>OZ005656.1:109682145-110282145 GCA_963930645.1 Salticus scenicus
CCATTTTTAAAAAGAAAGACCTGACAAAAATAAGCAAATTTAAAACTAACTCTAAACGAAAATCGATGAACTTAAAACGACCTTTTTTAAAAATAGGACGAGTTTAACATTGCTTGAGAAAAAAAAAATGATCGAAAAAAAAGAAAAAAAATTCTATAAATCTCTTTTAAAATTCACGTTTGTATTATACATACTAATTCCATAAGTTTGGAACCAATAATAAAAACAGTGTTTAAAATAGAACAAGAAATCTATAAACTTTCACAAATAATACAGTAGGCAAAATAATCTGATTAAGTAAAAATTATATTGTACTTTCTCTCAACAAATAATATAAAAATTTACATTTCATGATAAGAATTTCTATCGTACTTAATAATTATACAATAGGTTGTATAAAATAATGGACGATTTATGACTGGATCTTTGTGAATCAAGTATATAAGTCTCATACATTTATAACAATAAAAGAATACAAAACAATTAAAATTGCACTTACCAAAAATCGAAGAGCAGGAATTAAAATTCACCTGCTTGAAGTTTCAGCTTCCTTTTGTCGGAATCTCTGGATAATAAAATAATGGCGCACGCAGCTGTAGAACAACCAGATATAAAACATCAGCAGACGATTTCACAAATTACAGTAAAAAACCTAAAATGCTGTTTTTCCTCAGCTTGCGAAAAATTTACAGCAGATTATGCAGTTTTTCACCCGTTTTTTTTTACAGTGTATAATGTACTCTAACAATGTAAAATACTAATAAATAAATAAAATTTATAACACAATGAAAAATGTCTTTCCAACAATTTCCGACTTAGTTCTCACACTACAAATATATATATGTATACACCAATACACCGCCTTTATCTAGAATGAATAAGTAATTACTTTCTGGTTCCTTAAACCAAAAAATAGATTTCCGAGTTTTGCGTATACAGTAAAAAATACAAACTGAAAAGACATTAAATATGTTGATTACGGTATTTTAGGACAACAGTCTAGAATTTTAATAGGACTTTTTAGACTTTGCTTGCAAAGGGAAACTAAAATTTATGAGGATGACGTGAAATTATTTTTATTAGAGCCACAATTTATTTTCTAGATGTCAGCCGCAGATTTTTTTTTCAGTACATATTGTAAATGAGTATTTTGTATGACTCTGGATACATGCTATTGTACAGTCACCCAAAAAAAAAAACGCCACCCCCCCCCCCACCTAATTTCGCCGTAAATTATCGTAGAAACATTTGACTGGTACCGATCGATTTGTAATAACATCTAGTTTATAACGGTATAGTTACATTTTGCCTATGGGGTCGTCTACATATTAAAACTGGCATTAACTTCATTTTTTTCTATAGCAACCCCTATTTTTGACTTCATATTCAGATTTCTGAGATCAAGGCGGTTCGAAAAACATACCTATTTATATACCTTGAATCAATTTAAAATAGAGTTACACGTGAAAATGTATTAGGGGTCCGTCTATACATTTAGAATATATAAATCATGATCTACCACCCATTATACATTATTTATTAAGTTTCACACCGGAAAAAAATTTAAGAAATGTTAATTATAAAATAAAAAAAATGACTAATTCACAGAACTTTCTGAGTTAGTTTATGAATTAAAAGATTTTTATTGGTTTCTATTGATTAAACATCGGGTAGTTCACTTCATACGAAGAAAATTAAATAGCTTGAATAGATATTAAAATATCTATCAAAAGAGAAAAAAAAAAAGGTGAATGGTTTTAAATTTGTTTGAAAATTCAAAATTATTTTAACTCAAGCTGCCGTATAATTGTCTGAAACGGCGGCACTCAACCTTGTTCCCACGGTCGTTTCACAGTGACAATGGGAGTTTGTTCTGATACTGCAGTACTTTCATTTTCTTTAATTTAATTCACTTTTTAAAAATATTAAAACAGATTTTTTTATTTTTATTTATTTATTTTTTTAATTAATTATTTATTTTTTTCATGACATTATTAAAAACTTTTACATAAATCTCCACGATATTCTTTTGCTTTTATATTTTATAATGTGTAACAAATAAATATGCAAAATAATAAATCCTACTACTTAATGGGATGTTCTAAAATTCTACTCTTTAACACAGATACCGAAGTGGACGGTGGGTGTAGAAAGGCTGACTACCCTTAATCTAAATCTTCACTTGAAAAGGTCAAAATGTTACATAACTCTTTTTTCTTAAGGAAAAAAGAAGATAAGGAGGAGGAGGAAAGATCAAAACGAATAGAAAGCATATTAAACGTTAATAACCTTTAAACACTGGAAAAGGGCGGGGTTTCGTATTGTGTGTCATTTGGGAGCTGTAGAGTGCCAGAAAATTACTTTATGTAATAAAACTTTTCATTTAAAGGGTATTTAAAGCAGCATTATGTTTAATACATAGACTATTCAGAAAAAAAGTACCATTCATCTGGTTCATGAAAAATAAAGAACATTTTCTGGCATTGCTCTATGTATATACATTCTTGTCAACCTAACCCGGAAGATTACTGGTCCCGCCCCTTTCCGTACATTTTTTTCACATCAGTCTTTTTAGCGTCATGTCAGCCATCGGTGGCTGACACTGATCTTTCCATTTAGGCCAAGTCAGCCGGCAGTGTAAAATATGATATAAAACTACAGAACTTACATAGTTTTAAGTAATTACTGACACTTTATTAAAAATTTACTTCATGTTTTTTTTTTTTTTTTTTTTTTTAATAGGATTTTTATAGGATTATATCGTTAAGGCCTAATGGGGTTTATTGAAACTCGATAACAATAACACGCTTCTAAGCAGCACGTGTGGCCTGAATGGGATTTCCATAAGAATTCGCGTGGCGCTCAATGAGTTAATCGTAAATGTATTTGAAGTTAATTACTCTAAAAATTAAATTGTGTACACACAGGGGCGGGAACTAACAATGTTACGGGTTAGGTTGGCAAGTATGCATATATATTTTGCTTGAATTATAAAAATTTATAACACATTTTCTTCTTTTTTTTAGTATTTTGTGTTTATATGTCTCATTAAAAATAAATACAATATTCATATATAAACATTTCCATACAGTAATGTATATAAACATATTGATTAAAGAAGTTTTGTTGATATTATATAATTATTCTTCTATCTGTATAGTATATTAACACAAATATATTTTGTAAATTTCGCAGCATCGAAAAACAGCAACATAGCTTCCATATCAAAGCTTAATGTAAATAGGACGTAAGCGTACTGTAGCTAGTGTTGAAGTTTGAAAAAAAAAAAAAAATAACAGTGGGCTAAAAATACCCCGGAATAAATTAAAATGTTGTTTATTCTGGTTTTAGTCAGGTGATATCACTCGTGCTAAATAGCTGGATCCGCCCTCTCTTAAGCTCAGGTTCAGCTCATCATTAAAATATTGTTTTTAATATCTACCGCACCAAAATGTTCAAAACACAAATTCCAATTTTCATATATTTTGAAATCTTCCCGTTTCAACTTTAAAAGCATTTAGATTAATTTATTTTATTTTGAATTTTTAAATTTAGACGTTTAAAGTCTTTTAAATGAAGTTTCAGGATTTTGTAAGATCAATATCTATATATTTGAAAGTAATAAGACAATTCCTTTGTTTTAAATTTTTATTCCATAATAACTGTGACTTTGATTTCGTGATTAGGAAATTGAAAATAAATACTGTTGAGCTATGTTCCAATAATAGATCTTATAAACTTAAAATATATATATATAAATAATAAACCAATTTTTCACTATTTGATTCTGTATTAAAAAACTTTTAATAGAAATTTGATATTTTATTATGTTACATTATGGGATAAATTTTAAATAACACAAAGCTTACAAACGGTACAGTAACCAAATGGAAATATGTCACAACAAAATTTAAACAGAAAATTTATGGTAAAAAATCTTTTTAAAATTATTAAATATTCATAATAATAATAATAAAACGGTTGTCGAATGCATAATTGCTGTTTCATGCAATTAGTTTCGCTGTACCGTGTTTTCTAAAACATGATATTTAACTAGAGGTGTACGTACTCTTGAATATTGAAATGCGAAAAAAAGTGTTACAGGGTTAAAATAGAATTTTAGCAGCGAAAAACTAGAAAAAGATATTTAATACTTATGAAGAAAGACTTAACATATTAGGATCGGATATATTCCTCTCTTGTACCGTAAGCCACGCCTTTTCACAATTTTTCTAAAACTTTATAATATAAAACAAAATAATTTTGCATATTTCTAATTAAATCATTTAAGTTTTGTCTTCAATAATCGATGTAGTAAATACCTTTGTGATTTATGCATACCAGCGTCACATATATAGTCAAATAGGAATATGCAAATTAGTCTTTTTTTTTAAATAGTGTTTCAGCGAATCAGAGGTGGGGCTCTTTTCTTTTGAAATTCTTTCACAATCCCTCGCCTACATTGTGATAAATTTACAAAAATATGCCAATTTGTATAATAAACATCGAAATATTGCTTAGGAAACAAAAAAAATAACATAAAGGTAAATTAAAATAGTTTTCCGTCAAATTATATACAAACATTTACTTATAGAGGATACAGATTATAACAAGTGACGGCCCCCTAACAGGAATAAAAAGTGAAATATCACTGTAACTCAAAAAATAATGTTAGGAACGAGCTGTAAATTTGGAAACCCATGTTTTTGATGATGCCCGTTCTATTCGTGCAAAAATTAACATAGGTCATAATTCATAATTTTTTCAAATATGAATTTATTAATAATTTTCATAATTCAAAAAATGTTTTTTTAGCAAAAATTTGCATGGAATATGTTTGGGTCACTTCATTCTAACGAATAAAAAAAACAGAATTTAAATATCATAATTATTTCGGAAGATATGATTTAATGTTTGTCACATTCATTTAACATTAGCATCCCCAAACTTTGACAGCTTATAACTCTATGAAAAATTGAGCGAAATATATAAACTATACCATTTTCCGTGATGATTTGATCCAAAGAATTCAAATAAATTATAAAAAATGGGGGTTACCATTGAAAAAAATGAAGTTGATGTCAGTTTTAATATGTAGACGACCCCCTAAGTAAAATCTAACTATAACATTATAAACTAGACGTTATTACAAACTGATTGGTACCAGTCGCATGTTTCTACGATAATTTACGGCAAAATTAGGTGGGGGGGTGGCGTTTTTTTTTTGGGTGACTGTACAAAGATATAGCATAACTTAATTTCATTACGTATTCTATAGTGTGCAGTTTTGGAAATACCTTAAAGTAATACCTCTCATAGACAGTGATGCATCTGAATTCCTTTGTGAATTCCTATACACATATTAGTAATGTTATTTATATTATCCGTTCTAATTTTGGAAAAAAAGTTCTAAAACAAGTTTTACTTTTAATAATAATTTAAAAAAACAGATGCTTTTGTGTAACCCAGTACATTTTTTAAAAATAGAATACACCCAATACTGTAATATTAAAATTTAAGCAAAGTAAACACTCTTAATACAATAAAAATTTACTATCAGCTAGTTTTTTTTATACCTCATAATATAACTAAACTTTTTTAGTAGCCCTGTAAATAATTGATTCTGCTCATAAGCAGTTCTATACAAAAAATACTATGCTATGTTAAATATAATGTATAAAATTATAAAACAGGATTTGTGGAACTAATTCTCATAGACATCAATATATAGAAATACTTTTATGAGCATCTGTATATACAGAGTGGGTGGAAATTGAGGTGGGCATTGAATAAAAAAGGTGGGCAGTGTGGGCATTGAATAAAAAACTAGGTAGAAGCAATAGGTGTAAAATAAACTTTATTTTATACTAATGATCAAAATAAACAAAATAATCTTAAGCAATTTCAAAATGGCCACCTTTGGCTTTAATACAGGCTTTTAATCTTTTTGGGAATTCGTCAACAGTAAGCCGCAACACATTTACAGCTAATTTGTCCCACACAGCCTTTAGTGATTGTTTGAGCGATATCAAACATCTGTGTGATTTTGAACAAGCTTCCCTCTTCAAAACTGACCAGATACAATAAACCATAGGGTTTGAATCTGGTGAATACGAAGGCCAGTCTGTGGCTGCAATAAATGAAGGAAAATGGTCTGCACAAAATTTCTTTTTTTTTTTTGTGCCTTATGTGCTGGTGCAGAATCCTACTGAAATATCCAGGACTGTCCTTGGAAGAGTGCAGGAGCCCAGTGATCTCGGAGAGGTTCGAGAATTTCTTTTTGATATATCTCAGCATTCACTTTTACATTTTGAGGCATGAAAACGAGAGGAGTCTTCCCTTGGGAAGAGATTCCTCCCCAAACCATCACTTGAGGATTGGCTTACTTTGGAATAATTCTTCCTCTCTCATTTGCAGTTGGGACATCTGGGGTAAGTAGTCTGTCATTTTGTTTGTTCACAACTTGCTCGATCGGGAAGTTCTGTGAGCATTTCGAGCAACTCGAGTCAGCAGCTTGCGACATCTTTAGAGCCTAGTTGCTTTCATTTTCTGAGTTAGATGATGAGCTTTTTGCAGTTTATAAGGGCGAAGTCTTAGTTTATTTTTAACAATGTGACAGATCCTTTCAGTACTAACGTTGAGCTCGGAGGCCATCTTCCTCATTGATCTTCGAGAATTCCTGGATATTTTTTTCCGGATGATATTACAAATTCGTGGTATGTTTACGGTTCCAGGTCTTCCACGACGAGGTCAATCACTGGTGGTGCCTACCTCACAGAACCGTGATATCGTTCGGGATACATTATAACGAGTTGCTTTAAGCTGTTTAGCGATGTCTATCTGCCTCCAACCTGCTCTATGCAATGCTATTATCGCTTCTCTTGTATTTTCTTTAGCCATAATTAAAGATGTTCCTTGAAAATAGATATAATTAGTAAGAATATTTATTTATCGATTAATTGCACATAATTATTTAATAATCCACAAATTCTATAAGGGAAAATGTACTTTTTTATATTGTTGCAGAACTTTTCACCCATCCTGCAAAAACAGTTAATTGTTTTTTCAGTAGAGAACGTGCTATACTGAACCTTAATAACGATGATCAGTTACAAAACATTTGCAAGTATTTATAAAAATTAGAGCGCAAACGAATTGATGGACAGGCAGGACAAACCGACGTTATAAACAAATTTTAATGTTATCAATTCTTCAAAAAAAAAAAAAAAAAAAAAAAACACATTTTATCATTTAAGTTTACTTTATTCTTTTTTATATAAAAACGAACACCATTTCTACATATATAATAAATTACAAATCACAGGTATGTTGTAAAATGTCCTAAAAGGAGTATATCATTTATTTTAATGGCTCGCAAGTACTTGCAAGTGATGATGAGTTTATAGATCGATGGAAATAAATGTTCCCCGCAGACATATCGATGAATCACTTTTACGAACCATGGTAATAGCAAATTTTTCGTTAGTTTATCCTCATGTGAGTTGATACTTATTTAATAGAGAATATAATAGGGAAAAAAATCATAGTCTATAAATCACTTTTGCTTCCTCATTAGTTTGAAGAGATTTTTCTCTCTTATCACTGAATATATATATATAAATATAAAGATAAAGATAAAGATATATATTGCTCATTTTTTCTCCTTGGATTATACTATTCTAACAAAAAAAAAAAAAAAGAAATTAAAATATATATATATATTAAAAGTAATTGATTTATTAAAAAATAAATTTATGTAATTCTAAAAAATTAAAATTGTGCGAAAAATAAATCTCAAATCGATATAAATTTAATTATATTATTTGCTGCTTCTTAATTGAAAATTTGTTGAATATTCTTTCATTTAATAAAGCAAAGAAATAGTTAAATAAATTAGTAAATAAAAATGTATAACTTCTTTTTAAATAAGTATGTGTATTAATAAATAATATTAAGTTAAACTAATATAACGATAACTGCACTTAGCTTAATTCGTAGTAAAAAAAATTATGTAAATAATAAAAAGTAACTCGTTTAAGTCAAAAATTTTTATTTGATAAAAATGTAAAAATCTAACTATTTTAACCATTGTATATCTATTAACGTTGTACGCAAAAGATTAATTGGCCCTCGCCTTTTTTTTTTCCAGATTTTTTTATCTCACATTTCTCGCATAATAAACTTCTTTGTAAATTTAAGGGTTCATTTAACACAACATTTCTATTCAATGTTAGTGGTAAAAAACAAAGGAAAACAAAGATGAGAAAAATTAAAACAATACGAAACGTGTATATTCAAGTAGTAATTATTCCATGAGAGATTAAATGTTTTTAACATTTTTGCATATGGCACTTTATAACAGACTGATTTTTAAAATTAAGAAAGTTTTTAACGAACAGGAAAAATGCATTGAAATATGTATAAATGTTCTTTTATTAAAAATTTCTGGCGTACATATTTTTTAATTGTTGAAAGAAACGATTTTTAAAAAAATTTATCAATAAGTTAAAGCTAGGAGAGTTTGCGCACAATTCAAGAAAACACTATAAAAAATCCAAATATTATTTTTTTGCAAAATTATTGGTGCATACTTTTGAATTGAACCTTCTTCCGTACATTTTCATTACTATTTTGTTGTTCTGCTATAATTTAAAATAACAGCTGTAATAAAACCAAGGCAACTATGCGCGATATCTCCTTATAGGGTAGGAGTGATTGCGCACATGGGTAGGAGAGATTGCGCTTAATTATAACTACAATTAAATTGTTAATAGTAATAATTACATTTAAATGACATTGTTGTAAGGTATTTGCAAACAAACATTTTTCTTTTAGCGGTGGGTATTTCAATTTAATAATTAAAAAATCAGAAAAATAAAAGGAATTTAAAAATAATTACAAAAATTTATTTAAAGAAAAAACATTAAAGAAACAGAAGGAAAGAACAAGATCAGATAAAGATAAACAGTTGTAAAATAACATTAAGTTATTATATAACACGCTTAACTTAAAAATTAATATATTTTCTTTTTAGCTTCAATGTTTTCTTTTGTTTGCTGACCGAATCTCTTGTTGTCCGCAATCCTTGCACTTCTTGATGGTGAAGCTTATCATGCAATTACCTGCCACAAGTTTACCTTTTCGAGATGGATCCGTGTATGGAATGCATCTCCCTGCCAAAAAAACAAGCACCAAATCGTGAGTGCATACTTGCCAACCATCTCATTATGAACCGTACAATTTTTAGCACCCGCCTTTTTTTCCACACCAATAAATTTTTAGAGTAATTTTATTCTTATTTAATCGTAACAACATTTGTAGAGAATTACTCTAAAAATATAGTGGTGTGAGAAAAGGGGCGTTAACAATTGTACGGTTATTAATGAGATGGTTGGCAAGTATGTGAGTGCAATGATACATGGCTAGTTCCGCCCACTTTTAAGCCCAGAATCCACCCACCATTTAAAATTAAATAAAGTTTTTTTTTTTTTTTTTTTTTTCTCAAAATCTTCCGCATAAAAATATTCGAAACACAAAACCTAAATTTCACGTCGTTTGAAATCTTCTCTTTTTTAATTTTAAAATCATTTAAGTGCTTTAAAACCCCTTAACGCGCGGCGTCCTCGCTGCGAGGACGCAAAATTTAAGATCCAGCTGCAAAAATTCATCCCGGAAATTTTTTAGCAAAACTTTACGTTTATAAGATATTAGGAAAGGCCAGTTTTTTTAACCTTAAAATTTAAAATTTCTTTTAGTTTAATTTAGTTCTTGAATTCCGGTGGCATTATAATTTAAATGATCCGAATTGTCTTGCGCCGCAAAGGGTTAATTTATTTTATTGAAATTTAGACGATTAATTTCCTTAAAAAGAATTTTGAGTAGGCTGATATTTTTTGCTTGCATTTTGCTTTATCACTTCTGTTTAAGCCATCGACAGCTGCATAAAACTTGAGCATCATACTTGAAAATATTGTAAAACTAAACAAGACATAAAATAACATTTAAATACTTTGCAATAAATTTCTTATAGACTAACATTCGCTTTCGAAAGGTAAATTCCACCAGAGGTGTGGCTTCTGTCGATCATGCCACTCCCGAACAGCGTTCATTTTCAGATTATGGGAAAAGTCTCCAAAAAGATGGGCCGTCTCGAACGGGTTAAATTAGTCCAGTCTTTTGTCGAAGTTATTTCCTGGTATAGTTCCAAACATTCAACAAACTAATCCACATTGTCTTGCTATTACCAATAAGCTGCGAAATCTCTATTAGTATAGAATTAAAAAAAAAAAAAAAAAAAAAAAAAAAAGAATGCGCAGTCTCTCCTAAATAGCAGAAGCGCAACCTCTCCCATTTTGGTAGGAGACATTGTGCAGTCTTTTATTAAATAATTATTCGCATTTAGAGAAAATCGTAGTACTCGTACCGTTAGTTTAGGTTAGTAGCTTGTGAGAAATCGTTTAAATAAAAAATATTTTGAACTACTACCATTGTATTGAAATTCACAGGAAGTGTTATGAAAATTCAAGCATTTATTTATGAAACCGAGAGAAAATAATCACATTACATTCTAGACTCTTGTAGCAATCAACATATACATTCAAATAGGCACTTCACTATTGGTGTTGTACACAACCACCTGAAATCGCAACTTGCTTACTCCACTCTTTCCCGCCGATCTCTTATGTGCGCAATTTTTCCTACAGCGCGATCTCTCCTAGCTTTACTTTACATAAATTTTCGATATATTTACTTAACTCCCTCACTCACTTATTCGAATGCTCCACCAGTTGTCGAGGGGTTCTGCTCTTGAATGTGATAAAGAGATGCTTCGTTAGATCACAGGTCACGCTTGTTGACTATGATTGTATTTTTATGGTTGCCTCTGAAAATACGGACAAGAATATCTTGGAAACACCCTAAGGTGGACCTTCCACTTGCAAGAAAACATCCAAAAGGTGTCATCTTCAAAAAATATTGAAAAAAATATATGTGATTCTGCTCTTCCTAAAACACCAAAAAATGAAAAAATTATCGGCTGAAATGAATTACAGCGACCACAAAAAATTATCGAAACTAAGCATTTTTGGCGATTTAGCGCTGTTAGGCAATAAGTTCGTTAGCACCAAGATTTCCGTGTACGAACAGAACCGTGTTTTGCTTCTCCGCCAAGTATTCAAAATCAATAGCCTAACAGTGTAAAATCGCCAAATATGCTTAATTTTGATAATTTTTTGTGGTCGCTGTAATTCATTTCAGCCGATAATTTTACACTTTCTGGTGTTTTATGAAGAGCAGAATCACATATATATTTTTTCAATATTTTTTTGAAGACGACACCTTTTGAATGTTTCCTTGTTAGATCTAAAACTCTCGTGACATTTATTTAGAATAAAATTAATTTTAATATGTTTAAAATAAAATAATAACGATAATAATTCCCTTAAATTGCACATATTATGTTTAATTATTTCTTAATTATGTTTTATCCTGTATTATGTTAATAAATTGATTAATAAATGCAACAGTACCATAAATCACTAGATCTGTTAGGTCACTTATTTAGAACAAAATTAATTTTGATATGTTTAGAACAAAATAATAATATAATAACAACAACAACAACATTAATAATACTTCCCTCGAATTACACACATTATGCTTAATTATTTTTTATCATACGTTATGTCAATAAATTGATTAATAAATACTACAGTAGATCAGTGAAATCAAATTAGATTTTTCGTAAATCAATAGATCTACTAGATCACTTATTTAGAATAAATTAATTTTGATATATTTAGAGAAAAATAATAATAATAACAATAATAACGTTAATTATTTTTTATCATACGTTATGTCAATAAATTGATTAATAAATGCTACAGCAGATCAGTGAAATCAAATTAGATTTTTCGTAAATCACTAGACCTACTAGATCACTTATTTAGAATAAATTAATTTTGATATATTTAGAGCAAAATAATAATCATAATAATAATAATAATAATAATAATAATAATTCTCTTGAATTACTCACGTTATATTTAATTATTTTTTATCATATGTTGTATCAATAAATTAATTAATAAATTCTACGGTAGATTAGTGAAATCAAATTTCAGGAGAGTGAAATTGGAATCGTAAAAGAAATTGCCAAGCGACATGATTTATGCTTTGTCAATGTTAGGTGTGATATATCATCTTAAAAAAAAAAATAGTAAAATACTATATCATACTTTTATTACAACGGGGAAAATCAATTTTCCGGAAAATTTCCAGTGGATTATTTCTTTATAATCTTAAGAAAAGTAAAAACTTTACAAAATATATAAAATATGTTTAAACCTATTATAGTTGTTATTATTTAGGTTCACATTTAATAAATTGTTTCTGTAGTGAACATTCATAAAATTAAAAATAAATAAATGATAAATATCTTAATAAATTCAGATTTAATATGATATGAAAAGAGAATCAAATTTTGAATAATGATTATGTCTTGATATATATAAAAAATAATCTAAAATGTTAAAATTAAAAAAAAAAAAAAAAAAAAAATCATAGTTTTTGATGACATAAACAAAATTAGTAGGACTAATTTATGAATAAACTAATTAATATGATCATTTCAGTAAATGATCATTAAATATCAAACTCATTTGTATAAATCAATTGAGTAAGAACAGAACTACACAAGATCTTACCTCAAAGGGATTAGCATCAATGATTTTCCTGAGAAGATAGTTTTGATAATTACTTTTCACAAATGAAGAAAATAAAATGCGACTTTTAATTGATTAATTAATTAAGGGTACAAATTCAAATGTTAAACTAGTATGTTGTGGCCACCACATGACTTTCTTCTATCTTTTCCTATACAAATTCACTCAGCAACAATAATTAAAAAAAAAAAAAAAAAAAAGTGGGACTTTAGCAAATTTTCACATTTTACCCAAAATTTTATCAAAGTCCCACATTTTTTTTTTTTTTTTTCTCCCCTTAATTCTATCAAACTCCCACGGTTTCCGTGTTCTGACAAACTTAAACAAATTTTTGCATTTTCCTCCCAATTTTGTCAAAGTCCCACGGTTTCCGTGTTTTGACAAATTTAGAATAATTTTCACATTTTACCCAAAGTTTGTCAAAACACGGAAACCGTGGGACTTTGACAAAATTAGGGGGAAAATGCAAAAATATGTTAAAGTTTGTCAAGACACGGAAACCGTAGGACTTTGACAAAATTAGGGGAAAAAAGCAAAAATTAGTTCAAGTTTGTCAGAACACGGAAACCGTGGGAGTTTGTTAAAATTAAGGGGAGAGAGGGAAAAAAAAAAGATTTTTTTTCTAAGTTTTTTTTCGTAAAAAGTAAAAAAAATCGATAACTTTGTTTTAAATTATAACAGATTTATAGTTCAACCATTCGTTTTAAAGGTACTGACGAGACCTTTCGAAAGATACCCATCTTGAAAATTTTTGCCTTTATCACCCTGTTGAAAATTTAGAAAAAGCGGGATGGCAACGCAACCTGTAAGACGATTTTTACCAAAAGTTGATAGGCACTAATTTATGTCAAGGTGCAACTACATACCAATTTGTATGAAATTCTGTGCAGTAGTTCCAGAGATACAGTTGCCACAAAATTTTGTCACACACACACACACACAGACAGACAGACAGACAGACATTTTCTAAAAATGGTAAAATCGTGTTCTACATCTCTCAAAACGTGTAAATCCATCAAAAACCCGAAATCGAAAATTTTTACGAATCCAATACTTTCTTCTATTGAAGATAGAAGAAAGTAAAAACGAGAAAATTTTAAATGTTAGAAACACAAAATATTATATTTACATTTATATATTTTAGTTATAAAGAAAAAAAAAAAATTCGAGCTTTTCTTTGCAGTTGAATTAAATTTAAACTGTTTTACTTTATTGTAACAGCATGCAAAAGATGGTTTGCTGGTAAACTCTAATCAGGTTATCTACGAAAAACTTTATCTAGTGAAAATGTCGTCCATAGTAAATTTCGTGGCGTATATAATATTTAAATAAATAAATAACTCGAACATTTAAATAGAGCTTTAAAAAGAGCATCTATTTTTGAAGCTCCGTTTACAACCTCGCTTAAAATCAACCCGCATTTTAACGATGCTTCTTTTGATCCCCCTTTCTGTTTTGTCCGTTTACAACTATCTATCTCGGAATAAGGATGGAGAGGGTGACAACCGGTTTTCAATGGGGAAAGAAAGAAATAAGGTCCCTTTAACTGAGATGTCCCTTTAATTCACAAACCAAAACATTCGCATAAATTCTATTGATGTTAGTTATAGATGTACAGAAAAAAAAAAAAAAAAAAAAAAAAATTGCAGTCGGCAGCAAAGGTATCCGAGCACTAGCAAAAAATTCCTATATAAAAAAAGTACACTTGATACAGTTTTGTTACATAAATCCTTATCGAATCCTGTCCTTTGCCAGTCTAGGAATATGATTCGACAAGGATTTATTTAACAAAACAGTATTAAATGCACATTTTTAATGCAATAATTTTTGCTAGTGCTCGGATACTTTTGCTGCCGACTGTGTTTAGTAAAATAATTACCACAATCATGATTTTATCTTTGAAAAACGTTGAGATATGTTTTTGTTTAGTGTATTAATCTTTAAAAAAAAAAAAAAAAAAATATATATATATATATATATATTCTCTGCAAGGAAATAAAATAAAGAAGAATTTTAGCGTTAAATAGTCCTACATTTTTCTTTTTCCATACATAACAGACAGAAATAATTTTCTTATTTAAAGTTGAAAAAGAAATAAAATTTATAAGAAATATTTTTTTAAGATTATCGCAAATATAAAATGAATTGGCAAGAGGTTAGATTACTTTCTGTAAATTCTAAGTTGATAAAAACAATTATTTTTATTATTTTTTCTATTCGCAAGAAGAAAATATTACAATCGAGAAAATTTTTGACTTCTGGTTTTCGATGCATTTACACGTTTTGAAATATCATGACAAAAATTTGACCATTTTTAAACGTGCATGCCTGTCTGTGTGTCGTGCATGGTTTATAAAAATTTTGTGGGCGCTGTATCTCGTTTAATAATGGGTGGAATTCCGAAAAAATTTTTCATATGAATTGGTGCTGATTATATTTACAATAAATCGCCCAGTAGGCAGTATCATAATCACATATTACAGCCAGACCGTATCTAAAGCATTACTTTTTACAGGATAATCCCAAACATTTTCTTTTTTCTTTAATTTTTTACCACTCCCTTTGTTGCTTTTGCGAAAACATTTTTGCTGAAATATATATGAAATTAGTATATTCTTTACACTCCGAGAGTTTTAGAAAAATTCATCAAGAATTTTTCTAGATATTTGACAAAGCGTCTGAAATCGTAAGTGTCCGGCCATAGGAAAAGTAGTGTATAAATTTACGAATGAAAAGCACAAGCGAAAATATTTTATTATTCTATTATATTTGAAGTAATATTTTTCTTTTAACTGTAATAAATAGAAAAAGGGATCTTTATTTATGCACTAGAAATACAATTATGCGACTTCTAAATCATCATCTTTAAAAGTGCATTGAAAACACCAATTTATTCATCAGGGAGTTGCTCCCGTTTTTTATTCATTATACTTCTTTAGATAATTATATATTTTTTAAAGAACAATAAGTTTTAAAACAAGTATAGCCGGGCTAATAAAATCTTACTTGACAAATAATTGTAATTTATTTATATTTTCTATTGCATTCATTACTTCCCTCTTTTACTGTATATTTTTTAAATAATAATCAAAGAATACTGTATGTCTTTACTCTCTTAGAAATGTCGGTTATTAAGAAAAAATAAAATATAATTTTTATGTAACATTTAAATGAATAATCTTAAATTGAAATTAGTCAGTTAAATTATTAGAAAAAAAAATAATAATAATGTAATCAAACTTCATTTATTTTTGTTATTAAGGTTTTTTGTAGAAATAAACAGTGAACTTAAATGCAGCAAAGCTTTTGTCTCTTCCTGAGACCAACGAGCATTACGCATAATTTTGCTAGACATCTTTCAGGTAAACAAACAAACAAATAAACTTAAAAGCAAATAAGTGAAAGACAGCGAACAGAGATAAATTAAATCCAACACGGCGCAGCGCACAGTTACGTCCGAAAGGAATTGTGGGTAAAAGACGGGTTTTAGAAGGATTAACCCCAGTCCCTACTGGGGTTGTTTCTGACCCTAGTAATCAACCACTCTTTTGAGGAACCGGTTCAATTGGAGAGAATTTGGGGAATTCAACCCCAGTAAAAGTGAGGTTGTGAACGGGGCCTCAGAGTCACTACATAAATTTTTCTTTGAAAACTGAGATCAACCATTCTGAATGGTTCGAAACATATCCTGAACCGTCCCAAAACTTTGTCATCACCATGAAAATAGAATATTTGAAGTAATTATAAAAAATTTTAATTTCTACACTTATTAGAAATTAGATTCATTATTACACGTTATCATTTATTTATTTATTTATTTATTTGGCTTTAATTTTTTACACATTCTTAAAGAGTGCATTCCGGGTTAACTGAGGCAGTCCAGAAAAGACCATTCCCCGGAAGAGGCGTGGCTTTTGATAAAGGTTTTAGATAACTTTTACAATTTTTTTCTATTCAGTACTGTATTTTATAATTTATGTACGTATGTACTGTAGTGCATTTTTAACTGCGTGTGTGGACTATATTTAAATATGTAATGTATATAGGGCTGCCACAGGCGACTTTTTTATGTTCTTTTCGTACCACTATTTTCAAATTATAAAATTTATGATATATTTTCGCAGGTAAATCTGCACTTTGCCTACATTAATTTATTATACATTTTATGTTATGGAAATAGTGGTACGAAGATAATAAAAATAGTCGCCTGTGGTAGCCCTGTATATGTATTATTTTACTTCATTGACTACACTTTCATCTATTTTAAACTTTGCCGAGTGTTAAGCCTTTTTTGCCACCACTAATTTCATGCAGATATTTCCTGGATATATTTATTCTAATGTGCCCTGAATATGTAGGCTAGAAATTATTGTATGAAAATAGTGATACCAATGAATTTTAAGACTTCTCTTTCCTTAGAGTGTCCTGAAAAAAGGGGCGGAGAGTACGACCCCTGGTGTTATCCGAATTTTCGATTATCCGAGGTACTCTCGGTCCTCATTACCTCGGATAAACGAGGTTCGACTGTTGGTTAATGTTTTACTAAAATCCTTCCCCCCTTTTTTTTAACACTTTCCAAAAATGTTGAAAAGTGTTAATGACTTCGTTTTGTCTGTCTGTCTGCCCGCTCTCTATCTCCTGTAAATATTTATAGAATTTCTTGAAACTGATATGCGTTATTAAAATTCACTATCGTATGTTCCTTATTGAAAATGGGGTTTATACCTCTACTGGTTTGCGTACAGGGACATCCGAAAGTATTTCAAAACATTGTGTTCTATGAGAGGTATTTCTATAAACCATATTTTAATACCTTTACTGTACCCAAATCTTAATGAAATTGAGATATATTATTCAAGTTCACTATCGGATATTTCCTGTATAAAATGAAGTAAATACCACCACTGGTTTGTGTACATGGACACTCAAAAGTATTCTAAAGCTCTGCGTTCTATAGGATATATTTTTATAAACCAAATTTTAATAACTTTACTTCGCACAGTGTTTTATGAAATTGAAATATGTTATTTATATGCAAAAAAGAATACTTTGCACAGAATATAGCATGATTAGCATTAGTTTTACAGTGTGACATAAAAATATCCAGTTACATTAAGAGCTATTAATAAAAATTTGCTAGAATTGTACTTTCGTTAATATTAAGCGTTTTTAACATTTTCTAATATTTTTTAAGTGTGAATATGATTTCAATTTGTGTATCTGTCTGACTGTTACTCTGTTTGTCTCTACAGTGCGTTGCATGAATATAAACGCACCTTTTCCAATAACCAGAAATAGAATTTTTAAAATATTAAAAGAAGGAATGCGACTTACAGTTATTGCATATGACTAGCAACTGAATAAGGTGCTTTGAGCATGTATGTTTAGGCTCATGCAAGCTTGTGTAAAGAATGTTTAAGCATTTTCTTATTTTTCACTGTTTTTCCTTTGTTGCACGAAATTCAACGCACTCTGTACTTTGCGTTTAAAATTTAACAGAACCACCGGAATTAAATTAAAACACAAATAATCGTGTTACTAAAATTCTCTAAAATCGGTTTTAATGCTTGAGTGCAAAATTTACGGAGTTTGTACAGGGTGGCAAGAGGAAAAACTTTGACAGTAGACGAGAGGATAAAAATCATCTTTATGCCTGGTAAGGGCTTTAGCAATCGTGAAATAGGGTGCTGAATCGGAAGAAATGAGAGTGTTATACGAAATTATATAAAGAAAAGAGCAAATTATGGGAAAAAAGTGTATAAGAAGCAAACAGGAAAGCTCACCAGTTACGACAAATGTCGAAAATGCAACACTACAAAGAATAAGAATATTTCCTGTGCGAAGATAAAGACTCAATACAAGCTGGGTGGTCATCGGACAACCATATGGAGAACTTTCAAAGCTGCAACATTCATTAAATTTAAGAAAATGAAGGCGAAATCACCCCTCACTCAAAGGCACAAGGATATGCGTTTGGAAAGGGCAAGAAAATGGATTCTAGATCGACTTAATTGGGAGAAAGTCATCTTCTCAGATGAAAAAAAGTTTAATCTCGATGGCCAGTACGGATTTCATAGCTAAAGGCACGATATGATAACCGAAGAAATGTACTGTTTAAAACGTCAATCTGGAGATGGGTTTGTCATGGTGTGGGCAGCCATAGGTTTTAAAGGGACTTTCGAATTAGAGTTCGTGGAGAACACTATGAACTGTGCAGATTATGTCCAGATACTCACAAGGAACCTCGCCATCAAGCAGTCAAACAATCTGGAAGAAATTATATTTTTCAGCAAGATTGTGCATCTGTACATACAGCACATATCGTGAAAAAATGGTTCCGTTACAATAAAATTAAAGTTCTGGATTGGCCTTCAAAAAGTCCCGATTTAAACATAATGGAGAACGTATGGGGTAATCTGATTCGCCGTGTTTTCTCAAACGGAAGGCTGTTTAACACGAAAGATAAACTAAAATCGGCAATTCTGTTAGCTTGGAAGACAATCAGCTTGGATGACCTTATGCCACTGTATCAGTCAATGCCAAGGCGTTTACTGGCTCTTCTAGAAGCCCAAGGCGGCTTTACAAAGTATTAGATACAGTATTTGTTACTCAGTTATTTATTTTTTACATGTGCGTTTAAATTCATGCAACATGTATATTTGTCATAAATTCAATAAAATTATTTTCTAAAAAATCCTATTGGTTTTTCATTTTTTTGACTCGTAATTTCATTTCTTGAATCATACACATACAGTTTGCATCAAGTGTCACCTATTCATATTTTTTAATTAATCTTCTATTACCATTCTAATTCTTAAAGCTAAGGTTCGTTTATATTCATGCAACACACTGTATGTCTGTTTTTCTGCGCTGTAACTCCCGTAAATATATATGGGATTTCTTGAAACTGATATATTTTATTCACGTTCACTATCGGATGTTCCCTATTGAAAATGGAGTGGATACCTCTTCTGGTTTGTATACAGGGGCACCCAAAAGTGTTCGAAAGCATTGTCTCCTATGAAAGGTGTTTCTATAAATCATATTTTAATGCATTTACTGTACAAAAACCTTAATGAAATTTTAATATGTTATTCAAGTTCACTATAGGATGTTTCCTATGTGTAACTGGTTTGTGTACAGGGATACTCGAAAGTATTCCAAAGCATTGCGTTCTATGAGAGTTATTCCTATAAACCAAATTTTAATAATTTTAATTTGCTCAAAGCTTAATGCAATTGAAATATATTATTCCTGTGCACAAAAGAATGCCTTGTATATAATATAGTATGATTAACATTAGATTTACAAGACCACATAAAAATATTCAGTTACATTATGAGCTATTAATAAAAGTTTGCTGGAATTGCACTTTGTTTATATTAAGCGCTTTATCACTTTCTGATAATTTTTAAGCGGTAATATAATTTCAATTTGTGTATCTGTCCGTCCGATTGTGTATCTTTCTGTCTGCCTGTCTTCCGCTCCCAGCGCCCGTAAATATTTTGAGAATTAAGAAAAAGTATCTATGGAATGTTCCCTATTTAAAACGGCATTAATATGTCTTGTACAACTAGTTTGTGTACAGGGATAACAACAACAACAACAAAAGAAAAAAATGCCAATGCATTACGTTTTAGGACAGATATTTTTAAAAATTATATTTAAAAAACTTTCTACTATAAATATCATAAAGAAATTGACATATATTGTTAATATTCTTAAATAATGTTTTGTGTGGAATATGATATGATTAACCTTCACAGGGCTACACTGAAATATTCAGATACATTAAGAGCTGTAATTATAATATAAAGGCTGCATTTGCTTTTGCGTTAAGCCTTTTTAACACTTTCCAAAATGTCTAAGAATGATTTTAAATTCAATTAGTCTATATCTGTATATTTTTCAGTCCTTCTGTTTGTTGCGTGATAATGTAGGCAAAGAATATTGAAAGTTATACGATACAACAATTACGTACAGTTGGAAAGTGATACTTATCAATGCGTGATGCATGATTTTTCGTTCTTGTTTAAATTTTGTATTATTTTTAAACTTAACGATAAACATTACAGTTAAAAGAATTTACGCTTCAATCATAAATTAAATGATGTTCTCGATTTTGTTCTCTGGCTTTAAATAGTTGCACGCATTGTAGTTTCAAATTATGCCAATGTTTAATAAAATGTAATTTCTTGTAATTCCGCCCATTAACTCTGAGCGAAAATAAATCATAAAATTTCTGTTTCACATAGTCTCACACACGCATACACACAGATCAGTCCTAAAATTATTCGAAATATATTTGAGAGATTACAAAACGAGTAAAATTATCGAAAACGGAACATCTAAATTTTTTTACACGCTTCTTATATATACAGAAAAAAATAAAATAAAATAATAATAGTATTCGTAACAATACATATAATATCAATGTCATTTTAAATCCATTAAGTCGAATTTTAAAATATTTCAAGGAAATTTCAACTCCTAACTAAAGTCATTAAAAGCTAATTTCCCGAGAAATATTATTCCGAGCACATTTTGGTTTCTATAAAGATACAACTAAATAGAAGAAGTGTCATTTTCAGGGATGTGTTATACAAAGAATTTTAAATAGTTCCGTTTCTTAGTAATCTTACAGCTACAATGTATAAATAAAATGAATAAAAATATTTAAAAAAAAAGTTTTTAAAGATTTCTAATAATAAATAACAAAATTTATACGCTAATCAAAACTTCATGAAATAATATTCTTTAAAGTTTAGAATATTTATTTTCAAAATTACATTTTATATTTAGTTTATTGATTAATTTTTTTTCTTATTTTTTTGTGAATTTTTATATAGCTTAGACTACATGTAATTGGTAAAATTTAAAATTGAGGGATTTTAATTTATAATTTCAATAGTAATTAACCCTTATGACACATGGGATGTATATGTAACTATTTTTAAGGAAAAAAAGTAAATTTGAACGTACGTACTAACTATAATTCCTAAAGTTTCAAGCTAACACAAATTATACCAACAGGATGTTTTTTTATAAAAAATTAAACCCTTTTCATTCATTAGGACTATATATTACAATGAAAATAATTGCACAAACACCAAAAAAAAAAAAAAAAAAAAAAAAAAATCAAAACATTCTATTAGCTTCTTGAGGTCGATCTAGGTAATAAACTTAGCGACTTTTAGATTAGGTTTGGCAAAAAATTGTAGTTTTGAATTGCAAAATCTCGAAGCCCTACCTAAATTTAGGAGTGGAGTTAATAGGCTTTCCCAAAATGATAGGTAGGTTTGTTATACGCTTTCTGTATTTGCCAAGACTATAAAAGAAGATATCCACCCTTAAATAAAGTTAATTGATAGCAGACGTCTGAAGGGACTGTTTGATAAATTAAACGAATAATATCCCCGTTCTCTCGCATAGATAACGCTATTTTCGTGACTTGTATCACATAGTTTTATTAAATTGTTTCGAGAATATTCGTTGAATAAAGCTTATTCGTCAATTAGATTTTTTTTAATCCACTTTCTATACGGAAGAAAATCAATGTTTTTCTTAACATTTAATGCCCAGCGTGAGGCAATTTGGCCTAATTTCTGTGGCTAGAAGCATGGCTCCAGAAATTAATGCCAGAAAGCTTTAGTTTCACAGTTAAATGATTTAAAAATCTGAGAATATGAGCTTAGAGAGGGGGGTGCAACCTACACAAGAAAAGTTTAGAAGCAACAAGAAAATATGAAAGCTGCTCTAGATCATGTTAGAAAAGAGGTTAAAGATAAACTGATATCGTGGAAAGAGGATACGGGCCGAAATCAAAGTAATTCAGAAGCAGATACAAAATATGGTATAGATAATCTTAAAGGGAAAGATTTTAGAAATAAAAGAATACGTACAACCGAAAGTTAAAATCTGTACTGATAAGTATAAAGGATTTAAGTCCATATTCTTGATTTTTCAGGAGACGAAAAATAAAGTTAAACTAACTAAAAACTAATCAAAAGAATCGATTAGGAAAATGGGATTATGTTGATTTATACCCTTTATACCGTTCAGTAATTGTCAATCTTCATTTAATAAAGGAAAAAAATTGAATGAAATATTTTATACAAAGATTAATGCTAAATTTCTGACTTGAATCTTTTTTTACCAATGGATTTTCTCAAAGACTAAATGACATGGATTTAAATCCTTTATACCAATCGATAGAGAATTTTTTTCTGGGTCTGACTATGTACTTAACTCAAAATCGACATTTTTGGACTTAAATCCTTTATACTTATCAGTACAGAAATAATGAGAGATGGTCTTTAACAGAAGGTTACGGAACTGGCAGAAACTTCCGGACTTTGGAAAAAATTAAATCATAAAAATACATAAATGTTTTTTTCAACAGAATATATATAACGGAGATTTTTACAAGCTCTTTTATACAGTTCAATTTTTTCCTTCTTTGCTTCACATTTAAAAACATTGCTTTTATGCAGCCATTTTAATTAATTAATATTACAATATAGACTACAATAGGATTGAAAATTAAAAGAAACAAATAAATTTATAATAATTCTGCACAAAAAAAAAAAAAAAAAAAAAAAATGCTTATGTTGAGTAAAGTTTTAAAATGAAGCATTTAATTTAGAACGTCGGAAATAAGTTTGTTCATTTAAATAAAATTTTATGCATAATTAAAGGAAACCAATTAAAGAATAATGTGAGACACAATTCCCCTTGTTATTTTAAATAAATTCTTATTTAAAGTGATCAAAGACGATTTAACTTTTTGAACTTCTCAAGATTAAATCTAGACTCTAAACAAATTGTTTAAGGCTATAAAATGCAATTCAATCTATTCGACATACGTGTGATTAAACTATACGCATTTTATGGAAACAATAATTCTTTAATGCTTAATCAATCTTATTATAAATGCATTATTTTTGGTACTATTTACAACAAAGGCTAGATCGAATAACTTAATATTTTTCAGAAAATATTGACTTTCTTACGTGATGAAATTTGATTGTAAATAAGCAGGCAGGTTCTAGTCGACAAATGCGCTTTAACCCGTCAGCGCCCAGTGTCCTCATTTGAGGACAGCTAATAAAAGGGACGTATATTTTTTGTGGTTTCTTTTAATGATTTCTGCTTTTTAGTGACAGTTTATAACGTCACTCTAAATGATCCCTGAAAGTTTTATGTGCCTACTATTAATTATTATTTCATAATTTGGATAGTCATTTTAGGATTTTTCATTCGTCGCACATATATTTGCTTTTTGCGCAGGTATGCTAATTTAAATCAAGCTAAATAATAATATATATTATAATACTCTTTACTTTCGAGATCTTTGTCAACATATAATAGGAAATTAATCTATTATCTCGAAGTTTTTCAATCTCGAAGTTTTCTCGTTAGAACACTAAACGTCAGTAAATCAGGATAGGCTTTAAATTTAAAACTATCAGAAGAATTGTTTAAGTTAATATATTTTACTGTCAGTTTTCTATATTAATTGAGAAGTG
Organism: Salticus scenicus; assembly: GCA_963930645.1. Lineage (NCBI taxonomy): Eukaryota > Metazoa > Arthropoda > Arachnida > Araneae > Salticidae > Salticus > Salticus scenicus. The sequence goes on from OZ005656.1 coordinate 109,706,396, forward strand.
AAATAATCAGCTAATAATATTTTGCAAAATTAATTCGGGTGATAACGGGTTAATATATGAATATTCTTGACGTAATCCAATAAAACTCTCACTCGCACCACAAAAATTCAGTAAACAGAGTTAACTATACTGAAGAGCATGAATATCGCCTGTTCAAGAAGAATGATCTTTAGTTTATCGAACAGGTTGAGGTTGAGTTTGGGTTAATTTTACGTCACACTAAGGCAACGCAGTGGGCATTTAGCGGCGGTCTAAGATTCATCCTTAAGGTTAATCCGACATCGCATAGTTTCTCAAAGACAACTGCTCAGTTCCTATAACTGAACAGAAATTAACTCTTTCTGTAGTCATCACGATGGTTTGGAGGTAAAAGTTCGCCAGAGTTTGGGGCGAAAATTTTCAAAAAAAGCCGTGTAACTTCGTTCCTAATTGCAATAGGACTTCCAGATTTTCTAAACAAGGAGTTGCTTTATAGAAATGCGTTATAAGATATTTGAGTTTCAAATTAGTAAACTTATGTGTATTTTATGAAGACATCAGTTGTTTATTGTTTGAGGAATCTTAATAAAAATGTGTTACTTTGTAATGTATGTTTGACATAATTTATTTATTTGTAATATTTAATAATTATTAATGAATTATTAATTGATTTAACTTTAAAGGATATGTTTTAGAGAGATCATTGCTTTAAACGTGTCATATGAAAATTTAAAAGAGCACTTAAAGAGTTGAAATTTAGAACAATCGTATGTAATTAATTTATTCATTTGTGATATTGAGTTTGGAGAACTTAGAATGGGATGGAATAACGGAATCTTACGTTGCAGTATTTTGAACTATAACGCCATGAAACACTTGAATAAATGATAGTAAGCTGTAATTGAATAATCCTGTTTTAGAATTTAGCAGTGGGAATTAAATATAGATTTCAAAGCTTTAAGGGAGTATATGAATTGTATCACAGAATTAAAGTAATATGAAACTGATAATTTTTTTCCATGCGACGGATGATTTATATAATTAATAGCAAACTCATACGAAATTTTTACACTTTATTTTTTTTTTTTTTTCTTAATTGCTTTTAAAAAATGAAACTTATAAATCTTAAATTAATTTTCCCACCCAATTTTAATTTTAATTAATCAGAAGTCAAATTATTGTTAGAGCCAAATAATTATTGTGGAATGAAACACTAGAGGCGGTTAAATCAAATTTACTAAAAAATTTTATTATTGCATTTTATACTCTGTTTATGACAATAGTTCTTACTCTTTTTATACTTTTAAAATATTGCTAGGTTTAAAATGACGCTTGCAAAAATTGTAAAGATACAACTTTTAAAAATACATTTTTCTATAAAATATGTCAAATGACGAATGAACTGAATATTACTCATGTATAAAGAGTATATTTTTATCCTCGTGTATCTTACTTATTACCATTTTATTATCTCATCGTTTCGACAAAATTTAATTGAAGCTGATCTGCATTAGAGAAATATTTATATAGATACTACGTACGAATGATTTCAGTATTTAATAACAGAAACTCAAAATTGTATTACGCAATAATTTTGTTAAAAAAAGTGACGCATTCTTTTCACAGATTTTAAAGGAAATATTAAAAATTATGCATTTTGTTTAATCTGTCACTTAACTACAGTAAAAGTGGGTATTTTGAGAAATTTTTCTGGATTTTTTATTATATATTTGTTTTCATTTTTTTTTAATACTTTCGAGGCTATACTTTAGAGGCTGTAACAAAATCCAATGTTCAATGCCTCAAACTCTTTTTCTACATTACTGTACTGCGAAAGTTAATAGTTGAAGAATTGTAATACAAGCTTTACTTTCTCTTACATAGTTGATAAAGTATTATTTTAGGGACAAATTTTCGAAATTGAGATTTTGTTATATTTACACGTTTTGATTCAACAATAGCCGTTGAATTTGAAAATCGTGTTTTTAGCGGTTGGTCTGTATGTGTATGACTGTGTGTCTGCCTGTGTGCCTGTTATCAGCATAACTCAAGAACAAATGGTAGCTGAAAGTCAAAACTTGGTATTCTAAACCTGCATTATAGGGATACTACATTGAACTTTTCGTTGAGATCAAGCAAAAGGTTCGTGTACAGGACCATCCAAAAAAATTCAAATGCAGTACGTCTATGGGCGAAATATCTGATAAATACAGTTTAACATATATAAGCTGCCTCGAACAAAATGAAATGAATATGTTGTTTTATATTCATAAAATCAAGTTTTGTACAGATCGTGGCATAGAAATCAATGTCTGCTTCATCAATTTGTCGACGTCTGCAGCACTGTGGGTTGCGTGTAACAACTCATTTATAGAATATCTCCTCACGTAAAACCTTCGACGCCTGTGGCTGCGATGGGCTCATGGGCATAGAGACTTACCTGGAGATTGGCAAAAAATAGTTCTTTATGACGAGTCCCACTTTAATTTGTGGTACCATGATGACCGTATATGTGTTAGATGCTAGGTAAAGACTAGGTCTTTACCTAGTCGTAGAGCCGTTACGTAGCCGGTGAACGCTACCTTCTGGCGTGAATTATCGGACGTCATAGTGGACGAACATCTAGTGTTATGGTCTGGGTTATGATTACGTATATGGACGATCTCAGCTGCAACGAATTGTGGGTAATCTTAACAGAAATTGGTACATCAGTGAAGTGCTAGAGGACGAAATCGTTCCTTTACTTCAGGGCATCCCTGCAGCTATCTTAATGAATAATGTCCGCCCGCAGAATAATGCCCGTCAAACAGAATAATGCTCGCCCACAACAGAATAATGCCCCCCACAACAGAATAATGCCCGCCCACAACAGAATAATGCCCGCCCACATATTGCAAAGAATGTTCAACACTTCTTTTCGGTAAAAAACATACAGTTTCTTACTTGGCCTGCTTATTTGCCGTATATGTCGCATACTGAACGTGTGTAAGATTTCATTCGTCGGCGTCTTGCTCATGATCCTGATCCTACAGCTTCTGCAGAGGAAATATGGGTACAATACAATCAATATGGTATGCTCTTCCCCAAGCAGACATTCAAAATTTGACTCTATGCCATGTCGTATAGCAGCAGTTATTGCAGTGCGTGATGGCTACACAAAATACTGATTTCGGACACTTAATATTGTTTTTTGCTTTAAAATTTTAATCATGTATTTTTACTAATACTAGATGTTTGTAGATTAAATTTTATTAATTTCAGACAATTCCTTCAGGGTGCACAATTTTCGCCGTGGTATTATAATTTTCAAAAGCATTAGGCACTAACGGCAATTAATAGATTTAACACAAATACGCATTTTTATTACTTTTTTTTTTTTTTTGAAACATTGCATTGTGTTATAAGAACACCTAAATGCGGGCTCCTTTATTTTATTTTATTATTTTTTTTTTTTTTTAATTATTAAATGACTTTTTTTAATTTCCTTGTGACAGGTCAACAATGCACTAACATTAATTTCAATCTATATTTAAATGAAGTGAAGTGATTAGGGTGTGTTCGACACTGTCTATTTCAGTAATCAAACATATGTTAATCTATTATATATAATTAAAACAATTAAAGAGTCGCAATAAAAATAACTCTACAACAGGTCGTAATAAAAATAACTCTACAACATATCTAATCAGATAATGCAAAAGCAACGATTATTGAGAAATTTTGCTCACAAACGGCATCTGTTAAAAAAATCAATACAATTAATTGTTTACACAAGCACTGCTGCCATAAATAATTCATTTAAATCGTTCAATTATAACTAACTGATAATCAATGGATTCTTAATAAAGGATTTATTTTAAAGCTGTTGATGTTTTTATTTATTTCTTCATCTAATATTAAGGAATTGGAATATTGTTTAATAATGTATTATTAATGCATACATCATTGAAAAGGTTTGCATTTCAAAAATCTAAAATGAAATTCGATTGCAATTTTCTATTATGCCTTTAAATTATAAAAGAATTTAGAAAGGAACTGATTAAGTTTTATCGGTTTTAAAGTATTGATACAACGCTTCATCATTACCGTCTGAATGAGAAGACATAGTAATCAAAATGTTATAGCTAATTAATCTTTCACTTTTTTCTATATCCATTAGAAGAAAGTATTGGAATCATAAAAATGATTTTGGTTGATTTATACGTTTGGAGAGTTGCGGAACCCGATTTGGTCATTTTTAAAAATGTCTCTCCATTGGCATGTGACAAAAACTTTGCGATAAATCTAGTTCAAGAACTAATACACATAATTTTATAAAATGTTACATTTCGTCGTACCGTGATATAAACTGGTGTCTGTCAACTTTTGGTACTAATCGCCTGACAAGTGACTTGAATGTGATGCGATTATTACCATTTACGGGAAGATTATATCTCAGCTTTTACTGTGTATAACTTCACTAAAAGACCATTAAAAATACTATGTTGATTTAATTTAGTTGCATATCGCAGAGTTGCCAACTTTTTAATTTATTCCGGGGCATTTTTAGCAACGCCTTTATTTCATACCACTTTTATTTTATGAGTAATTTTTTTCTTATTTTATCGAAGTTATATATTAGATTTTTTTTCCTATAAATAAAGTGGTACGAAATGAACGCGAGGCTAAAAATGCTGTGGAACAAATTAAAATGTTGGCAACCATGATATCAGCTAACCAGGGGAGCTGTTATGCAGAAATTTTCTTCGTGCATTGAAAGCCTCTATGTCAACTTCTATGGCATATAAATGCACCAAATTTGATATGTAAGATGACCATTTTTAAACGAATACTGACTTAAATTTTTGATGTATGATGGTGGACAGATGGTGTACTTTAACTTATCTTTGGTCATTTTCCATAATGAGCCATATAAGCAAAATTTATTGGTTAAAATTAGCAAAACTATCGGTTAAAATTGCTTCCTATTGCATACTTAAAATCTTCATTGAGAGAAGCTAAGATTAAATTTTTGCACATATCAACCAGTATGTGACGTTGTTACAGTGAATGATACAGAAGAAAGTTTTGTAACAGTCACAACATATTCATTTGTAAATTAATTTACTATCCCAAAACTCCCTGATTAATCCGAAATATAATGATAATAGAAGATGTTCCTTCTTGCGAAAGTAATATTAAAAACCTTTTAGTTATTGGAAAATCGTAAAATTTTTTATCACGTTGAATGAGACATTATCGGCATAAGATTCCATATTTAAATAAAAATTGTCTCTTTTTGCAAATGAAAGCCATTAGAAGTCCGAACATGTAGACGGGTTTTTACAAATTTCTGTAAGATTTCATTACTTTTGAAAAAAAGAAAAAAAAAAAAAAAAGACAAAGACAAAGAAATGTTCTTTTTTTTATTTTATTTTATTTTAGAAATTTGAATTAAAAGTTTTCAGACAAACCAAAAATAAATTAGTTCAATACTAGTTCTTTTCCTAAAACGATGCTATACAGATGAGAACTTAGAGAGCTTGATCTAATTATTTTCAGTCGTTCAATCTCTAAATTAACAGCACTCAAAGAGTGTATGGAAATTATTCCTTCACTATCCAGTTCTATTCTTGATGTTGTCGTATTAAATAATTATTCCATTCAGTTGTGATCATGTTTTATTTCATTTATTTATTTATTTATTTTGATTATTTCTAGAAATTTCTTGAAATAAAGAGTAGTCTTTTCGAAAAACCTACGCAAATATTTAAAAAAAAAAAAAAAAAAAAAAGAAAGAAAGAAAAAAGCTTCTACTTTACTTTAAAAAGAACTTTTTCGCAAAATTTTGCTTATTTAATGCATAAGCTTATATATAGTTATTATATAGTTTCCTTTTAGTAAATTATATTATATAGTTTCCTTTTAGTAAAAATCGTTTTCTGGCATAACCATTTCACCTATGATATCCCGTCACCAATGACACGTAACGCAGTACTAGTGCGACGTTAAAACCAACCAACTAGCCAACAAGCCTATGATGCCATGAGTATTAATACTTTTTAAAGTGTTTGTAAAATATTCTGTTTAAAGATATAAATTTATTTAAATTTATTTATTTTAAATAAAAGTAGCGCTGACATGTTATCCAATGTCTTACATTTAAATATGAAGAATAAAGTGATATAAAAATATAACCATACTAACAGGAAATTAAACCTAATATTTTCTAACAATCTTTACCCAAATTTACATTGGTGAATGATCATCATTTTTTTTTTTTTTTTTTTTTTTTTTTTTTTAAGTTGACTCTTTCTTTTGTAATTATTTAATAAGAAAATAGATTTTTTTTTTCTGTTATCATATAACTTATATAATTTTATTTATGTCTGCTTTTATTTCTATTCAGAAATGATATATCTGAATGGACGATTCAATGTGGCAGAGCTTGCAATATTCGTGGGGAAAATCCGTGCTATGATTGGCTGTAGTCCTTCTGTTTACGGGATAAAATGAAAGAAAATTGCCATCATGACGTAGAATGACGTCGGAGATAGGAGCCATCCATTCAATAACTTAGCCCTTTGCGGCGCAAGAGAATTTGGATCATTTAAATTATACTGCCACCGGAATTCATGAACTAAATTAAACTAAAAGAATTTTTAAATTTTAAGGTTAAAAAAACCGGCCTTTTCTGCTATGTTATAAACGTGAATTTTTCCTAAAAAATTTACGGGATGAATTTTTGCAGCTGGTTCTTAAATTTTGCGTCCTCGTAGCGAGGACACCGCGCGTTAAGGGGATAAACAAAAGTTGTTGATTAACTCGCAATAGAGCTGCTTAGTTGGCTATTGGTACCGTATGAAATTCACCCTATGCGTGGTCCGGAGACATTTTAGTCCCCCCCCCCCCCCCAAAAAAAAAAAAAAAAAAAAAAAAAAAAAAAAAAAAAAAAAGGTTTAGAGAAATTTCTATTAAAGGAAGGCGCTGTTTTGCGAGTAAAACCACGAACTTTCAAAGAAAACTATGATTATTCTTATCTAAACAGATGTTTACAAATATATTGCACCATAAAAAATGTCTTCTATATATCTTCCATTAGAAATGAGTTCCTAGTTGCACATTCTTCATATTATAAAAATCTGATTTGCATATTTAATATGTCTGCTTGCTCCTATTGACTAAAACTTTGTCTATAAAAAAAAAAAAATATTCAAGAAAAATCTCGTTTCATATGAATATCTTTTAAGCAAATCGCATTAAAATGTATGGATTTCTTCAGTTATCGTAATTGTTTAAACAATTTCTGAATTTACAGGTCACATGCGTTAAAAACACATAGAAATCAATTAGAATTTAAACAAAATGATGTAAAGGAACCGAAACTTTACATATATAAAACGTGCTTTTCCGTCTTTTAAACAAGTAATTCCTTCTATCAAATCTGCAAACAATACAACTTTCTAAGTAATCCTTGCTTTTAAATCGATTAATATGACTTAAAGTCAACAAAATTAGCTTAAGACGTACAATAGTTCATGAAACACTGATTCGAAGCATTTTGTCCATTTAGTATTCTCTAATGTCTTCCTTCATTAAAAATAGATTATCTTTTGTTGCCATCGTCCTTGAAATAAGAAGAAATAAATGCAGCATAAATTTTAAAATATTTCCCTAAAATAAATTATCCGCTAATCGAAGAAGAAACGGGATAAATTAATTTAATCGTAAATTAAATTAAAGAAAGTGCTTTAAAAGTTTTATGTATATGAATTTAAGAAGATTTCATATTACATAATGCAAAATTCAGTTTATCTCAAAATTTTAGTTTTCCGTTTTAAAAGTATTTTAAAATTCATTTCATTAAATTTTCAAAATATCCGCGCATTATAAATTTGAATACAGTTTTCAATAGAAACTAATTTGCTGTAATTTGGTTGTCGAAAAATATACCTTATCCTATGTGTTATACACTAAGACAAGAAAAAAAAAAAAAGACGCGGTATATGCTAAGTAGTCGTGCAGATTGTTATTTCGTGGCAAAAAGTTAAGATTGTCGCCTAGTATGCGATTGGATCCTGGCTTGTGGATCTGAAAAATTTGATTGATTGTGAGGTTTTAATTTTTACATAGTGTGCCTTAAAGAAAAAAAAATCTGTTTTTCAGGAATATTGTCTATATTATTTTATGTTATTCTGTTTTGGGAAATTTCTTTCAACACATTTTTTTCCATATCATACGGGTATTTTTTGGCAAATATTGTTCCATAGATGTTCTGTAATATAATAGTTTATTATTATTATTATAATTAAAGTGTTGAATGTTTTTAAATATGTGAATTTCAATAGGTCCGTTAGATTTTTTTAGGCGAAATATTCGTCGTCTACAACTGTGTTTCTTGTGATATACATTGGTCAGTTGAAGAAAATTGTAACTATGTAGCCACGTTAGTGCGGATCTAAAATATATGGCTACTTAAAAACATTTAAATACTTAAGCAACAAAATATTTATCGTACGTGAAAGACAAAATAATTTTTTTAAAGACACGCATAATTTTTTGTTTCTACTGTTCAACATAAAATAAATAACCTCGATGGATAATAGGGTAAGTGCACCAGTGATTGACACATGATTTAGAGCAATCTCTGATGTTTCTAATGTTCTAGTCATCAGAAAATATTTTTAGAAATCTTAAGTTAGTAGATATGGTATGAAAGACATCCAAAATCACATATATGTTAAAATATATACATTTGATAACAATTATTTTTTTTTTATGAATTTTCATTTGACACTCACTCAATGTTCCAGTAATTGACACTGCCAGTTTTTCATTTTATCAGTAATTGGCCCCTTATGTTCCAGGGTTTGACACTGCTAGTTATTCATTTTACGAGTTATTAGCACCCTATGCTCCAGTGTTTGACATAAAATGTTAAATTTCTTATATGTAACATATATGATTTTATTATTTTTATTTATTAATTATTTCGGGATAGATGTCAATTACTGGAGCATGTCAGTCACTGGAGCACCTACCGTATATAATTTTTAAAGTGGGATGGGAAAAGAAAAAAACAGAATACATTACATTATGTTACAATACATTACATTATATTACAACATATACATGCATTACATTGGTATACATGCACATTGTATACATTAGTTATTCTTTACATTTTGTTGTAAAGTATTAAAGCTCTTCTCTGCATCAAAAGTAGTTTTACAGAAAATGTAGATTTACAGTTAAAAATAAAAACAAAGGACACTGTATTATTATTATCATGGATGTTGTTATTGTTAGTTGTTGTTGCTGCTGTTGTTGTTGCTGATGTGGTTGCTGATATTGTTGTTGTTGTTGTTTATGATGATCATGATGATCACGATCATAATAAGATGATCTTTCATAAATTTTCAATTAATTTTCAATACTAATTCAATCAATTAGCATTCGCATTGTTATTTTTCTTTAATTTACGGAAGTAATATAGAGTAGGATTTCTTTATGTTTCTGATTGACATAATAATGTTAGATATAACAATAATGGTTTTGATGCAAATAATTGAAATTTGTTTTAGAAAGTTTACCAAATTAATTTAAAAAGCCCTTTTACTATTTTCGTAAACAAGTAGTGGTTATTCGCCTTTCTTTTAACATAAATGATGCACCTTTTGTTTGGTAGAATTATCAGAAGTGTTTAATTTTTAAAATTTCAAATCTACTTTTAAAGCCAATTTAGAAACAGTAACATATTATTTTAACAGAAATAATGCATAATAGTTATTTGCTAATTTTTAGAACATAAATGATGCATATTTATACCATTTTTAAATTTAACTAACTCTATTTTTTTTTTTTTTTTTTTTTTGAAGAATTTTTCTCCCCTCCCCCCCCCCCCTGTGTCTTTCTTTTTTCTCCCCCTTTTTTTGATGGGGGGGGGCAAAAGGGGGACATATAAATTATTTTCACAGAGCCGTACGAATTCTAAATAAATTGGTTGTTTAAGCCAAAAATAAGAACTCTTACAAACATAAAATGAAAATGAAAATTTAAATTAAATAAATACAACAAACTAGTTTTTTTTTCAAACATTTTCAGTGTGTAATTTCTGGTTTAATTTAATTAATTTGTAAAAATCTTTAAACTGTCGATTCTTACAGACTTACACAAGTCATAGCAGCCCAATATTTTTTGCATGTATTTTATTAGTTTATTAACACTATTTTTAAATATAAATTTTCTGTGAAGGGTTTTAATTCTATGATACTATTTAAAAAATTACTGTTTGAAAATAGGAATAATAAAATATTAAAGCTTACGGTATAAATTAAAATCGCTGATTCCCCTGCATTCATCAACCAATTTTACTGTATAATAATGTACAATCTGAAAAAAAAAAAAAAAAAAAAAATGAATATTTTTATATAAAGATATTGAGAAATATATTTTGTAGTTTTCATATACTTTATTAGAATAAAATTTTATTAAACATTATGAGGGATTTGTTTCACTTTGTGTAATGTATATATTATATTTATTTATATATAAATTTGTAGTTGGTTATACTTTGCCATAAACTGGTGTCTATCAATTTTTATGCATATACTTCAGCAGGTGCCACCCCACCCCCACCCCCCTCTTCCTCCTTATTTTCAAAAATTTAAGATTGTAGTACGGGACAAAATTCAGTAAAAATTTACATAATTAGGATTATTTTAGGCAATCATTGTGAAAATGTAAAATTTTATTTATAATAGCAATAATCAACCAGGTTAAAATTTTTGAATATTTAGGAGCATGATATGTCCTGAAAATTACACCACCCCCTTGGAATTATAACATTTAAACGCAGATATTTTTTGTGATGTCCACATCATATTACTTTTTAATTAAAATGGTGTACCACAATTTCAATGCGTATTAACTAATTTCACACACACTGAGGACTGAGGTGTATGAATTGAAGAAAAATATTTTAAAATGCACTTCATATGTGGTGTTAATTTAATATTTATCTTTTTACTTGAATTTGAAATAAATTTTTGAAATTGTAAATAAATTTTGAGTACTTGCTGTATTTCGTATTAGTTTTTTTTTGGTTCTTCTAAGTTCATATTTTCTCTGAAATTTTCCTAAAATGAGTGTATTTATCACTCAAAAACTGTTTCACTCAATCCTCAAAACAGAAAACCCTGTATTCGGAGCTATTACCATACGATTATGTTGTCAATATAAACAAAATATATATATATATTTAAAACCAATTGTTAAAAGTATGTTATGGCTAATAAAACTAGATAAAATCTTCGTTGGGCACTAAATATTTTTTAATATAATAAATATTTTCATAATTAAATTCTGACATGGAATATAAATAAATAAATAAAAGCTATATTTATATGTCTTACAAAGCATGAAAATAAACTGAATTGACTGAAAAAAGTTTTTTAAGTCACTATATTAAATAAGATATTTCTATTAAGTTGCATTTAAATAGTTATTAGAAAGACAGTTAAAGATAAATAAATAAATATATATATATTAATATCATTTCATTCTGACATTCATAATAAGTTTAAAAATATGTTCCGGAAGGATAAAATTATATTTAATCATCTGCAAGCATTTTTACATATTTTGTTTCCATGCACATTTCTTTAGTTCCACATTAATATATATATATATATATATATGTATGTATAGATATATATCTGCATGCTTAAAATATGACAGTTATTTTAAATCAAAAAGATCTATGAACATGTTTTTTTAACTGACAAAAAAAAAAAAAAAAAAGTTTAAAAGCAAATCCTATTTATTCTTTTTATTCTTTTCCTTTTTTCAATTATATGCAAATCGGTGTGAATAATATTATGACAATGTTAATAAACCTCTCATTTCCAGTCTTGTAAGAATTCGGATGTTTGATAAAAGCAGATTAAAAGATCTCTCCCAGAGCGATTTTTAAGAATCTGAAAGAGTAAATATTTACAGAGTCATTATCTGAACACAATTAAATGATTCTTTTTTGTAATTCTTCTATTCAGACGGATTTTTATTAAAGTAAATATAAGCAAAATATTTCCATTTCAAATAAGAAAAAGAAATGTTGCTATTACAATGGCATGTTTGTTTGAGCACAAAAGGCATGATAAGCTTGTGTGCTTTCGTATGGAAATTTTTATACATTTTCTATACTACTGTAAAGATCGTCTTTTATTAATTTTTTTTAACAGACAATTTTTAAAAAATGGTATGGTTTTCAATGGTCATGAAGCTTGTTTGTTTTCATACGGAATTTCCTAAACAGTATCAATTCTTAAATGAAGGTCATTTCTACTAGACAATTAAATGTTGAATTATTTTTATTTTTATTCTTTAAATACTGCGGGTTTATATTTGTAGAAAACTAAGCGAAAAGAAATAAAATATATCTAATGCTCTATCATATTTAAGATTAAGAATATTATTCTGAAAATACTTTAGATGTTTTCATGCGATAACGTGCAGGTTAAGGCCGATTATGGAGGCGAGGGACCTAGGCCTGAATGAAACCCTCCGTGAAATTCTTTCTAAGGAATCTTAACCCCGAGTCTGCTTCGTTTAACTCTTCCAACACACATTCGGATGTTTGGAGTTATTACTATATGTTTATATTATCAAAATAATTTTATATATACACTGCATAAAAAAAGTAGACTTACACTTCTTTACAATTTTTTGAAACCCCGTCTTTGTTTAATAGGAAGTGTCAATTAAAATTCTTTATAATTTTAATGTAGGGGAATGCAGAAAAGAGAAAAGATATACATTTGCACAATATATTTTTTTAAAGAAAGTAGACGGACACTGGTCAAAAACTGCAATGAGGAATTTGCACACATGGGGGATTTGAACAAAATCCTATTTTTCTGATAGTTTTAGGCACATAATTTTCAAAAAATTTATTAACAATGCAAAAAAAGTTCTCATTAATTTAAAAAATAGCTTTAAAATTAACCAAAAATCATGTAACTTCAAAACGCTGCCTGACGTCACACTTTATGATGCTTCAATGTTTACATTTTTTAGCCTGGTTAATAAGCAGCAATTCGTTTTAACTTTAGTAATTATCAATTGTTTATGTGATTTCTGAGCATTTCTTTTTCATTTTATAATCATTTAATATCATTATCACCATTTTCCATTATCATTATTTTCAATTGTTTTCTTTTCATGGCGGTTCTCCAATGTTTTCGTTTAATAGGATCCTGTGGAACGCTAAAGAATAAATTTTGAGATGCTTTAGCCGTTGTGTTAGTGCAAAATGGTACAATACAATATTTATACTAAGATTTTTTAATATCCGTCATTATTATATCATACAAAACCTATTTCACTGATTCAAGAAGCAGAGCAAAGCACGAAATCGAATGTAAACAACGATTACTTCCGTTTGTTGTCATAAAAAGTGACGTCACGATATATTATACTGCGTTTTCTCGATAGAGTAAATAGTGCGATGTTAAAATTGTTATAAATCAGTCATTAAATTTCAAATAAAGAAAATGTATGTATTTATTTTCTTACCTTTTCATTTTCTATTATATAAGAATAAAATCAGAAAACGTGCAAATTGTCTATTATCTAAGTGGGTGTTTCTTGTGGAATACCAGTTTTGCATGGACATGTACATTTGGCATTTTGCCAATTGCTAACGTGCTTGACAAGATGGTTTTACGCAGTTAAATTTCTTGGAGATGAATGCGCCATGACACGAGGAATTCCTCTAACTGATTACCAGAAAGGACAGATTATAGTGCTAAAAAATGTTAATAAAGGAGTCAGAGAAATTAGTAGGTTACTTCTAATAATCAAAAGTAGCATCAGCGATTTTCTACTTACTCCTGAAGCCCATGGTGTAAAGAAAAAGAGTGGCCGGCCAAAGAAACTTTCGCTTGGAAACCAAAGAAAAATTTTTACTGAGCTGAAAAAAACTGGAGCATCAATTCCCAGAGTTCGAATAAGCACAGGAATTACTAACATAACTTCTCAGAGAATTTATAACTACATTAAGCACTCAGAGCTCTTTCAATATAAGAAAAGAAAACATCATCCATGCTGGAAGGATCACCACATGACAGAACGCCTACAGTGGGCTCAAAACCATATGTCTTGGACTGCAGAATGGATATCTGTAGTTTTTTTCAGATGAGAAAAAATTTAATATAGAAGGCCCAGATGGATATCAATATTATTGGCACAGTTTGGAGAAAGAAGACGAAGTGTACTCTACTCGGCAAGTTGGTGGTGGTAGCGTGATGGTGTGGCTAGCTGTTGGCTATGGTGGAAGGACATATTTAGTGCTCCTAAGTAAGAAGCAGACTCACAAAGATTATTTGAAACACTAAGCAATAAGCTTTTGCCATTTGCGTGTGATCTTGGAGGAGAAAACTGGATTTTCCAACAAGATGGAGCGCCAATACACACCGCTAACAACGTTAAAAAATGGTTTTATGAGAACAACTTCATTATTTTACCCTGGCCAGACAAGAGTCCGGATATGAATCCTGCAGAAAACATTTGGGCTATAGTTGTTCATAAAATTTATGAAGGTGGACGCCAGTATGAATCAATTCACCAGCTCAAAGAAGCTCTTACAAACATTTGGGAAATTTTCTGTCAAAAAAAGATTCAGAATCTCGTTGATTCGATGCCTGACAGAGTATACGAACTTATTAAAGCAAATGGGAGACGAAACCCTTACTAAAAACGTTTTATTTTAGAGATTCAAGATGCGTCCGTCTACTTTTTTTAAGAAAAATTACAGTGCAAATATGCACTATTTTTGTTTCCTGAATTTTTCCACTACATAATTCAAAAGGATTGAATCTATATCCAAAAAATAATAATATATGATGTCTCAAGAATATAATTATATTAGAGAAATGAACCTCATATCTCTAATTAAAGAAATTAACGGTTTTAAAGTATTACAAGTCCGTCTACTTTTTTTATGCAGTGTATATATATATATATATATATTATATATATATATATATAAGAAAATATTGGATTCGTAAAAAATTCCACCTTCCAGTTTTCGATGGATTTACACGTTTTGGAAGGTTCAGAAAACGATCTGACTATTTTTAGAAAAAGTCTGTGTGTGTGTGTGACCAAAATTTTGTGGCAATAGTATTTCAGGAAATACTACACAGAAGTTTATGCAAATTTTTATGTAGTTGCAACTTGACCCTGTATTAATGCCTATCAATTTTTTGTACAAATCTATCAAAAAGTGGGTCTTCTATACTACAATTTCTTTCATTAAATGTAAAGCTATATCTCAGGTTCTATTGAGCATAATGGAACATAAATTTGATATATGAAAGGACATTACAAAACATTAATATATAGAACATTATGTTGATACAATTTGGGTGCATATTGGCTAAATGTTAAGCACTTCTATTTCTCCTGTAGACGAAAAGTCTACATCTCAGATTCAATTTATATGATTTCACAAAACTTAATATTTGAGACATTATGAAATATTATGCTGATTCAATTTAGGTGCACATAGACCAGCGGGTGGTGTTGTTGTGTTGCAATTTACCCCATGAATAGGAAGGCTGAATATGAACTTCTATTTTCATATAAATGCATCACACATGATATGTGTAGGAGATTGGTGTGTTAATTGATATATGATAACCTTCAGTTATTTTTCATAATTTTTAATCGACGACAGAGTACAAAACAACACACACTACACATATTTAACGTAAAAGATAGAACGGGACAAAGCCCGCAGTTATAATGTGGGGATAAACCCGCTTATACATACTTTTGGGGATAAAACCCGCGGTTACAAAATGGGGATACACCCGCTAGGCAATCCGACTTCTATATCAGTCGAAAGCCAAACAACAACTGAATTCTTGATATGGTCACATGACCACGAAAGCCCGCGGTGCTCGTTCGACATGCGCAGATGTCCGAACATGCCGCCCCGCGTTGCAATGTGCGCAGCACATTCAAAGTTCGGGTTAGAGATAAAGCAATATAATAATAAATGTTACACAATGCAATATAATAATAAACGAAAATTGAAATACAAAAAATTATGCACAAGAATATTATAAAGGCACATCATACAGTAATACTAAATGTAATATAATAAGGTACACACAAGAAAAAAAAATGTATATATATTTTTTAATCATTAATTGGCAAAATAGCTAATTTGGAAATAGCTCTTTTCAGTATTCCATTTTTTGTTCGAATATCTACTACTCTAACAATATTATCCCTTCCAATATAGGTTTTAGTAATGCGGCCTAGTAACCATTTTAGAGGGGGCAAATTATCCTCTTTTATGACAACCATATCGCCTACCCTTACGTTTTGTTTTTCAAAGTACCACTTAGTACTTTGCTGTAGATTATTTAAGTAATTGTTAGACCAAAATTTCCAAAATGTTTGAGTTAATTTACAAGTTTGTTGCCACAAATTTAATTTATTGGTTTGAATATTGGTCAGTGAGGGTTTGGGGATGGCCGTTAACGATCGACCGATAAGAAAATGACCAGGGGTCAAAATTTCCAAATCCTCTATGTCGGCCGAAAGAGGGGTTAATGGACGAGAATTCAACATGGATTCAATTTGTATCATGATGGGTTGAAAGGCTTCGTACGTCAGTTTAGCATCACCTATAATACGCTTGTAATAATACTTAAAAGATTTAATCCCGGCTTCCCATAAGCCACCAAAATTTGGTGCCCTGGGAGGAATAAGTTTCCATTCTATTTTTTCATTTGAGGAGAAATTTGCCAAATTTTCATCTTGTTGGGTAACTAATTTAAAAAATTCCTTTAAGTCTTTATTAGCTCGAACAAGATTACTCCCATTGTCCGAAAAGATTTTAGCACACTTACCTCGTCTGCCGATAAAACGTTTCAAGGCAGCTATTAGTGACTCTGAAGTTAAGTCAGAGACGATTTCTAGGTGTATTGCCTTAGTCGTAAGGCAAACGAAAAGAGCAACATAAATTTTAATGGGGACCCCTTTTCTTTGATGCTTATTTTTTATAAAAAAGGGGCCACAAAGATCTATGCCTGTACTATTGAATGCGAAGACAGGATTTATCCTCTCTTTAGGCAGATCACCCATTTTTTGAGAGCATAACTTAGGGTTAGCTCTAAAACATTTGACACTATTATGGATAATTTTACGACATGCATTTCGACCATTTAAGGGCCAATATTCTTGCCTAATGTTATAAAGTAATGTCTGAGGACCTGAATGGTGAAATTTCTCATGAAAATGTTTAATAACTATCTCACTTAACTTACCCCTTGGCAATATTATAGGATGTTTTTCCTTATAATTCAAATCTGAATTATGTAACCTACCTCCAATTCTTAATAAACCATCTGAGTCTATAATCGGTGCCAGGGGGCGAAGCCTGCTGCTAGGAGAAATACAGTTATTAAATTTTATACCTATTATCTCATTCCCAAATTCTCCCTCCTGTATTTTCTTTAGTATAAAATTTAGTGCAGCCCTCTTTTCTTCTGGACCTAGGTATCCAGTTTTTCTTTCCCCTGGATGTCTTATATTGTTGATAAACCTGAAAATAAACGCTAAAACATGCACAATTTTAGTAAAACTATTACTAATGGTTAAAATGTCCTCAACAAAATTGAAAGGTTGGGCAGTTACATAAAGGGAAAAATTAAGTTCAGGGTCATTAAGACCTTTTTTTGCTTCAGAAAAATAGTCACCTTCTGTCACCTTCATCAGAACTTTTAAATTCTAAACTTTCATTTTTACTAGAATTGTTCTCAGAAAGTTTAACAGATTAAAGAAGTAAATTGAGTCTTACCTCAATTCTTTCAAAGCGATCTTCAAATTCATCTATTTCATTTTCGATTGCAGGTAAGTCCTTTATGTCCGGAATATCATAATATTGGATCCGGATATCACTCAGTTTGCCTTGCAACTCAGATAACTTTCTAAGTTTTATTTCAAGTTCAGTTGTGGAACAAGAAATATTTTCAGAGTTCAAATCAACGAAGGATTCAATTTTTGTTACGGCACCTTTTACGGCGTTTTTCATTCGTTTCAGCTTTTCCATATTTATTTATTTGCTGGATATCTGCGACAATGACGGACCACTAATGTAGGAGATTGGTGTGTTAATTGATATATGATAACCTTCAGTTATTTTTCATAATTTTTAATCGACGACACAGTACAAAACAACACACACTACACATATTTAACGTAAAAGATAGAAGGGGACAAAGCCCGCAGTTATAATGTGGGGATAAACCCGCTTATACATACTTTTGGGGATAAAACCCGCGGTTACAAAATGGGGATACACCCGCTAGGCAATCCGACTTCTATATCAGTCGAAAGCCAAACAACAACTGAATTCTTGATATGGTCACATGACCACGAAAGCCCGCGGTGCTCGTTCGACATGCGCAGATGTCCGAACAATATGTGAGATAACTATTTTGAAAACTAATGCTGACTAAATATGAGTGTATATCGGACACGCATCGCTGCTAATATTCACTTTCAGTGATATTCCACATGCCTACATCTCAGCATCTGTTGATTAAAACTGCACTAAACTCCATTTGTAAATTTTTTAATATGACAAGCTATGATTAAACTTTTGTGCATGTTAAACTGATACAACATAGAAGAATGATTTGTGGTGGCTACAACGAACTAGATTTTAATAATAATTGTTATAAATATCAAAATTGTTAGTTTATAAAATTAAGTATGAGGGACTTTATTTAACACGAATCTTTTTTAATATGATGAATATTTTATGAAAATAAAATTTTGACTTACGTAATTCCATAATCATCGAACTTACAAACTATGGAAATAGATTTGATTGTGGACAAAAGAGCTTTATATTACTCCATTAAATCACACATTTCTTTTAAATTCTTTAATACTGAAAAAAATGCTACAGTAAAATACATAAATAACATTTCATCTGACATTTATTTTATTCATGTTTTAAGATAACGAATTTCTGAAGAGTAAAGTTATACTTATCTCAAATAAACCTTTTCTTCTTCTTCTACTTTTTTTTTTTTTAATCCTTCGTTTATTTTATTACTAGCAGGCTACGCCCGCTTCACTGGTCACTATATTTAAATGAATTTTCAAAAGAATTGGATCAGTATTTATTTTTTACATCACATTATAAACAAAACCTTCATAAAAATAAAAATAATAATAATAATTTATACATAAATAAATAAATAAGCATTGAAATTGCTCTAGACCTTGCTTCGAGTACCCTCTGCCTACGGCAGCTCTTTTTTCCGCCCGTACTGCATCGGGGGGTCCAGGTTCCCACTGTCTGCAAAAAGGTCTTTCCTGGGCTCTGGGTATTTACCGACGACATGTGGATCTTCTGTTATTTAAGAACTACGATTTTAAAGATGACTGTATCTCAGCATCTATTATATGTTTTTGTTTTTGAACCATATGTTTTATAGCCCCCGTTATTCACATTGTATTATGATTTGATTCCGACCAGTATAACAAAATAAAATAAAAAGTAGATTTTCTTTTAAAAGGCATTAAATACATGAAAAACAAATAAATTTTAATCAGCTTAATCCTTTTCCACTATATACTACCATTTTTCCCCTCAATAAATATAAATTAAAAAAAAAAAAAAAAAAAAAAAAAAAAAAGGATGTTTGTTTTAAAGGAATTAATTTAAAATGAAAAAAAAAAAGTTGTTATACTATAAAAATTATACATAAACATAACAATTTATTTATATGGCACTACCATTTGATTTTCAATAAATATAATAAATAAAAAAAAAAGAAAATCGTCTTCAAATGAATGTATTAAATAAAAAATAAATAGTGAAATAACCGTTGCTAAGATACGCAGACGATTACAATCAAAGAATTAAATTTATGAAAAATGAAGCATTAAAGCCAATATTTAAAATCGAAAAAACATTAATTTAAAAAATTCAAATTCGAAATTCGAAACAATCTCGATGAGGTGCACACCTGCAGGGTCCCAGGTATCTATAGGCCAAATTTGGAAGCTCTGTGATCAATAGTGTGAGCACCAGAGCGCAGACAGACACACACACACAGACACTTCTCTTTATTTATATAGATAAAAACTGCTTATTGAAAAATATTTATATGTTTGAAAAAAGACAGTTTTCTTTAATAAAAAGAATTTAAGAGTGTTTTGATGTTTTTAATGTGGGTTTTTTTTTTCTTTATATATATATAAGGTTGCTTGATATTCGTAATCTTTTTTTGTATTTTTTCTGTTTCATCTTATTCGACGTTTCTTGGTTTCATCTATTCAATGTTTGAAAAGATTTTCAATATATATATGTGTATATATATATATATATACAATTTTTTTTTTTTTTTTTTTTTTTTTTTTTTCGAAAAACATAATTTTTTACTTCATACAATTGGATGTAATGCTTCTGAAGTTTTCAAAAACATTTCCTATCCAATCTTTTAAAAGATTCGGATGTTTGATAAAAGCAAACAAAATTATAAAAAGATTTTATCTCCAGCATCTTTTAAGAATCTCAAAGAGTAAATATTCACAGAATCATCAACTGAATAGAATTAAATGAGCCTTATTTGTGATCATTTTATTCAAATGAATTTTCAGTTAAGTAAAAATGAATTAAACATATTCATTTCAAATAAGAAAAATTCGTATTGATATTTTGATAGCATGTTTAAGAACAAAAGGCATGCTTTCGTATAGAAATTTTCATGCGGTGTCCATATTACTGTGAAGGTCATTTATTTCTATTTGTATTCATTTATGTGTTAAATCGAAAAATGAAAGAACGTTTGGTATAACGAAACTTGCGTATGTTTTATATGGAAATACAAAAGGAGCATTAGCATTTCTATGAAAGGTATTTCTACTCGGCAAATAATGTTAAATTATTTTTCTTTAATGATTTTAATTCAATGTGTTTTACATATATAAAAATAAATGAAAATACATCACAGTGTATCACTAGAATGCAAATGTTGTCGTTAAAATACTTTAATAGTTTTCATGAGTGTCAACGTGCGAGTTGGGACAAAAGCTTAAATGGAGCCCTCCATAGGATTCTTTCTATGGGGGGGGTCGCAGTCGGAATTCACATGAACTTCGGTATAAACCATAAAAAGCTGCAAACAGCTAGTATTGCCGTGGTAGCCTGGTTCACGTGTTCGATACTTGAATCAATAAATGACCATCGTGTACTTTGAGAAAAGAGGAGATGACATGTCCGGGAAAACATGAAGCCAAAATCCTAATTGTAGAAGCCATTAAGCAACACTGCAATAGCTAATGTTTTGGTAGACTCAACATGGCCCCTGCGGTGGCATTGTTACTGTAGCAGTCATCTTCAGTAGACAACAGTTAACTTCATTCGCTCTGCATGTTGATACACCGTATGCCGAATCCTTTTATATCATTCTATCAAGGTCGCGTACATTAATACTACTAGTGCACGTAAAATCCGTTATAGATGCAATATCCTTAGTGTTCCGTAAAACAATACCTCTGAATGTTAACGGCGCAAGGGAGCCAACCCCTTAGCGGAGGATAAAAACTCTGATGGCATGTCTCCAGACCACACATAGGAGTGAATCTCAGACTATCCTCAATTGTCCATTGCTTATCTCTAGTGCGAAGCAAAATCTACTCAACTTCAATCAAACGATTAGTTCACAAGCAGTACCTCAGTTTGAAACACAAGATTACCAAATTTTAAAGCAGAACAACAGATTACTGCTTCGTTTAATTTTCATGAGTAATATTTAATCAGAACCTTCTTCGAAGGACGTATTTCTATATGACTGTTAAATATTAAATTATCCTTAATTTTAAACGCTGGATTTTTTTTTTTTTTTTTTTTTTTTTTTTTTTTTTAATAAGTAAAAAAGAAAGAAAGAAAGAAAGAAAAGAAAAAGCTTTTTAATCTAGTGTCACATATGAATTAAAAGTCATACTGAATTTCAAGTACTTTCAGTTAGAAGAACTTTCTGGTAATTCATTTTTTTTTTTTTTCTTTACTTTTCTTTCCTTTTATATAAATATATTATCAAATACATTCAAAATTATTCTTGATTCTAACGTACTGTTTCAACGGCTCTTCAATTTTTAAAAAAGTAAATAAAAATATAAAAATATTTCTTGCGAAGAAAAAAAAATCTGAATTTCAAATTAAAAATTTTGACGAAAAATATTTGAAATATTGACAATCTTCATTAAAAATTTCACACATAATCAGCACTTCTTTAAAGGTCGACTTTCGGTATAAAACTAATAAATATTACATTATCTTTAATTTCAAATTTATTAATTTAACATTATATATATATAATGTTTAAAAACATAGATATATTTTAAGTTAAATGATGTTTAAGAATTAAAATGATAACTAATTCTACGCAGAAATTAACGTAATAGTTCAGAGCTATTTAAAAAAGTATTTGTCTTTTATTTAGACTATTAAAAATTAAATGATTTTCATTTTTTAGGCTATTTTTTCTTTTTCCATAAAACATAAATGAAAGGAAATAAAATAATTTTAGATGACATATTATATTTGGATATAAAACTATAAAAGTATTTCAAATGTTTTAATGTTTAACATGACATACATGATCAGCAAGAGGTGTCAACATTTTAATTTATTAAGGAGTATTTTTAGCTCCGCCTTTAATTCATACCACTTTTATTTTAATAGTATTTTTTTCTTATTTTATGGTAGTTATATATTGAAGAAAATTATCCCATAAATAAAGTGGGGCGAAAAAAGGCGGGGCTAAAAGGGCACCAGAATAAATTAAAAAGTTGGCAACCATGAATCAGAAAAGATCTTATTGGAAGTTACATCATATTTCTCTGGAAAATGAGTCTTATATTTTCTAGCAATTGTTTATATACCTTTTATATCAGATAGGTTTTTCACTTTAGCCAAAATTCCCTCCCACTTAAAGTAAGGAAATAAAATTTTTATAGACATACAAAATAAGGAAAAACTTTTCTAAAGTCTGAAAAAAGTAATTATACGTATATATATATACGTATATGAACTTTTTTGTTATTTTTGGTCTCAATGTATTGTTTTTAAATTTTGTGGTTTTGTTCGCCTTTATTGGTCTTGTTTTCTAAAATTATTTAGGACATTTTTCTAGGACTACGATTTTGGTATATTTGGTATGTTTTGTTTTTTCATATTATATTAAAGCTATTAATTATGAATTATTTTCATATTTATATTAAAGATGTCGTTAAAATTATTTAATTAAGTCAGAAATTAATTCATTTTGGTTATTGAGTATTTCGGTGTATTTAATTATCTGTTATTCTTAATTCTACTATATTCCAATAGTAATATATATATATATAAATTAGATTTTTTTTTTTTTTTAATCAGGTTAAATTAAGGCTTTAAGATTCTCAAAAAGTGCGTTTTATTTTAACATACAAAAAATTTTACTTACATTTTACAATCTTATTCATTAATAGACGACACCGTTAGTAATGACTTCTATTAAAATAAATATTTTTTTCTTCTTAATTGACCAAGAATAATATTAAGCCGTGTAGATTGATGCTCGGTAACACAACACTTTGCACAAAAAAAAAATAATTACATACCCAATACTTTTTATACAATTTAGCACTATACAATGTTTTATTTATTTTATTTTTATTCATTTATATTACTTATTGAATAAAACTTTTTTTTTTTTTTTTTTTTAGAACAGATAATATACAAATTAAAGTTAAAAACTAAAGTTATTGTAATTGTTATCAAATTTTGTGAAATACTCGTATATCAATTCTTCATTTTCTACATATTTATATTATTTCTTAATTTTTTTCCTTACATTATATTATTGTATATTTATTTATTCCATAAATAATATTATAATATATATACAGGGTGAACAGATTAAAAGAGTACTCGTTGGTTTTTCTTATTAACCTTAAATCTGACGGATGTGGCGACTATTCTAACACTTAAATATAATTTTTTTTTAACCTTGTTTTGTTTAAGTGTTAGAGACAATTTCCCACACTGTTGGACTGTTACAAATTTATTTGTGAGGTAAAACAAAAATAGAGACGCACAGTATTACTTAATCCTGTGATAATTTTATTTTTGAAAAACATAATTTAATTCAAATTTTTTACATTATCTTTTCTTACAGAAAATGTTGAAAATGTTCGCCACCATTTTGAATGCAAACATGAACACGACGAACCAAATTTTTTGACACACTTCACAGTATTGTTGGTGTTATTGACGAGATTTCTTCAGTTATGACTTGTTTTAATTCATCGATGTTTGCAGGATTTCTCTGGAAAACCCTATGAAACGATAATGTAAAAACGACAATGATAATTTAAATGTAATATTGGAATAATAATGTAAAAAATTTGAATTAAATTTTGTTTTTCGTAAATAAAACTACCACAGGATTAAATAACATTGTGCATCTCCATTTCTGTTTTACCTCACAAATAAAGTTGTAAGAGTCCAACAGTGTTGGAAATTATCTCTCACACTTAAACAAGGTTCAAACCATTGTACTTCAGTGGTAGAATAGTTGCCACATCAGTCATATTTAAGGGTAATAAGAAAAACCAACGGGTACTCTTTTAAATTGATCACCCTGTATATATATAAATTGGATTAAAATATTAAAATTATCTGATGGAATAACTGTAAAACAAATTTCTTCTTCATCTTTTTTACTTTCTCTTACCCATAAGGTAGAGAAAGTATTAATTTTGGGTCAAATTTTCGAATGCGAGATTTTGTTATATTTACATGTTTTGAGGTCCCCTGAATACGAAAATCATGTTTTTAGCAAATGGTCTGTGTGTATGTCTGTGTGTGTGTCTGTGTGCGTGTCTGTTATCAGCATATCTCAAAAACAAATTTTGGCAGAAAGTTCAAACTTGGTATTCTAAATGTATATCATATACGGATGCTACAGTAAGCTTTTCGTTAAGATCAAGCAAATGGTTCGTGTACAGGGTCAATCAAGAGAATTCTAATACATTACGTCTATGGGGAAATTGCAGGTAAGTAGAGTTTAACATCTATAGACTGCACTAAACCAAATGAAACGAATATATATTTTTTGTAATAGAGATAGTTAACTTTGAAAAAAAAATTATGCATGCAGGAGCCTCGCCTCCCCCCCTGGGGGGGAAGTCCCCCCTCGAGGGGAGTAAATTTTCATGATGGGTATCTTTCAAAAGAGCTCGCCAATACCTTTAAAACGAATGGTTGAACCATCGATCTGCGATAATTTAAAACAAAGTTATGGATTTTTTTTTACTTTTAACGAAAAAAAAAACAAAAAACAAAAAAAAAAAGGAATTTTTTTTTTTTTTTTTTTTTTTTTTTTAAATATTGAGAATAAAATGGACTTTTTTGGATATTTGCTGTTATACTACTTCTCTAATATGGAAATCGTCTGCATTATCATAAAAGATAATTTTTTAAAATAATAATTTAAATAAATTACTTTTTAAAAACAGAATTATTTTTTAATAACCGAATTAAATTCTATATAAATGTAGGTGCATTAATGAAACGGGTCAGAAGTTGTCAGAAAGTTGTCTGCAAGTGCAAGTGAAAGTTTTCTGAATAATTTTAAGTGAACTTTTAATTTTAATAAAAGGTTTAAATTCCATAATATATGTAGGTGCTGGAATGAAACGGAGAGTTGAGCGGGGCGGTAGCCCCCCTCACACAGAACTAATTATCATATAAAACTCTTCCGAAGCCTCATTTGAACTGTTTAATATAGGTTTGCATTGCAGTACTCGTTATCTTACCTCTTAAACTCCAACCTGCATTTATAGTATTCATTTTCAGGGTAAGAGAAAGTCGTGTGAGTGACACACCAGATTTTTTTTTTTTTTTAATTTCTCTACATTTGATAAAATTTTTAATAAAAATATATTTCAGACATTTTAAGTTGTCAATGCTTATTATTCTTTTGTATATTTATTATTCAATTAATAATCTAATACAATACGTTAACTAGTCCACAATTTTACATTATTCATATATAAAGTAAAATACTTTAAATTTTACATTTATTACCACAATTAAATTATCTAAATTAGAAGTATTTTTTTAAATATATTTTAAATAATATAGATATTACTGTTCCTCTTCTCTATTTTTAATTCATCTAGTGATCGAATAATGAAAGCTAATTTATAAATCTAGTTACAGCGTTCTTATATTTTTTTACATACATAAATAAAAAAAATATTTCAGATTTATATACTAATAACGTTAAACTTAAATGTTTCGTTTCTCGTTTCAATGACGCGTTTAATATATTTTATTAAAGCATATTTAATTAAAATATTCAGTAATTCTTAAATATGGGTTCTTACGTATTCTTATTCAACGCTATATTTTTTATTTTCTTTTTATTTATTTATTTATTTATTTATTTATTTATTTATTTTTTATTTTATTTTATTTTTATTTTTTAGTGCTAGAGGCCTATTTTAGTCGGTACAGCGTTGTCGAATTTTTATACGTCACTCTTAATAGTGCTAAGGGCCTATTTCAGTCGGTTTATTGAATGGGGATTTATTGAATGAAGATTTTGTAGATAATTTGATTACTCATAACGAAGGTTACAAGTTTTTAAAAAATATAAAAAATTCTCCCAAAGTACAACTTTGACATGAGTCCCCCCAAGGCACAACTTTGACATGAGTCCCTCCCCAAGGCACAACTTTAACATGAGTCCCCCCAAGGCACAACTTTGACATGAGTCCCCCCAGGCACAACTTTGACATGAGTCCCCCCCAAGGTACAACTTTGACATGAGTCCCCCCATGGCCCAACTTTGACATGAGTCCCCCCAAGGCCCAAATTTGACATGAGTCCCCCCCCCCCCCCAAGGTACAACTTTGACATGAGTACCCCCCAAGGCACACCTTTGACATGAGTCCCCCCCAAGGCACACCTACCCCTCATTGGGAAAAAAAGAAAAAACGTTGTTTTGCGGCTATAAGACAGTTTGGACTTCCAACGTTATTTGTTACAGTATCTGCAGCTGAAACACATTGGTTTGATTTAATGAAAACTTTATCATGGAATTAACTAAACGTCACGAATTAACTAAAGAAGAATTTGTCGATATTAACAAGTTTAGCAGTAGACCTCTGGCACTAAATTAAAATCTGTCAATGTTAGATTTTCATGTTTTAAATAATGAAATAATGTCGTGTCTGTATATTTTTTTTTATCTTTATATATATATATATATATATATATATATATATATATATATATATATATATATATTGTCGAATCCTTTAATTTAAAATATTAGGGCAAAATAATTAAATAAGTTAAATGAAATGAAGTAATATATTCATAGATAAATTGTTAGCGTTTTATAACACTCCCACCTACAAATAATAATAATAATAATAATAATAATAATAATAATAAAATAGGACTTTAAGCGTGCATTAAATTTTTAAGCGTTACCTTCTGTATGAAATATTTCTGCGAAACTTTTTCTACGAAATAAGTAAAAATTATTACTATATTTTTTTTTTTAACGGAAAGTCTGAAAGTTATTTATCTAAAACATTTTAAAATATTCAATGTTAGATATTTTTTATGATAAAAATATTGCATCGCACCTTCTTCATACCAACTTATGTTTTTATCCGCATTCCGAAGAAATCCATTGTTTCGCTTTATGCTTCCTATACGCTAAAAAGCTTTTTGTATTTTCGACTGAATTTCTATATTTTATTTTTTCAACCAGACTTGCTCTTGCAGGATTTAAAATTCAATGCAAGAAGACAGAGTGGTCTTCCACTAAGTCTCTTTTGAAAAGCACTTCCATTTCGTAAGAACTAAAAATTCAATATTGCATCCCTTTTCTTTGCATTATATTAAAGTAGGAGAAAACTATTACACTGAAAATTTCCTAGAATAAATACAAATACCATTACAAATAAAACATTTAGTGTTTTAAATATGCATGAAATCTAATTGGAGAGACTTACCATTTAAGTATAAAAAGGTCAAGAATTTATATAAAAAAAAAAAAGTAATTCCCTGACATGATTTTAGTTTTCTTTTCTTGAGCGAGAAATTGATAGAAATTGTAAGTTCTGTAACAAATTTTGTGTCCACCCATTTAATTGCTTTATAGATACTTCTATAATCGTTACTTTCCCATACAGCATTCTTGAATCCCCTTCAGTAGTGACTTAATATTTTTGAAGTCGTACCTCCAGAGCGGGTTTCTAAATTCATTCGCGATATTTCCTAAATACTATAAATTTTCATTACCACTTTTTCTAGCTAAATACTACCTCCATATTTAAACACAGAAAATCACCTCCGCGAGATCCAAATTGTGATGGCATGTCTCCGGACCACCTCTAGAAGGAATTCGAGACCGTCGCCAGTATCCCACTAGCTAGCTTTAGTATAATGTTAACCAACCCAATCTAACTAATCTCTGAGACCCTAATCCCTGAGAAGACCATTATAAAACTTTATGAAAGGTCTTTAGTAAAATTATTAATACTCAAAAATCGTAGGGGACAAGGTGGTAATATGGACCACTTTTTATTTTTTAACAAAAAATGCACTTTCTAATGGAATTTTTTCAACAATAACTACTATAATTTAACAAAGTATCCTTCCACTGAACATTTAAAGTTAAGAGAAGGTAAAACATTAAACGATTTGAAAACCATTAATTATTTTTAAACATAATACAAAAATAGCTGTCTTAGAAAGTGGGGTGGTAATATGGAACAATAAAAAGTGAAACAAAAAATATTTATTGGGTTATTTATTTCAGAAAGCATTACTAAAAAAAGGAAAACCTGAACATCTAAAGGAAAGTATTGTAAAAAAATGCGCATATTTTATCGAAAAACATAAAGAGGAATTTTTTTTTCCTGTAAAATATTGTTTGTAAAAAAAAATAATCCTAAAGTTCAAATTAGTCATACTTAGGAACAAAAGTCACAAGTATAAATGTCACCTTCACATCCACTGCATAAAACATGTGCCCATTGTTGGCATACAACACATTTAATCCAAAGTTCTCCGGCTTATGATAATATGGAACACATTGTTCCATATTACCACCAATCGCCATTTTATAAACGATCCCATGAATTTTAAGTTTGAAAAATATTTATCCATAATTTAATCCTGCTATTTTACTATTCAATCTTACAGTTAATAAAAACAATATTAACAATATCTTATATTTATCAATAAGGATGCGAAAAATAGTCATGAAACTTACCTTGTGAAATTTTTTAGAGCTGCATAAACAAAAATCCGCCTGTTACACCATAAATAAAACAAGCTATACTGATGCTAAGCGGTATAGCAATTATTATGATTCCCATTAATTAAGTTTACTTTAGTAAACACAGATGGCTCCAGTAGATAAGCAGAAAGAAGCGGTTTCATATTACCACCCTGTTTCATATTACCACCTTCTCCCCTACCAGTTGACAGTTATGATTTAAAAATAAATTAACAAAATAAAATAAAACAATAATAAAAATAGGGTATTTTGGCTTGTATAACAGAGACACAATAGCCTCCTTGGTAGAGTACCTAGCTCGTAATTGGAAAATTGAAAGGTATCTCAAGCCAGCTCAAGCCAGCCAAACACTGTCGTATACATTCAAGGTGAATGGTGCACGTAAAATTCGTCGTGACCGCAATGTCCTTCAAGTTCCAAAATATTACCTCTGGGGGAGGGGGGTCACCGTAGCGAAATGGAACCATCTACTCTAGTGAGGATGAAAATTGGGATGACATGCCTCCGGACCAGCCATGGGGTGAGTCCGAGACTGTCACCAATTGTCCATTATGTAGCTCTAGTGCGATATAAAACTCACTCCTTCACTTGAGCTGTAAAGCACAGTTCGAGATAGCCTCGGGAATAACACTTAAGGCGGTTAAAAGTAATTCCTTTATATTTACTTCTCTTTTAAATTAATGCGTAAAAAATAAGAATAAATAGATTATAGGTTTAATTATACACCCATTGCATTTATTAAATTTAAAAGAATATTGGGAATATTTTTGAGAAATTACATAACATGTAAAAGGCAAAATGATACTCATTGCAGAAATTAATGATAACCAAAAGGCTAGTTCTTTGCTAGTGGTCGCAAAAGTGATAACTTTCTAATTGCGCGATAACTTGAAAGATTTTTCTTTGCAAAAACTAACTGAAACTCAAAGATTTCTTAAATAATACAACTTTTAAAGTGATAACATTATACAAAATTTCTTGACATTAATATATGTATATATATATATATATATATATATACAGAGATGCCACTGCCCGTAAAATCCTCCACTATTATTTTTGTAAAGATCTCTTTATTTTATTGAATCGTACAAATATATTACAAAAATTAGTATTTACCGTGCAGAACGTTGCGGGCAACGGCAACTCTGAGTGTAGAAAAGAAAGTATTGGAGTTGTGATCAATGGAGACAAATGATGGTAATATCATGCCTTTAACCCTTTATCTAATGCATTATGATACAGTCAAAAATTGTGTTTGAAACATATATTTTTAGTTAATAAGGTGCATTATTTATAGATATATATGTTAAAAATTATGCATATCACCTCATCATAATAATTAATGAGAATTTTGTGATGTCGTACTTTAGTGTACCACTGGTACATAGAGGTCGAAAAAATTATTTCGACATGAAAAAAGTGTAGAGAAATATTTTCTCTTTATGTTCCTCATATTCTTTCTAAAATTAGTGGGATATTCTTGAAATAATATAGGAATTTAACTCACATGAAGATCGTGAAAAATATCA
This sequence comes from Salticus scenicus, assembly GCA_963930645.1. NCBI lineage: Eukaryota > Metazoa > Arthropoda > Arachnida > Araneae > Salticidae > Salticus > Salticus scenicus. The sequence goes on from OZ005656.1 coordinate 109,737,291, forward strand.
AGCAAAAACAGCAAGTGCACTCCATAAAATCCCTTATAGAACAAAAATGGCTATATGTATCGTCTAATGCTTTGTAGAGAGATTAAAGTTAGGTACATCTGTTCCCTTCTGAAAAATATCTTTGACATTTCTTCTATAAATTCGATTTTATACTCTTTTTAAAGTAATATGGTACTTTAAAGTACCATCAGTAGATAAAGGGTTAAAGAATTTCTATCAAAATTTTAAAATTTCATGGTTTTTGTTAAAACTTTGTCAAAAAAAATTTTAAAGTTAATTTCCAGTTTATTTTTCATTATTATTATTATTATTATTATTATTATTATTATTCTAAAAAATTATATTAACAAATGAATCGTTTAGTTTGTATTAATGATATTGCTCATAACATTGAAAATAAATTTAAAAGCACTATTTTACCACTAAAAATTAAAATTCAATTGTAAGTATCTAAGAATCAAACAAAAGTATTTATTTTGTAAATAACAAGTTTCGGGTGTTTCCCTGTTATTCAATGGTAAAAATATTTCTGCACAGATATTATCGGTATGCACATGCACAATCCTGTTATTTTCTATGAATTTTTCACCACTTATTACGAATAGCAATTTTTATCATAAAATAAGCTTTTAAGTTTAAAAATATATTATTCGTTTATAGTGGTAAAAATCTCTGCAAGAAAAGTTTAAAATACAAACCCTGTATCCTAAGCTTGATTCTACTTCCAAGAGGCTCCAACAGCAGCCATTAGGTTTTACTCTCAAATCTGACAGCCGGAAAGTGCCAGGTTCGAACGTAAGTTATACTTGTCGACCTATTCGATGGAAGATTTCCGTAATTTTTACCAAAACTTATGTGAATACGGGCAAGAATCCCTTAGAAAGATCCCCCACGCTCAGCTAGTATAACCTTAACATCTGCACCACCATCACTTTCCGAATTATTAAAACTTTATATAGGATAATGTAATAAATAAATTCCCTTTAACCTCTTGGATAGTTTTAATAAATCGACTTAACGTCTTTGAATAATGCAAAGTGAATTTTCAAACTCCGTTATATATTTTTTCTTCTTCTTCTTCTTCTTTGTCGTATAAACTTTTTAATAAATGTTTAAAAGGTTTTTTGATACAGAATTTTTCTTGAATTCACTGTTAAAGTAATGAATCTTTTCAATCCTTATTATATTTTATTTTGTTCGCACATATATTTTAAAGAAGCAAATCGACAATAATCCTCTCAAAATAATTGTTTGAAATATGTATATTTTCTTATAATTTAATAACAAAGTTTATCTTTGAAGTGCTTTTATAATATCTAAATTATAATTTATCGGAAATTCCTGCACAAATACGCATCTGAATGTAGTCTAAAAAGAAAACTTGTGTCGTTCAATTAATTAAAAAGACTTTATTCTTGAAACTTACTCAATTCCTTTAAAGATTAAAAAATCATTCATCTTTTATCTCATAATCTCCTTCTTAACGTCTCAAAGTTTTTTGAAAAGTTTTGATAGTCTGAAGAGTATTACAGATTTAATACATTTAATGACAATCTTTGACAACGATTGCGCCTTAAAAAATAATTCCAATTTTTTCCTGCTATTTTTTATTTTTATTTGTTTGTTTAAAATGAATGTCTGCAAATTCTCACGAAAATCAAGTAAGAAACCTTTATTAATAAAAATCTCAATATTGAAATTGAGATTCTTATTAATGGAATTGCTTATAATACTGAAAAACTATTTAAAAGCACTATTTCATCATTAATAATTAAAATTCAGTAATAATTATATTAAAAAAATCCAGCAGAAATATTTAATTTCTGAGTAATAACAAGCTTTGGGTGTTTTTATGCTGTTAATTGTAGGAATATTTCTGCGAGGAAATTATCCCAGAATATGTATAATCCATACTTTCCCCCCCAAGTCTTTCAACATAAATTTCAAATGGAAAATTTTATCATAAAGTAAACCTATAAATTTCGAAACAATTTTATTCTTCGGGAATAGTGGTGGTAAACTCAGTGAAAAAAAGCAAGTCAAAGCAAAATTTGTATTTAAAGCTTGAATCTATTTCTATAAGGACTGGCCAAGGCCATGAGATTATGTTGTCAAAGCTGTTAGACGTGAGGTGGCGAGTTCGAAAGCAGGACACACCTTTTGGCCTAGCCACTTGAAATTTTAATACAGGCTTGGAATCTATAGAAAGACCTTCGTGGAAAGCACTCCATAAAGGATTATGACCCTTCTGTGGTTTAACGAGCTTAATGAGCCAAGTTTAAAAGGAGAAAATGTCAGAAAAATGTTATCATAACTTTATGTACAACTAGCAAGCTGCGCCCGCTTCGCTGGGCACTACTTTTAAATGATTCACTATAATTAGTGAATTCTCGAAATTGGATTAATTTTTATCATGTGAAAAAAAATTTGAAAAAAAAAATTCTAATCGGGGAAAATGTCGCACCAGGTCCCCACTGCCTTCGACAGCGCAGGCCATACACGCACGTATTTATGTTCGACACTCTTAATGAATCACTATATTATCGCAAGGGAAAATCATAAATATAAAATGCAAAAAAATTCTTCTCTCATCGGTGGAAATATCGGTCCAGGCCCCCACTGCCTGTGGCAGCGTATATACGCGCGCACGGCGCACTAGTTCCTTTGCCCACCGTCCCGGCCCCTCCTAATTATTTTGCACTTTCAAAAATATTCGTAATTGTTTTCTCGGGCTTTTAAACGTAATAATACTAATTTCCAACATTCTATCTGAATTTCTTTATTTTTTCCCCTGTGCCCACCCCCACCCCCCTTTTCCGCCTCTCGTAATAATTCTACACTTTCGAAAATATCCGCAATCGATTTATCGATTGCTTACAACCTAAAAATACTAATTTTCAACGCTCTAACTCTTATTTCTATGCTTTTGCCCCTTCGCCCCCCCCTTCCCGTCTATCCTAATAATTTTTGCCTGTTGAAAATACCTGCATTCAATTTGTAAATCACAAAAACCTATACATGCCAATTTTGAACGATCTAACTCTATTTCTATTGTTTTGCTCCTTCGACCCCCCCCCCTTACCTTTACCGGCTCTCCTAAAAATTTTACAAATTCGAAAATATCCATTATCCAGAAAAAATTCCAGTGATTGGTTTTTAGATATTTGTGTGAGCTATATTTTGCAGCAAAAATCCAACATATATATTTTTTTTGTTTCTTTGTTTATTTATTTGCGGTATAAAGGATTATTTGAAATCACGCTTTGCCCCCTCCCTTTAGCGGCTGATTTTCTGAAGTTCCAGAAATTAGTTTTTAGGTATTTGTATTAGCTATATTTTAGAGCAAAAATTCCACGTATATCTGTTTTTTTGTTTGAGGTATATAGGATTATGTGAAATTACGTTTTGTGCATGTGAAATTACGTTTTTTCCCCTTCCCTCTCACGTCGGAGACCGAATTTCTAAAATTCCAGAAATCAATTTTTAGATATATGTATTAGTTATATTTTAAAAGCAAAAATTTTACGGATATCTGTTTTTTTTTTTGTTGTTGTTGTTGTTGTTGTTGTTGTTGTTGTTTGTTTGAGATATGAAGGATTTTGTGAAATCATGTTTTGCGCTCCCCTCCCCCCCCCCCATGGGGGCGAATTTTGTAAAATCGCTTCTTAGTGGATGTCTATGTAATAGATGGAACGTTGTCACAAAATTTCATGCTTCTAGGTCCGGGGTTTGGGCTGGGTGATGATGAATCATTCACTCATTCAGGACAAACGATTTTTTGTTATATAGATAACTCAGAAAGCAAGCACTTATAAAACTTGTCAAATTTAACAGATGTTAAAATAAGTTTTATATTTCTATTACAGCCAATAAAATAATCTCTACATTTTAAATTTTATTTTTATTTTTTATTTTATTTATTTATTTATTTTCTTATACAATTCACAGAACAATTTTTTGTCGATGTATAATATTGCGCACCTGTTATCTCTGTCATAGTCAGCCAGAATTAAATGAAAGTTTAACAGCTTTTACATGGCATATGAAATGACGAACAAATAGCCTTTTAACATTAAAATTTTTGTATTTATAATTACAACAATGTTAATGATAATTTTTTAAATAATAATTATATACATATATGAATGGAGCTTTTACGTAAAATTATTTTTTGCCATTTTAATTATAAAATTCTTTCCATGTGTAAAATAGTTTTTAGGTTTTATGTGATAGATCACTTTTATATAATCCTGCGTCCAACGTTTATATTCACAAAACAAAATCGCTCTGACGTTTTTAAGAAAAAAATTTAAACTAAAAATGTATAATTAATCTAACAGTTATAATACAGAGACAAAACCTTTTTTTAACAACTCTTAAAAATTAACAAATTTTGAAAGTAATTAATTTTAAAGTTATTGTAAATTATATTATATTCATTTTTTACTGATTTCCACCGTTTGAAGATGCCTGACCTCTTAAAATCCACACCACCACCAGTATTCAGTGAGTGATAATAAATGTATAAAACGCTATATAGAATAATGGAATAAATAAAATCCGTCTATCACATCTTAGGTGCTTTTGTTTAATCTGACATAGCTTCTAGTAAGTGTTACAAAGTAGATTTTCAAACTCAGTTATAAAATATTTTTTGCCGTATTGTACATTTTAACAAACTTTTTAAAAATTTTACTTTTAAGTGCAGAAATTTATTTTGAAATTGTTAAGTATCTTTCCTGGCACCTTTTTTTTTTATTTATTTATTTATTTATTTTTCACACATTTTTTTAAAGGAACAAATCGACAATAATCCTCTTAAAATAAATTTTTAAATTGTGCATATTCTTCTATAATTAAATAGTAAAGTTCATCTCTTTGAACTGCTTTTAATCTCAGGCTACAATTTATCGCAAATTCCTGTATAAATATGCATTCGAATAAAGTTATAAGACGAAAACTTACGTAGTTAAATTAATTAAGAAAACTTTATTCTTTAAACTTTCTAAAATCCTTTGAGGATTAAGAAATCATTCCTCTTTTATCTCACAATCTTCCCCTTAAAGCCTTAAAGTTTTTAAAAAGAATTTTGATGTTCTGAAAATATTACAGATTTAATATACATTTATTGGTATTCTTTTTATTACTATTGCTTTAGTACTGCATCTGGAGAAGAAGAAAAAAAAATTACATTTAATTATTTTTACTTTCTCTTACCCATGGGTCGAGAAAGTATTGTTTTAGGGTCAAATTTTCGAGTTTTTGTTATATTTGAGTATTATATATGAATTTTTGTTATGTTTACATGATCTGAGGTCCCCTGAATACGAAAATCATGTTTTTTTTGCGAATGGTCTGTGTGTCTGTATGTGTTCATGTCTGTGTTAATGTCTGTGTGTCTGTTATCAGAATATTTCAAGAACAAATAGTAGCAGAAATTTCAAACTCGGTATTTTAAATGTGTATCATATAGGGATGCTACAGTGAGCTTTTCGTTGAGATGAAGCAAATGGTTCGTGTACAGGGACACTCAAAAGTATTCAAATACATTATGTCTATGGGGGAAATTGCAGGTAAGTAGAATTTAACATCTATAGACTGCACTAAACCAAATGAAACGAATATATATTTTTTGTAATACAGATAGTCAACTGGGATTTTTTTTTATTGTGTGTGTGTAGGAGCCTCGCCTCCCCCCCCCCCCCAAAAAAAAAAAATAATAATAATAATAATAATAATGTAATATTGAGAATAAATTCAACTTATCTTTTTTTTTTTTTTTTTTTTTTTTTTATTTAGTGTTATACTACTTCTCTAATATGAAATTGTCTGCATTACCATAAAAGATAATTTTTTTAAGTAATAATTTTAATACATTATTTTTTTTTTTAACAGAATTATTACTATAACGGGGTGCCCCCCTCACACAGAACTAACTATCATATAAAACTCTTCCAAAGCCTAATTTGAATTGTTTAACATAGGTTTACATAACAGTACTCGTTATCTTACTTCTTAATCTTCAACGTTAATTTATAGTATTAAATTTCAGGGTAAGAGAAAGTCGTGTGAGTGACACACCAGATTATTATTTATTTTATTTTTTTTATTTATTTATTTGTTTGTTTGAATGAAAGTCTACAAAGACTTTCGAAAATCAAGTAAGATATATTTATTTATCAATATCTTAATAGTGACTGTGAGTTGCAGTAGTCTAGTTCGAAGAACGGCGAGCTTATAACCGAAGGATTGGGGATTCGATAGTCGAGCCGGCCAAAGATAGTCGTGTACAACAATAGTAATTGATGCACATGAAATCCATCGTGGGTGCAGTATTCTCCGTTCTTCGTAAAATTGATGCGAAGACGCGTAATAAAAATTATTATGGCGTTATCTCCAGACTATAATGATTTAGACAAGCAATTATGAATGGTAGCCACTGGCTACGAGATGAATAAAAAAGGGTAGTCACTTTGCACTTTTGGTAGCCACTTTTAATCATAAGTATACCACTAATAAATAAAGTTTGTGCATTTTCTTTTCACAGCTAATTCCCGAAATATGGGATATCTTTGCAACTGGTTGTCAAAATATGGAATTATTTCGTTTTTATTCCATATAAATCGCCCTTTTCTCAAACTATTTTTTGAAATGCGCAATAATTTTGCGTTCTATTAATAAAATATGAAATCATTTCGCCGCTAATTATCAAAATTTACTTTCGATGATGCAAATAATTGCAGAAATAGGCAGTTTCTTGTCACAATTAGATAAAATTTAAACTTTTTACAAAATTATTCACCGAAACACGCAATAGTTTTGCCGCCCATTATTGAAATGCGCAATTTTGTGGCTAATTGTCAAAATTTAAGTTTTATAAGACAAATAATTGCCGAAAAAACAATTATTTCGTCGCTTATTGATAAAATTCGCGATTCTTCAAAGCCATTTCCTAAAATGGCGACAATTTTACTGAAATACTGAAACATTTCACCGTTCATTGACAAAATTTACGTTTGATCGCAATCAATTGCTAAAACAGACTGTTATTTCGCCGTTAATCAATAAAATACGCACTTTTTTTTCACATTTTGCTCTTTCTTGGATGGATAATTGTCAGTAGCGATACGTTCTGGCAATGAGACAATTTTTTCAGCTTCAGATGACAGATATGTTCCTCCACTGGAAACTTTTGAAATCATTACCGTGTTCAAATTTGAAAAATAAATAAATAGAAAAAAATTAATTAATTAACTGTGACAGATTTCCGAATCCATATTTTTTTACATCTTGGGGAGCAATAGTTCCATAGTTTCCTATTGTTCCCCGTAGAAACTACGGTCATTCTGTAGTTATTGGCAGATAAATAATTTAATCCATGCTTTTGATTTTGTAAAAATAAACCATAAAATGGTCGCCACATGGGGTTTGGATTTTTGGCAGATATATAATTTAATCCACGCTTTTGATTTTGTAAAAATAAACCATAAAATGGCCGCCACATGGGGTTTACATTTTTGGTAGCCATTTTGAATGTAATGATCGCCAATTGGCGACTGGCGACCGCTAACTTAGAGCTTTACCGGACCACACCTAAAGATGAATCGTAGACCGTCCCTCATTGCCACATGCGCAGCTCTAGTGCAACGTAAAATGTCCACTTATCTGAACTCAATATATATATCTTTTTGTTGTTGTTGTTCATTTATTTCATTTAATATTAATGTTCCCGTTATAAATTTAAAAATCCGTTTACTTTATTGTAAATATAGTTGTATCGTATACATAATTGTATGTTTATGTGTACAGCAAAAATTAGATTGCTAACCGAGTACTTGTCTATTTACTTACTGTATACGCATGCATCCAATTTGCAAGTCCACTTTTAAGTATTCACCGAGATAATGACATATAGCAAAGGACAGATTGATATTACGAAAGCCTGGAACTAACAACCAGCCAGTGCCGTCTATACTTGGTATCGAGGCAGACAGTCTTGGGTCTATACCTACAGGTCCCAGTGAAGAGGCGCTCCTTCTCCATAGCCCCAGTACTATTGTACCACTGATTTAGTAAAAGGGTTAGCGCCTAGTATAAAGGCAAATGTTTGTGTAAATCAAAGGATGGCCGTGTAGAATTGGATCTGAAATAAGTAAACATATCGTCCAGTAATTTTTTCACCTTATTAGATCACCCTATTTGAATTCACCTTTATTAGCTATATTTTTCTTTTTCAGAAAAGAAATTGGAAAGGAATAGCAATATTTTACAAGAGTTGAAAATTTATAACTCAAAACTATATAAAAAGAAGCAAAAGACGTCCAAATACAAATAATTTTTTGCTTTATTTTGTTTTAATCAATGAGTCATTTATATGAATTTCCGTGTTAATTTTATAGGAATACGCGTTCCATAAAATGTGGATGGATGGTTTGTTGGTCGAGTTTAACGTCGCACTAGTACTGCGCTATTGGTATTTGACGATGGTCTGGGACGCACTCCTAAGAATGGTCCCAGAGACATGCCATCACAATTTTGATCCTCCACGGAGGGGATGGCTCCCCGTTTCGATGACCCCCAGAAGTATAATTTAAATGGGACCATGGAGGATATCGCAGCCACGACAGACTATACGTGCAGCAGCCTCCATTAGTGTACACGACGGTCTTTGGCGGGTTCGAGTATCAAACCTGCCATCTTCCAATTACGAGCTCGACGCTCTACCGACCGGGCTACCGTCACCCCATAAAATGTGAAGAAATATTTAATGTAATATATATATTGGCATAATAAATAAATATCGAATAAATGTTCATATAAATACATTTATTTAGTTAACAGACATGCCGACTTCTCATGAAGCTACTAAAAAAATTGTAAATAAACTAAGGAATTATTTCCTCAAATACATTATGAAATTGGAAAATAATGATAACACTTTTACATCATTATTGAAAATTTAAACAATCGATGCATAATAAGGTAGTTTTTTGTAATATTTTTAGTACGGAGGATTATTTTAGTCTCAATCTACGGATAAAACGTTGTCGCTAGTTTTACGATGGTTGGACATTTATCGAAAATATAATTGAATAATTTGAAAGCGATGTTATAATTTGAAAAAAAAAAAAAAAAAAAAAAAAAAAAAAGAATAGTCCTCCGTACTAAACTGAATTCTGCTTTTGCCAGAAATTCATTAAAATCTTTTTTTTTTTTTTTTTTTTTTATGAAAGAAAAGAGAAAAAATTAACAATAATCATTATCGAAAAAAAATCAAGAAGCCTTTTTTTAGACAAAAATTCATAAATTATTTTAATTTTTAATTGTTATCAAAAAAATGTACGAGTTGATTTTAAATTTTTTTGAAATGAAAAGAAATTCACACGTAAATATTAAAATTGATATAAAACTTTGTGAAAAATTGAACTTGCAGGGTAAAATTGACCACATTATAGTTCTAAAGGTATTTTTTATATTTTTTTATTCGCTAGTTGGCTTAAAACGGCTGTCGCCTTTGCTTGGCGCAAAATGTCCAGTACACTTAATTTAAATAATCGCCCAGAAGGATTTATAAATATGTACAGCTTTAGTATGGACTCCCACTGGCGACTTTTAAATATTTTTTGCCAATTTGGACATAAATTAATATGACTATTGTAATTGCGTAAATAAAGACCATGGCAAAAATCGTCCAAGCTACTTCGGTGTCGAATTTCAAATTTCGCCAAAGGAGTCCTATACTAAAGCTTTCGCGCTTCCTTTTAATTTGAAGCTTAATTAGCTTTCGCCAATACCTACTGCTGATAAAGATCTAAAATTGAAGTATGCTAAAAAAAAAAAAAAAAAAAAACAGAATACTAAAAATTAAATAAATAAACTATTTGTTATCTATATATTAATAGGCAAGCATAAAATTTGTAGTCCCTTTTTAACATATTAATTATGGGAGTAGAGGGTTGAAAATGGTATCATTCGAAAGGTATGGTTAGCCGGAAGGTGCGAATGGGTGCGAATACAAATATTATTTTCTTACGATGTCAAGAAGGTACTTAAAAATACATTTATATTTTATGCATTTTCCCCCATTTTTCCCTTTTATACACATATTCCTTTACATTAAAAAATACTTAAAAGTAGAAAGTCGTTAAATCTGGCAATTTCATAAAGCTCAAATAAAACCATAGACACAGTAATTTGTATAATGTAGCATCACTATACGCAAGCGAAGTGATGACGTCACTGTCTGTCCATGGAGCCATGAAAAAGATTTTCTATGTTAATCGTCCATTGGATTTTTTGTAAAAAATTATTAAAAAATAACGGAAATTATCTGCCTATTTTAATTCCGATATTTGGGTATAGTTATATATAAGTTACTGTCTACATGTGTTTGATTGAGTTATTTTTTCTGTAAAATTCATAAAATTTTAATTTAAAATCACAAAACTCCAGAAAAAAAAAATGGCAAACTTCCAGTTTCGAATGTAAACATAAACATTTCATTTCAAAGTGTGATATTTAAACAATAAATATTCAACTAATATACTAAATAAAAGGAAAATGGATTTGTTACTAACTGCTGCATGTATGAGTAGACGATACGGAAAAATTTCCGATTTCCGTTTTTTGCTGAATTTACATGTTTTGAGCTCTTTACGTTTCAATTAACTGAAATTGGCTACTTATTTTTTAAAAAAGTGTCTTTATTGCTAGCTTTTGTGGGTAGACGAAGCAAGTAGAAGATACATAAAAACTTTTGATTTCCGGTTTTTGATGAATTTACACGTTTTGAGATTTCCTTGCATTTTAATTAAGTGAAATTGACTACTTATTTTTATTTTTTTAAAAGTTGGTTTATTATTCTTTCCTCTGCATATGTAAGTAGAAAATATAAGATTCAAAAATGTTTTAGATTTTCGGTTTTCGATAAATTTACACGTTTTGAAATTTCCCGAACTCAATTCGACCATTTTTGAAAAATATCTTTTTTTTTTTTTTTTTTTTTTGTTCAAATACTGTACTTTATGAACTAATCGAATTAATTTAACAGAATTTGATACTTGGTTGGGCCTTGGTTTGACATGGTACCTATTAGCTTCTGGGCTGCATCACACAACAAGGGGCGTTTACACGTTGCGATTTTCTCTCATTTCAGGAAAGGCTAACATCTACAGAGAGAAATACTTATATTAAGTAAAACTCTGCTGATTCAGTTAGAGTGAATATCGGCAAACAATTGACGCGGCTGTGTTGCAATTGCATTCCGTTTAGGACAAGGCAATAACTTTGCTTTGCCTCGCTTTGCAAAAAAAATGGTCGAGTTTCGACCACTGGGCGATACTAGTAAATTATATTATTAAAAAAAGGATTACTTTTAAAGCTATAATGACGTCAATTTTACCCTGCAAGTTTAAATTTTCACAAAGCTTCATAGCATTTTTTTTTTTTTTTTTTTTCCATTTTACGCATACCTTCAGTTTTAAAAACACGCGACAAAATGTCAAAAATTTAAATTTATGAAACAATTGTTTCCATTCATCATCAGATTTCCCATTTAATCCTATAAAATATGCAACTTAATATTCAAAAAGCTTACCGATTTTCTATTTCCAGTCAACGAATTTCGCTGAAAAGATCTTTTCATTATATATTGAGAATAAATACGAATTCAAGATACATAATAATTTTCCTAATTTCCGGTAGGATTATTTTGTATATGAGTAAAAATATCTGAAAAATATTTGACTAGCAATATAAATATTGTTCAGAGAATAAAATGCGCAAATAGACTTCGAATTCTTAAATACATATATTTATTTATTTATAGGAGATCGTTGTACTGAAAGTGGAAGAAATCAAATTTAAAAGTCTTTTTCTAGCAAGTTTTTGGATTATTATTACTTTATTCTATATTCAATGGAAGAGAGTATTGGATTTGTAAAAAAAAATTATTTCCAGTTTTTGATGGATTTACACGTTTTGAAAGGTATAGAACACGATATGACTATTTTTTTTTTTTTTTTTTAATGTCTGGTGTGTCGGTGTGACTGTGTGTGACAAAAATTTCGTTCTAAATGTATCTCAGGAATTACTGCTCAGAATAACTTGTAAATTTGTATGTAGTTGCACTTTGACATATTTTAGGGTTTATCAACATTTGGCGCTAATAGTCCAACAAGTGGTACTGTCATACTGTGATTTATGAAATTTTTGGGGAGGCTATATCTCAAGAACTAATGCACAGAATTGCATATAAATTTATATATAGGTTTCCTTTGATATAGATTAGTGTCTGTCAACTTTCGGTGCCAATCTCTCAACAGGTGGTGCTACTATACAGTGATTTCCGCAATTTAAGAGGAGGCTATATCTTAGGTTCTGCTTCGTATAATCAAACAAAACTTGATACGTAAAGTAAAAATGTCCTTATGAGACATTATGCTGATTCAATTTTGGTGCATATCGACGGATAGGTGGCGCTGATATGCTGCATTTTTTCCCGAAAACTGGAAAGATGTCAGCTGCAAGGTAAAAAATTATTTCCCTTGGACATTTCGTGTAATGTACCTCTCTGAGATGAAAATAGTCTACGTTCATACTGGTAAAAATAATAAATAATTTGTACTGTGTGAATTTGTATAGGATAATATTAGAAGAAAGTTCTTTGATGACCACAACGTACTAGTTTTTTTAAAAGATATAAAATTTATACCTAAGATAACTTTTAATTTAAAGCAATAGTATGTGGATTTAATTTAATTTTACTTTTAAAATGACAATATTTTATTTCATGCTTCCAATCTAATACTGTAAAATATCATTATGTTATTTATGGTTATATAATAACTAATCTCGCCAACTTCCAAAGCTTATGTTATTCTGTAGGTTCACAATTTAACATAACATAAAATTCACAATCATTAAAGTGAAACCCCGATCTATCGTTCCCTCATCCATCGTTTTCCTACATTGATCGTTTTTTTCTATGATCCCTGCACAAATTGTATTTAAATAATTTAAACAAAACCCGCATGTATCGTGCTTCAAAAAGTCGTTGTCCCGCATTCATCGTTGCAAAATTTTTCTCCTCACCTTCTAAAAATTTTCTCCTGATGGTCAAGCGGTTCCACAAGGCATACAAACTGGAATTACTTCTTTCATCCTAAAATAACTCTTTTTTTCCATTTCCATGAAAGATCAAAATTGTGATGCCATAACTCCGGGCAATCTATTCATTTTGTAATTTCAGTATGGCAGGATGTAACCTCTTCATTAATCCAGAAAATTGTTTTGTGAAATTTGGTTATGTAGGAAAAAATGATAAAGAATACCGAACAGAAGGGCAAGAAAATGATGATGCTGCTGATAAAGCATATGAAGAGTGGTTGCGTGTAGCAGACGATGTGTCTGGTTCAAAATTTAGGATAATATTTGCATTAAAGAAGACGTTTCGACATACAGTATCCTAAAGCATAGAAGAAATGCATGTTTTTAAAAAATGAAAATAATACGAAGAACCAGAGGTTAAATTTCCCGCCGATGATGTTGAGTCTACGCCTGTGCCAAGTGTGTTTGACGTAATGATGGCACTTGAAAATGCACGAACTTTTATATAAATACATGACATTACAAAAAAGGATCAGAAAAATATAAATCTGGAAAAATTCCTGTTTAATTTATAATATGAACGAAAAACATAACATAAAATTATTGATTTTTAAAAATAAATGTTATTTAAGGTTGTACAACATTAATTTCTTTTTTTTAACAGTTTGGAAAGTAGTAAATTAGTTTTTACTGGTAGTATACTGTATACATTTGTGTGTATTAATCCATAAACATTGTTTCCTTCGTGTTTTGACTTTAACCCGCATTACTCTTTTTCTCGCTTTCATCTTTTTTTTTTTTTTTTTCACGCACCCCGTGAAAAACGATGGATCGAGGTTCGTTTTCGTTTTCGAAAAATTGATTTTTCGTATTATTAATATAATATATTTCTAGCGAAAAAACAAAATGTAAAAAATGCATTTATCAATTTTTTGTTTAACTCAAAAATATTATATTAAAAATTAAATTAAATACATTTTTAAAAACAAATACTGATTTAATGGTTTTTAATTTTTTGAAAGTGAAAACACAATTCTGAAAGATTTATTCTGTAATAAATAAATATGGAAATAATTTTTCCTAAGTGATAACACGGGCTTTGACTGTCGGCTAGATTAGGTATTGTACGCTTTTAAGGTACACAAATTCATGTAACTTAAATTTATAAATACAAGAGGTCCATCGGTATTAATGTATAATGAATATATATCACCCAACCATTGGTTATAAAGGTTCATTTGTCATACCTTTCAACTTACTAATTAATATTTTGTAAAATTGTTAGTAACTGCCCCTTTTTTCACACCAGTCCTTTTTTTTTTTTGAGAATTTTTCTTCTTATTTCATCGTAATTACATTAAGAAAATCTCTAAGACTAAAGTGGTGTGGGAAAAAAAAAGGGGGGGGGGTCTAAAAATATTATGGAATATTAATTAATAAGTTCGCAGATATTTGTACATTAAAGAACGTTTTACAGTTTAAAATTCTTTATTTAGAAATAATTTTAGTCGATAAGGGCATTCCTGTTAAATATTAAGTAATTTAAATCTTTATATAATCCCTACATTGTATGTTACCACTAAAGTGCAGAAATCAGTTAATCTATAGATTAGCTAAGTAATCTGCACATTAACTAGGGTTATCCGTTAAAGTTCAGAAAATTGTTTCATTTCTTAAATTACCTAGATAATCTACACATTACAGACTAGACACTCGTTAATCTGCACATTACATACTAGGCAACTGTTAAAGTGAAAATAAGGTCTTTGGCAAAACAATAGCAAATTTGGTATAAGTATTTATGAATTACAGTAAATTAATACAAGGCTATTAATTATTAGGAATACATATATATATATACATATATACAGATAGTTATCGAAAGAGAGATACAGAGGGGGTTGGGGGGGGGGGTTGCAGCCCCTTCAGAATTGTTTCTGTTTATGTAGGAAGTCAATCGAATCAATATATATATAGTATATAAATAAAACAAAGAGTTTGTCGGCGGAACACATCCGTGCGAACCACTCCTATTTTTGATTTAACTACTTTGGTGATGAAAATCGGCCATTTTCTTTAGTAAAAATGATGATTTTTTTTTGTTTTTTATGATACTGCATAGATGTTATACTTTTCTTAAAAGAGTTCTAAAAACTGCTCGTTTTTTGTGAATACACTATATAAATCCAGTTATTAGTTTTAAAAATATTACGTTGCAAAGTTTCACAGCGTGATACCATTCAACTGCTTTTCATAAAGATTGGCCATTTATTTTAGTAAAAAACTATGAATTTATTTAAAAAATACTGCATAGGTGTTACATTTTCTTAAAAAGAGCTCTAAAAACTGTTCATTTTTTTGTGCGGACACTAAAATACATCAAATTATTAAATTTAAAGATATTACGTTGCAAAATTTCACAACGCGATATCATTCGATTACGGTTATCTTAAAATAAGAGTCTAATATTAAACAAAAAACAGTCTAATATTAAAGAATAATGAATGAATTTTTAAAAATTATCCGTTTGGAATTTCTAAGAGCTGCAATTTTTAAATTACAACATACTTTTTCCCATACATAATTCATTTAATTTATTAACAATTCTTGATTTATTCTTGAGAATCATTTACATAAGATCGCATAGAGCATTGTTGCAAAACGAGTGCAAAAATGGAAGAAAAATTTTATTTAATATCATTTATAATATATATATATATATATATATATAATAAATAATGATTCAATTCTTAAAATTCATTTAAATTTAATGACCAGCGAAGCAGGCGAAGACTGATATTTATATAAAAAAAAATATATATATAAACGATATGTTGAGTAATGTGCGATGCAAATAAGACGTTGAGGCTCGTGATCTGCAGATCCACTAGTTACCGAAACGTTAGTGGAGGCCGCCTTGTTAAGATTCAAAATGATTTTGGTTCAGGATATGTGTCCGGTTGTCTGTTTGTCGCGAGATAGCGGCCGCAAAATTCACGTTATTGACTTGAATTTTAGTACACATGCTCATGAACCTCACGGAATTCGCTCTATAGTTTTGGGCATGTATTCCATTTGTAGTTCGTGTACAGGGACACGCCAAAATTTTTCTTATTATTAAGGCCTATGGGAAGAATTTGTATGTACCGCGATAGCGGCTGCAAAAATCACGCTATCGACTTGCAATTTGGTACACATGTTTTTGAGCCACACAGAACTAGCTGTATTGTTTTGGATGTGTATTTCATTTGTAGTTCGTGTACAGGTTCACGCCAAAATTTTTCTTATCATTATGGCGTGTAGGAAGAATATGTATGTACCACGATAGCGGCAACAAAAATCGCGCTATTGACTTGCAATTTGATACACATGTTCATGAGCCACACAGAATTAGAAGTATAGTTTTGGGTGTGTATTCCATTTGTAGTTCGTGTACAGGGACACGCCAAAATTTTTCTTATTATTAAGGCCTATGGGAAGAATTTGTATGTACCGCGATAGCGGCTGCAAAAATCACGCTATCGACTTGCAATTTGGTACACATGTTTTTGAGCCACACAGAACTAGCTGTATTGTTTTGGATGTGTATTTCATTTGTAGTTCGTATACAGGTTCACGCCAAAATGTTTCTTATCATTATGGCTTGTAGGAAGAATATGTATGTACCACGATAGCGGCAACAAAAAACGCGCTATTGACTTGCAATTTGATACACATGTTCATGAGCCAAACAGAATTAGACGTATAGTTTTGGGTGTGTATTCCATTTGTAGTTCGTGTACATAGGGACACGCCAAAATTTTTCTTATTATTAAGGCCTATAGGAAGAATTTGTATGTACCGCGATAGCGGCTGCAAAAATCACGCTATCGACTTGCAATTTGGTACACATGTTTTTGAGCCACACAGAACTAGCTGTATTGTTTTGGATGTGTATTTCATTTGTAGTTCTTGTACAGGTTCACGCCAAAATTTTTCTTATCATTATGGCGTGTAGGAAGAATATGTATGTACCACGATAGCGGCAACAAAAATCGCGCTATTGACTTGCAATTTGATACACACGTTCATGAGCCACACAGAATTAGACGTATAGTTTTGGGTGTGTATTCCATTTGTAGTTCGTGTACAGGGACACGCCAAAATTTTTCTTATTATTAAGGCCTATGGGAAGAATTTGCATGTACCGCGATAGCGGCTGCAAAAATCACGCTATCGACTTGCAATTTGGTACACGTGTTTTTGAGCCACACAGAACTAGCTGTATTGTTTTGGATGTGTATTTCATTTGTAGTTCGTGTACAGGTTCACGCCAAAATTTTTCTTATCATTATGGCGTGTAGGAAGAATATGTATGTACCACGATAGCGGCAACAAAAATCGCGCTATTGACTTGCAATTTGATACACACGTTCATGAGCCACACAGAATTAGACGTATAGTTTTGGGTGTGCATTCCATTTGTAGTTCGTGTACAGGGACACGCCAAAATATTTCTTATTATTAAGGCCTATGGGAAGAATTTGTATGTACCGCGATAGCGGCTGCAAAAATCACGCTATCGACTTGCAATTTGGTACAAATGTTTTTGAGCCACACAGAACTAGCTGTATTGTTTTGGATGTGTATTTCATTTGTAGTTCGTGTACAGGTTCACGCCAAAATTTTTCTTATCATTATGGCGTGTAGGAAGAATATGATATGTACCACGATAGCGGCAACAAAAATCGCGCTATTGACTTGCAATTTGATACACATGTTCATGAGCCACACAGAATTAGACGTATAGTTTTGGGTGTGTATTCCATTTGTAGTTCGTGTACAGGAACACACTAAAATTTTTCTTATCATGACAGCCTATGAGCAGAATTTGTATGTACCGCAATAGCCAACGCAAAATGCTTTCGATTGACTTGCAAATTGGCACGCACGTTCAGGCTCTGTACAGAAATAGCTGTGTGTATATATATATATATATATATATATATATATATATATATACATATATATATTATGTATATTGTTTACGGATTGTGTACACGGACACGCCAAAATTCTTATTATTACGGCATATGGGGCGAATTTCATTTAAACGCATTTTAACATCATTAAAATGCAGTCAACAAAATCAAATTAGTGTACATTACTGATATGCTTAAGCTTATGTTTTCTGCAGAAGATATGTGCTCTTATGGCTTCCTAATTAATGTACAGGACCTTACAAAATGTTCTGACAATGTCACGTAATCATCCAAATTATGTCAAATTTCGAACAATTATTCATGAAAGTCCGAGAATAAGCTGAGTAGTTTTTACTGAAGTACACAATGTTTATTCGTTCACAAAGACACACAAAAGAATTTCGTTACATTAGAACCCATGGACAAATTTTTATTTAAGCGCACTTTAATGCGTTTATGCTGCATTGAGCGTAATGGAATTAGCATACATTATAAAGATGCTTAAAAGCATGTTTGCTGTAAAAAAAGTATAGTATAGACTGAATAATTTATTTACAGGACCACACATAAAAAAAAAAAAAATTAAAAAAAAAATCCGATGACTTACTGCAATCATCCAAATGATGTCAAAGTAGGCTGAAATATCAATGAGTTAATTAATTAAATAGGTGTATTCTTTTTTAGTGTGTATAATTACTGCGGCTCCTTTTCCGGGATACATAAAAAAATTTCGTACTATTACGGTCTATAGTCGGTATTTCTTAAAAGTATATTTTAACATGGTTAAACCTGTTAAATATGACTCCGTTAAATATGAGGAAATTTTATTAGAATTTTAAAATAATATTTTTCTGTGGAAAAGTGTGGGCACAGAATTGGTAATTTCAATACATCAATCGAAATATATTTTAATGTAATTTTATTCGAACTTTTAAACTAATGTAAGCTGTTAAATTCAGTACAGGAGTTTCAGGGAGAACCACAGAAACCCTGAACACGTTTATTATTCTTTATTTTGCGAACTTTGAAATTCTGATTATCCGCTCATATTCCGTATAAAGGAGTTTTAACACTATTTATTCCATAATTATGCAAGTTAAGGAGAAAATCATGGAAAAATCAGACACAAATCATTTTATAACAATTTTTATATTACTTTTGTATCTCAGCTTCTATTTAACATTATTTTATAAATAATATATCTTTTTAAAAGTTAATTGAATTGGAATTGAAAAGTACATGTTTCAAATCTGTGTCACAAGATAGTGCTTTTAGTTTTGCTATAGTTAAAATTTTCAAAGCTAGTTGCACTATGAGCAAGCAAGCTAAGTTTTAAAACGGGAATAAGGCACCGAGGCAGCCCATGAGTGGGACTTTGCTACGGTCAGAATTTCCAAATTTTATAACATGGTGATCGAACAGGCTGTTTCAGATACTGAAATGGAAAATGGGTGCCGCAAACGCTACCGAACGTAAATTTACTACAGTTAAAATTTTTAATGAATCTATTTGCATTATATGTCAATAAGCTGTTGTAGGTTTTGAAACGGCACCACGAAACAGGCGCCACGGAGTGGAAATTTCGTACAGTCGGATTTTTCAAGGATCACGAACCAGCTGGGCGCCGAAGGCGGCTAGTGAGACATAAAATTAACCGGCGACACCAAACTATAAGTGGAGGGAGAGGGGGAAGGAGTAGGGAAAGGAAATGAGAGAAACATATTTTTTGAACTTTAACTAAAAAAAAAATTAATAATAATAATAATAAAAATAAAAATGCCATTCGAATAATTTATAATATATATTATTTTTATACTTGTATGGTTTACTCGATTTCAATTTTATTAAATTCAAATATTTTTCATTATATTAATTAATCTATATAAACGTACACTTAAATAAGAATTCAAAAGGATTATACATAATTAAAATAAAATTTTTATACTATCGCATCTCCGAACACCTTGCCAATATAAAATATGATAAACACTCTGCTGTTTTTCCCAGAATTAACGATACTAAACTCATTAATGCGAATACTATAAAATTTCAAAAAATAGCCAAATTCCACTTACATCATTATGCACTTAAAAGGGAAGCTATTGAAATATTAACCACTAATAACGCAATAAATGACTGAGAATACAGTATAATACCAATAGAAAGGCAACAGCATCTCCAGACGACGAAGCAAAGTGAAGAAACCGAAAATGAGAGAAATGAATAAGTACAAACCTGACAGAAGTTGTCACCTAGTGAGCACTGAGGATGAACCCGATTGGGTCCGAAATATATCTGCTCGTTTAAAAAGGATTTTTAAATAAGGTAAATGTTATTGAATTAATTTATAGTTTAATCCTTTATGAAGAAAAACGATGTATTACAAGAATTATTTATAATAGACATAGGCAACTGGGAAACTTTTTTGTATATGTAGGCCTTTCCTCCCCCCCCCCCTCGAGGGGAATAAATTTTCATGATGGGTATCTTTCAAAAGAGCTCGCCTTTAAAAGGAATGATTGAACCATCGATCTGCGATAATTTAAAATAAAGTTATCGATTTTTTTTTTCAATGTAATATCGAGAATAAAATGAATTTTTTTTGGATATTTAGTGTTATACTACTTATCTAATATGGAAATCGTTTGCATTATCAAGGAAGATAATTTTTTTAAATACTAATTTTAATAAATTATTTTTACTGAGTGAATTTGCATACGAAAATATAGAAAAAATCATGTGGTGGCCACAACATTCTAGTTTTAGTATTTACCTTGCGCTTCCAAATTCGCTCCCTACTCCTGTTACGATGTGTTTTGTTTTTGTTTTTCCAAAGTTAAGAGATTTTGTGTTCCATTTACATGGATTCTTTTGTTGCTGCAGGTTTCTTCATTTAGAAATTTCCTAAGTCTCATCTCATTTAGACGCAGAATGTTAGTTTTATTATTATTATTATTATTATTAGAATTGTATTGCAACTTCAACGTGACATATCTATAATAATAATAATAATAATAATAATAATAATAATAATAATAATAATAATAATATATATGTATACATCAACCCGTGAAAAACAGTAACACAAGTAAAAAATGTCAATTTTGAATTTATGTAATTAGAAAATGCGCATGAACATGAATTGCCCCAACGTGCACGAAAAGTGGTACATCTGTGTCGCGAAATTTATCCAGCTGATAGGCAGTTGTGTCCTTTAGACTAGTCAATGTTTTTTATTACTGCATCATTTTTTGTATTGTGTCACGACTGTTAAACATGTACAATTACACCTGATGATGCCTGATGAGTATCAGGGAAAAGCTTTGTTTACCAATATGTAACTTTTTAAATATTTTAAGGTTTTATATAAAGACAGCTTTAATTTACATGTGTACAAATAGATTTTAATTTCAATTTCAGTATTACTTTCCGAACACTATAGTGAGGAAAGTATTGTAATCATGTCAAAAATCCGAATTTGAGATTTCGATGTTTCTATACGTTACGAGGTCCCCTGGGTCCGTTTTCACTAATTTTGCGATGATGTATGTATGTATGTGTGTATGTATGTGAGTGAACACGCCAGTGTCTAAACGTTTTGTTCGAATAAGCTGAAAGTTTGCACGTATATTGTAAGTCACCATAGTATGAACCCTATTGATTTTGGTGAATCTAGCATTTATAGTTTTTTTACAGGGACACAAAGAAAAATTCCTTATCATTATGGCTTATGGGACCAAAATCTTAAAAGTGCGATAGCATTTAAACGCCTTATTCAATTGAGCAAATAATTTATACACATATTATAGGTCACAGATACTCAATCTGTATAGATTTTGGAGAATCTAGCACTTATAGGTTTTTTACAGGGACACAAAGAAAAATTCTTTATCATTATGGCCTATGGGGCCAAATTTTTAAAAGTGTGATAGCGTCTAAACGCCTTATTAATCTGAAAAAAAAAAAATTTGTACACATCTTATAGGTCACAGTTGCACCAACTGTATAGATTTTGGTGAATTTAGTTCTGACAGTGTTTTTTACAGGGACACCAAAGAAAAATTCTTTATCATCATGGCCTATGGGACCAATTTTTTAAAAGGGCGATATCATCTAAACGCCTAATTCAATTGAACTGAAAATTTATATGAATATTATAAATCACTGTTGCACTAACTATAAGCATTTTGGTAAATCTAGCATTTATAGGTTTTTACAGAGACAACACGAAAAACTCTTTATCATTATGATCTATGGGCTCAAAGTTCAGTAGCGTTAAATAAAACATCGTGTAATATATGGAGAAAAATACTCAAAGACTCTATTATGGTTTTATCTCTTTTGTTTGTTTAACAACTCCTCTTTCTTTACTTTATCTACAAAACTGTTAATTACTCAATGTTCGGAAAGTCGAGTGGAGTCACTCCAGATTTTTTTTATTACAATCCTGCTTAAAATTTAGAATCTTGTAAAATCTCTTACTACTTATAATTTTAAAAGCATATCAAAATTTGAAAAGTACGTATTCATATAACGACTGTTTCCTATTGTAATCAGAATTTCCGTTTAGTGCTGGTTGTTAAGGGATAGAATATATAATAGCTTTCACAAAGCTTACCGGATTTTGCTGAGACGGCCATTCATTACTGTGACACAATGCAAATTCTAACTACATAATAGTTTTCCCGATTTCCGTTTACATTATTCAGAATACGATTATAAATTGATGAGAAATACTTACTCAGTAATGTTAAAATATTAGATAAAGTACAATTGTTGTATTTTGTCATAGAATAGGAATAACATAATGTCATCTATAGTTACCATTCATTATTAAATATGAAAAGAAAGTGAAAAACTAAAGCTTAAAAATCACCTGATTTTTAAAAGAGTAAAACGTAAGAAACTAAATTTCAGTATACATTTGTTATTTATGAATTTAATAAAATGTACAGTTGTGTACAAATATGAAGCAACTCTTTTCTCATTTTCTTCCTCTGTACATAATTTTTAAACAAACAAACATATGAACATAAAACTGGGATGGTATGTTTGTTATAAAATCATTAATCGAATTTTGAATAATCTTTACATAAGTAATCATTTTTAAACAGATATTTATTCAAATTTTCTCAAAATGAATGAAGAAATGGGTAATTTAAACAATTTAAGAAAATAAAACTGAAAGTTTCATAAATGTGTTGATATACTTCCACGTGTTAAATTAAAACCAGTTTTTTCAACCTATATTCATTTTTCTTTTTCTTTTTTTTTTTTTTTTCTTTCCACACTTTAATAACTGTTTAAAAAATCTGGAGTGACTCCACTCAACTTTCCGAACATTGAGTAACTAACGGTTTTGTAGATAAAGTAAAGTGAGAGGAGTTGTTAAATAAACAAAAGAGAGAAAATTATAATAGGGTGTTTGAGTTTTCTTTTCCATATAATACACGATGTTTTATTTAACGCTACTGAACTTTGAGCTCATAAATTATAATGATAAAGAATTTTTCGTTGTGTCCCTGTAAAAACCTATAAATGCTAGATTCATTAAAATGCATAGTTAGTGCAACAGTAACTTATAATATTCATATAAATTTCAGCTATATTGAATAAGCCGTTTAGACACTATTGCATTTTTAAAAATTTAGTCCCATAGGCCATAATGATAAAGAATTTTTCTTTGTGCCCCTGTGAAAAAACTGTAAGTGCTAAGTTCACCAAAATCTATACAACTCGTGCAACCGTGACCTATAACATGTGTATAAATTTTTTGCTTAGTTTAATAAGGCGTTTAGACGCTATCACACTTTTAAAAAATTGGCCCCATAGGCAATAATGATAAAGAATTTTTCTTTGTGTCCCTGTAAAAAAAGTATAAGTACTAGACTCACCAAAATCTATACAGCTAGTGCAACTGTGACCTATAATATGTGTATAAATTTTTTGCTCAGTTTAATTAGGCGTTTAAACGCTATCGCACTTTTAAAAATTTTGCCCTATAGGCCATAATGATAAAGAATTTTTCTTTGTGTCCCTGTAAAAAAACTATAAGTGCTAGATTCATCAAAATCTATAGGGTTCGTGCTACGGTGACTTGCAATATGCCTACCAACTTACAGCTCATTCGAGCAAAGTGTTTAGACGCTAGCGTGTTCACTCACACACATACACACACACATACATACATCATCGTAAAAATAGTGGTAACGGACTCGGGGGACCTCGAAACGTATAGAAACATCAAAATCTCCAATCCGGATTTTTGACATGATTACAATACTTCCCTCACTATAGTGTTCGGAAAGTAAAAATACTCATACAAACATAAAAATTGGATGCGATGTTCGTTACAAAATTACTTTCGGACATTTTTATTATTCACGATGTTCATGATGGTTCTTTTGACGTACGTGGTTTACAAATAATTGATTATACATATATATATATATATATATATTTTTTTTTTTTTTCAAAAAAAAGTAAACTATGAAAGAAAAAGAAATACAGGAAGAATAATCAAGTGTTAATCAAGAATAAAAATCAGGTATTATCATTATTATTTCACTGCACAAAACTTAGGCTATTTTATTTAAATTAAGCTCAACATAAATTGTTTTAATAGATTAATATTCATAGTTTTATAATATAAACAAATTCACAGATTCTCTTCTTTCAGTGTAAACGACGCGACGTCTGCATTCTCAAACAATATGTTTTTTTATTATACAGAAAAGTTTCATTTGTTTACATATATGTGTTTGAGAGATTATTGCAAAAGGAAATTGCCAATATACATCAGTATTCTTAAAAAAACTGAATTCGAAACCAACTTATTGTTTTTAAATCTAATACCAGGATGTTAAATTTTAAAAAACCCAAATTGGCTAATTTCAGTTTTTTTTTTTTTTTTTTTTTTTTAATAGATTTTATTACAAGTAATTTCAGTTTTAGAGAGCTAATTTCAGTCACAATTGTTTTAATAGATTAATATTCATAGTTTTATAATATAAACAAATGCAGAGATTCTCTTCTTTCAGTGCTGTAAACGACGTGACGTCTGCATTCTCAAAAAATATTATTCTTATTATAGAGAAAGGTTTCATTTCCTTATGTATACGTGTTTGAGAGATTGCAAAAGGAAATTGCCAATATACGTCAGTATTCTTTAAAAAAATAAAACTGAACTCGAAACCAACCGAATTTTTTAAATCTAATTCCAGGATGTTATATTTTAAAGAACAAAAGTTGGCTAATTTTAGTTTTTTTTTTTTTTTTTTTTTTTTTTTTTTTTTTTTGGTGGGGGGGGGTTAATATATTTTATTACAAGTAATTTCAGTTTTAGAGAGCTCTTTATTAAAAAAAATAATAATAATAATAAATAACTGGCATACTTGTCAGAAGATGACTAAAGTCCAAATTTTTCATTACCTTGCTATTAAATGAAAGTTTAAGGTGCTGCACAGTCATAATAATAAACGTCTGAACATCATTTTTATTATTCTGATGAAAAATAGATCTTGCAAAATCTGTAAGTCATATTCCTTCAAATATTTTTTGTTTTTAACTATCTACTACCATTTGATCTTCTTTTACTTTTGGAAGATGTTTTCGGAAAAAAAATTAATTTAAAGTGTTTTAAATCTAATCGAAAATATTAAAAAAGAAATTACAAAAATCCAGGAAACTAAAGTCTCTTTCGATTCATTCAAATTTTAACTCCTAATTTAAATGGACTTACTTAATATTTTAAGTTAATATCTATATATATCAGCAAGATTCAAAAACCATTGTAAAACGAAAATGGTACTTATCTCATGCGGTAGTTTAAATAGATCAACATGAATCTAAACACTATCAATTTACAGTGAAAACTGAGAGGCATTGAAATAAAAGGCTTTTAGACCTATAGTTCCAAAACTGTTGTCTCAAAAATCATTAAACAAACAAGTTAAACAAATACAACCAATTATTTCAAATTTTATAAATGGAGAATAAAAAGGAAACCCTGGTATATCGAAAAACTTTTTGAAGAATAAAATTTATGTAAAAATGGAGGCGAAAAGGGATGTAAATTGCCTCCATTCAAAATCACATCCAAATATCTACTGCGAGGCTTTTTTTAATCCAATATAAATAATACATATTTCAAGGTATCGAGCATATGACAGTGACTGCAATCGATATAATCAGTCAAGTAGATGTAAAATAAAACTGAGTGCACAGAATGAAATACATAAGATAAAAAATCAAAAATACTTTAAATGTACTGATTCTTTTTTAAACTAAATTAAAAATAATTGATAAATTCTTTCTTGTGTAACATGATTATTGGTGCCTCATACTTTAAAAAGTATTATCTTATAACTTCCATGCATAACATAATTTAAAAATTATAAGACAAATTTTGGAAAGATTATGCTGAAATGATATTTCAGGAAAACATAAAAAGGAAAATTTAAAGATTTTGCTTAAATGTGTTGTTCTGTTTGATAGAGATGACATTTTTAAATAGTAAACTCCTAATTAATTACCGTAATTTAGCGTATATAACCCGCGGCGGAAAGTAACCCGCAGCACATAAAATTTATCTAAAAATAAATATGACCGAAAGATATCCCGCACTAGAAGATAGCCCGCACTCCTAAAATCACATGGTCGGCAATCGCAGTTTGTAATATCAATACTAATTGCTATTATTTTAATAATAAGTAGGAAAAGATACAAATAATAAACAAGTATACAAATAAATATAAATAATAAACAAATAAATTTACTTACCTATAATGAAAGAGCAAATAATCATTACTTATTATTCTTCATCTCTATATAAATTACTATATAAACTGGAGTAACTTCTAATGATTAACACCTTTATTCAATTTATAAGAAAATTATAGATTAATAATATATCTATTTACAAAGTTAATTCAAGTCCATCGAATTTGGATTTTTCCATATCCGAATTAAAATGTTGCAATATTGTTTGGGACAGTTTGTCTCCATCATCCTTATTATCCTCCTCATCAAGTTCCTTTTCACTGTCCTCAATTTCATCGTCATTATACGTTAATAATCTAGACTTTTTAAATTCAGATTTTACCGTTTTGATAGTAATAAAGTCCCAAACGTTTATTACACATTCAGCTACTTTCACTAGAGATGCTTTGATTTTCTCCTTGTTCGCGATAGATACCCCGCATCGGATGATAGTCCGCAAAACATACAAAGTTAGGTTTTTTAATAGATTACCCGCGGGTTATATACGCAAAATTGCGGTAATCGTTTTTAAAGTTCCGAAAGACTGAAATTTTACATTAAAGCTTAATTCATAACTTGGAATTATCTTTTCAATCAGACAAAAATAAAGTGTTATTAAAGTTATAAAATATAGTCTTTATCAAAAATAAATGGATAATAATAATAAAAACATATCATTTACAAAATAAAAATTTGTAACAAATGTAAAGCAAATTAATATAATGAAGAAATAGTCAAACTGCCAAATCTAAAATATATTTTAATTCGTACATTCTTATTAAACACATTTCTAAAATCTAGCATTATTTATATGAATACTCTAAAAGATAATACTCATAATAACTCACTTAAATGCACCAAAAAGCGTATGTAAATTGAACCCAAACACTTTTCTGGATTCTATCTGCATAACAAACGGACATTAAAGCGGAATGAAAGGGAAACTTTCGCAATTTTCTGCAATTGTCACAGAAAACAGTCATTTAACGAATTCCAAACACGCTAAAGAGTTCTTTGTACTGGTATGAGATCATGAGAGCAAAGTCATTTACATGCATGTTTATCGAAAATTTCACTTTAAAAGTAAGGTTAATTTTATTTTTACAAAAAAACATTTTAATATAAAATTCCAAATGGAAATAAGTGTTATTAATTGATGAAAAAAAGGGAAAAAAAATCTTTAGTAATTTCATATTATCAAAATAATAATAATAATTTATAGTAACATTATTCATGTTAAAACGTCTCTTATACAAAATATTATGTCTTATGAATAAGCAAATTTAATCACCATTAATTAAACTCCTTTTTAAAAAACTTGATATGACATAATCTATATGTATATAATCGTTTGTCCTGAAGGAGTGAATGAGCGAATTAGTAATACCCCTGGACCTAGAAGAATGAAATTTTGTGACAATGTTCCTTCTATTACGTAGACATCCACTTAGAAGCCATTTTACAAAATTCATCCCCCAAGGGGGGAAGGGCAAAACGAAATTTCACAAAATCATTTTTATCTCAAACAAAAAAAAATAGTTATCCGTAAAATTTTTACTTGAAAATATAGCCAACACAAATATCTAAAAACTAATTTCTGGAATTTTAGAAATTTGGTCCCCAAGGAGGGGGGGGGGGGGGGGGTGACTTTTGATTTCACATGCGAAAAACGTAATTTCACATAATCCTATGTATCTCAAAAAAAAAAAAAAAACAGATATACGTGAAATTTTTGCTCTACAATAAAGCTAATACAAAACCTTAAAACCAATGCCTGGCATTTTAGAAATTCAACCCCTAAAGGGGGGAGGAGAGAAAACGTGATTTGTGCGTTTTGTGCGCTGCCGATTGTGCGCTGCCGATTGTGCGCAGGCCATTGTACGCTGCCGAAGGCAGTGGAGACCCGGTGCAATATTTTTCCCGAACAGAATTTTTTTTCTCTTTTTTTTCACATTATAAAAATTAATGTAATCGCACTTGGATAGTTTTCCTTTCTCTTTCTGCAATCGCCAATTTTATTGTTTTAAAAGTAAATTTCCGAACAGATTTTATTACATTGTGTTTCACATTGAGCCAAGTATTAAAAACAAGATGCAATTGTTCGAAAAATTGTAATTTTAGAAACGACAAGAATAAGGCAATTAACGATACCACAAAAAATATTAATTTTTGAGTGGAAAAAAAAATTAATACGCGGGGTGTCAAAATTATTAAATATTAACGAAATATTGGTGAGCTGGTTTTCATCAAGATATAAAATTTTTTGGCTGTTTAAACTGGAAATTTTTCTCTAGGCGGGCACGTTGCTAAGCCAATCGAGATAACCGCAAGTTAAAAAGCCAGTGCTTTAAAAAATCGGTTTGTATTACATTTAGAACATAGAAAGGATTCATAAAAAGTGTTTAGTAACATAATTTATTTAAATACATTGCAACAACGATTAAACAAAGCAAGTTTAAGTGCCAGAAAATCTGAAAAATATTCATTCTTAACGAAAAAAATTAGGAAACAATACTTCAGAGGTTTAAAAAAATTAAAAATGATCAGTTAATTATTGGGTTGAAGTGTTTCTCTCTGATGAATGAAGTTTAACTTATTTCCATCTGAAGGAAACAAACAGGTCTGATGACGAAAATGTGACCGATTGAACGAAAATCGCACTTTTAAAACGGTGGCACATTCTCCGTACATTATGATACGAAAAAACATAATTTTTCAATGAGTAGGGCAAATTTTCATGTTCAAGGATATATTAACCCGAAATAAAATTTAAAAAATGAGAAAAATTGATGCCATTAAAAAATTGATGTCTGACCCACTATTTTGGAGGTATTTCAGACTTTTCCACAATCAGCATTTCAAGATGATAATACACCTTATTACATGGCACCAGTTGTACGTTAATTTGATTCAAGTTATTAAAATTACCTATCCATTCCCATGAGCATCTATGATTTTATAAGATATCATAACTTTTTACACTTGAAGTTAAATCCCACAAAGAATATCGTAGAATTTCTTCTTTAATAGACCTGAAAATAGTCCTAATCTCAATCCGCTCGAAAATTTTTAGTCTATACAAGATGGTGGGGTTCGAAATTTGTAGCCTACAACTTTGCAAGAACTAGAAAAAAATATTTATGATATTTGGTACAGTGAAATTTCTGAGTTTCATGTTAAGAAAACTGTAAAAAATACTATGTCATTGCGCATTAAAGCGGTAATTCCATATAAAGGCGGAATTATCCAATGCAGAATACATATTTTTATTAAGTAATTGTTTAGATCTAACAAATAAACCGTTTTATTTCATACCTTAAAATATAACGTGTTTATTTCACATAATAAATCATAAGAGAATACAACGTATATGTTTATTATATTACGTTTATAAAGAAAATTGCATGTAGATTTTTATTAAATACTTCGTAGAGTGTAACTATTAAATCAAAGATGTACATAGGTATCATGTTATGACTTCCGTATTATACAAACATAACAGTTTTAATTGTTCCAGTCATTAGTTTTTAAGTTGTTACAAACAAAAAAGGTATAAGTCAATTTTTCTGCAGTGCGGCTTTTTTTTTTGTCCTTTAGTTTTTATAATTGGAGTGAAATCAATTTAACGAAATCAGTTTTAACAAAATTTTCTGCAAAAACTGTATTGAATAAAACTTAATATTATCGGTATTTTTATGCTGTCGTTGTTTTTATTTGTACTTAATCAAGGTTTTCTATCTCTTCAATGTGTAATTTATTATTATTATTATTATTATTATTATTGGCTTTTTTTGGTTGTAAAAGTTTCAATTAAAAACAAATATCACATGTTATCCAATTAAAATGGAAAATCAACTGTTTCAAATATGAGACATTTGAGAAGATTGTGATTTGGAACAATATAAATGAACGTCGCGCTGATAAAAATAGATGAAATGAAATTCCTAATATAAATGAATTTTTAGTAATTCTGAAGCCTAGAGTATAGGAGAATATAGGAGAATTGTAATTATTTATTCTCCTATATTCGATAAAAGAAAGTATTGGATTCATAAAAATTTCCAACTGTCTGTTTTCGATGGATTTACACATTTTAAGAGATCCAGAACGCGATTTGACCATTTTTAGATAATGTCTGTCTGTCTATGTGTGTATGACAAAAATTTTACGGCGACTGTATATCAGGAACTACTGTACAGAATTGCATATAAATTTATATGTAGATGCACTTTAACCTAAGTTAGTGCTTATCAACTTTCGATAACAATCGCTCAACAAGTGATATAGCGATTTCCGCAATTTAAGGGAAGGATATATCTCAGAGTTATATCTCAGATTCTATTGCATATAATCAAACAAAACTTAATATGTGAGAGGGCTATTATGATACATTATGCTTATTGAATTTGGATGCATATCGGCCAATAGGCATAGGTATATACTGCAATTTCCCCCGAGAACAAAAATGTTATATCTTAACTTCAATGGCATATAACAGTACGAAACTTGATATGTGAGATAACCATTATGAAAACGCATTTTCAAGATGCTTCTTTATAGAAAATAAAACTGTCTTTCTTTTTTAATTTTTTTTAGTTAGTTCAGTTTAGTTTTCTCTAAGATGAAAATCGTCTGCAGTCATCAGGATAGATAATTTTGATAAATAATAATTTAAAAACTTATTTGTACTGCATGAATTCGTACAGGGAAAATATGGAACTTATATTATTATTTGATTAATATTACACTTATTATTATTGTGTAAACTATTTTTAAATTGGCTATTTTTTAATAAATTTAAATCCTTTTGTCATAATTTAATTAAAATCGTTTTTGAGTTTTTATTTCTCCTTTAAATTGTCTAAATAATAATAATTATTATTATGAGTAATTTGGAATAAAAGAAAAGGAAAAATAAAACCTTTAAATATAACTGCAATAAAAAGTAGTGTATTAAAAAAGAAAAGAAGAAGAAGAAGAAGTAGTTAACAACTAGTAACAGTACGACGTTGTATTTTTTATTTGTTAAACTTTTTTTAAACTAGATTATTTAAAAGTATTTTTAGGCTGCACACATGCTTCTTACATACTATAATTCCATCTTTTAGCACTTTTTTTTTCCTTTTAAGAATGTACTACACTTTTTATATAATAAAAAATAAATACAAAGAGACTTTCAACGTATAGCGATATAAAAAAGCTTTTCTGTGTACGCACGAGTAATAAAATAATAAAATTATCAATAAACATCTAATTAAAGGAAAAATAAAATAAAATAAAATATTTCAAATTGTATACAAAAAAAAAATTTTAAACACTTTTTATGTTATTCTGCTTTTTTTTTTCCTTCTCCCCCCCCCCCCCCCACACACACACTTTTTTTTTTTTTTTTTAAAGGAAATAAGCACGTCCTTAATTAAAAGGAGAAAAAACTTTTTTTTTTTTTTTTTCCAATTTAAAAAGATGCTTTTAAAAACTATTCTTTTCAAATCATAGAAAGCTGTTTCTTTTCGTATATTTTGGTATTGGAAAAAATTAATTCATGAACTAAGCAAAAGTTATGTTCTAAAAAATTATTATTATTATTATTGTAAAGAATTCTTTTTTTCTTTATTACTAGCAGACTACGCCCGCTTCGCTTACTATATTTAAATGAATTTTATTTTTAACATAATATTATAAATAAAAACTAAAAACACAAACAAACAAACATTGAAATCGCTCTAAACCTCGTTTTGAGTACCCGCTGCCTACGGTAGCTACTTTTCTGCCCGCACTGCATCGGGTTCAGGTTTCCACTGTCTGCAGAAAGCACTTTCCTGGGCATTTCAATATGGATATTTATTGACGACAGGTGGATGTGTTGTTATTTACGAACTACGATTTTAAATGTGACTGTATCTCAGCACCTATTAAATCTTGTAGTTTCTGAAACATGTATTTTATAGTCCCCGCTATTTACACTATATTACAATTTGGTTCTGACCAATATAACGAAATAAAATAAAAAGTAGATTTTATTTTTAAAAGAATTAAATACGTGAAAAACAAATAAATTTTAATCAGTTTAATCCTATCTAATATATACTACCATTGTTTTCTGATAATTGCTATAGATAAAAAAAAAATAAAATAAAAATAAAAATAAAAAATCTTTTAAAAGAGTAAAAAATGAAAAATAAAAAGTTGTTATACTATAAAAATTATACATAAACATAATTGCTATAAATACATTTTTAAATTTAGTGTTCTTAATTTTTTCTACTGCATTATCATTTTCTTTTGAATAGATATAATAAGTAAAAAAAAAAAAAAAAAAAAGACAGAAAGGAAAAGTCTTTGTCTTTAAATAAACGCATTAAATAAAAAACAAATAGCGTCATTACCGTTGCTAAGATACGCATGCGATTACAGTAAAAGAATTAATCTATGAAAAATGAAACAAAGAAGCCAATATTTAAAATCGAAAAAACATGAATTTAAAAAATTCAATTTCGAAATTTGAAAAAATCTCGATGAGGTGCACACTTACAGGGTCCCAGGTACCTATATGCCAAATTTGGAAGCTCTGCAATCAGTAGTGTGAGCACCAAAGTGCAGACAGACAGTCACACACACACACAGACACTTCTCTTTATTTATATAGATAAAACTACGTTTCAATTGAAAATATTATTATTATTGAAAGTCAATAATTTTATAAATGAAAAATTTTCTTCTATATTTCGTTTATTGACTTGCAAAATGCAAATAAAATTTCCAGCATACTTTTTTTTTTTTTTTAATTATCATAAAATGCACAGCAAAACTGACTGAAAAAGTGAATATATAATTTAATAAAATCATTGACATTTTTAAGAGAACACTTAACTGTAAAAAATGCTGCAGTAAAATTACGGGCAAAGCCCGGCAGCAGAGATTCCAGTCAAAGCCCGTATAAATACATTTAGACGATGAATAATGTATCGCCAGTAATTTTACGTTGTGATGAAACATACAACCAACCTGCAAAAAAAGTAGCATTAACCGTAAAATTAAAAGTTGTAGTTTGAGTTTCTTGCAATTATTACACATGCGTGCAGGGAGAAATCAACAACACTAAAAAACTTATTTATTTTTTTACACGCAAAAACTAATTTGGTAATTTTCATGCGAAACAAACCGTCTTGGGTAGCCCAGGATTCGAACTCACAATCAACTGTGTCGGAGGCCAGCGCTTTGCCAACTGCGCCGTTGGAATCACAAAGACTTTTCTTTACAAAAACAGATAAACTCAGCATCAGAACTGACTAGTTGATAAATCTTGTTATACGTACCAATAGACTTCTGGAAAAATTTTTAAACCGATTTACAGCACAATGTGAAGTAACAAATCTTCAATTATTTTTACAGAACTCGCTATACAAATTTACAGCACAATGTGAAGTAACAAATCTTCAATTATTTTTACAGAACTCGCTATATAAATTAACAGCAACCTATGCTGTATTTATGTTAAAAAAAAAGTGCTTTATTTTTACAGAAATATTTTACAGTGATTAAATTGTTAACGTTCAAACTATGCATAAAAATTATTTTATTTTAAGACTATTTTAAAATCCAAATTTGCTTTTTTTGACAAAATTAAGAAGTCAGTCAATTCTCATATTGAAAAAACAAAAGCTTTTTTCTTTTTCTATAAAGACTACGATACTGAATTTTGTGAAAGAAAATTTAACTATTTTTCGAAATCGTTTTTATTTGTAAACGGACTGGATTGGATTTGGGAATAAGGCCGATTGACTGCTGTAGGTCCTAGGCCTGAGGGAAAGTGCTCTCCGAGGGGTCTTTCTGAGGGGTCCTAGCCCGTATTTACACAAGTTTCGGAGGAAACCACGGAAAACTCCGAATGGCTAGGCCGACGAGCGCGACCTGTGATCGAGCCCGGCACCTCACGTCTACCAGCTTTGATCTCAGAACCGCTCGGCCGCTAGTGGGCCTTTTTTATTCGTAAACACTAGCACTAAAGAGGTAGTCTTATTTCAAGGTTCTCATTAGAGGTAAATAATGGGTGAGAATTTCTCACCCTTTTTCAAAAACAAAATGAAACTTTTGAAAACTATGTGAGATCTCTGAAAATTAACCGAGACGCAGAATAAACTTTGAATAATAATAATAAATCTTTTACATAAATACAGAGAATTTGTATCTCCAATTAATACGATATTTTTCATGGTTTTCGATCTTTATGGTTTCAGTAGTGGGTGTAAAGAAGAAATAACTAGAGCCTAATTCTTATTCATCCAAACAGGTTTTCATTATAAGGCCAATTTCAAACTGTGTTTAGGAAGTGTTAGGCGTATTTGCACTTTTTAGAGTAGCAGAAGAGTTTTTTTTTTTTTTTTTTTTTTTTTTTTAAGCTGTATTATATTGAAGGGAACCCACCAGCGGCCGATCGGTTCTGCGCTCAAAGCTGGTAGACATAAGGTTCGATCCAGGTCGCGCTCGTCGGCCTAGCCGTTCGGAGTTTCCCGTGGTTTTCTTCGAAACTTGAGTAAGTACGGGCTAGGACCCTTTAGAAAGACCCCCACGGAGGGCACTCCCCCTCTGGCCTAGGACCTATAGCAGTCAATCGGCCTTATTCCCAAAATCCAAATCCATTGAATGAAGAAAGGACTGAAGAATTTCGAGAGCAAAACCTACTATATATGATGTAATGTACATATCTGATGGTGAAATTCAGATAAAACAGCTTTGTTTTTTAACGGTGAAGATCATACATAAT
Organism: Salticus scenicus; assembly: GCA_963930645.1. Classification (NCBI taxonomy): domain Eukaryota; kingdom Metazoa; phylum Arthropoda; class Arachnida; order Araneae; family Salticidae; genus Salticus; species Salticus scenicus. The sequence continues at coordinate 109,772,883 of OZ005656.1, forward strand.
AATCATAAGACTTACCTTCAAATGGTTAATTACATATTCATTTCGTATTGAAATAAACTTCATTTTAGCATATTTTAAATATGCATTGTGGAAACAACATTAAAATTTTCCGTTTTCTAATGCTTAACTAAAGGGTTAAGAGCAATTAGAATGCTGTATGCTTAAAAAAAAAAAAAAAAAAAATTAAAAAAAAAATGCGTTTAGTGATAAAATAATTATTAGGTTGTAGTTTGTGTTTCAGAAATCTGGCTTCAAATCAAGAAACCATTTTAGCTTTCTTTTTTAATGTTTTCGTGTTAATAGACAAAGAAAATCTATTTCATGAATATCAATTACTCAGTTTCAGTCAGATGGAAATTTTTTGAATTAAATTAAGAAAACAATAGCTTATTAAAACCAATGGATGTTTCTATGCGTCATACGCGCATAATAAACACATTCAATTAGTATAAATAACTGTTGGTTTAAATGGGTCCACAGAGTGAAAAGCAGAGTCTTTTGAACAATCACAACATTTAATAATATAGAAAAGAAGAATAACATAATGCTGGCCGTTTAGCACAGCTTTTTCGTACAGACTCAGATAAACCTCTCTCTCTCTGAGAAGCGAAGATGCGCTGTTGATTACGTAATACAGTTACGTCACATCTGACGTCATGAGAGGTGTGCGCTAGTTAACAGATGATATGAGGAAACATGCATTCGAATCCTACATTTCCCCCTTATTCAATAAATGTTTCGAAAATAAAACATATTTACGCATTATAATAGCATATTAAAAATTACAAAAAATTATTTTTATGCAAGAGTTACTTAAAACGAGAAAAGTGTTAGTCAAGAAATAGAATTATAAGAAAATAATTATGGTTAATATAATAAAATAAAATATGTAAAATATAAGCAGTTAATTTCTTACAGTTTAAATATTTTTTTTAAGTTCATCAGTCCTGAGTATTAAGTCCTATCATATCACAACATTTTTCATGTTTATATGCATTTAAACTTTTTGTTAAAATATCAGCAGGTTGTTCATCTGATGATATATATTTAATGTCTATTAGTTTATTATTGTAAACTTCTCGCACAAAATGATGTCGAATATCAATGTGCTTAGAGCGATTGTGATGAACAGGATTTCTACTAATCTCAGTGCGGACTGATTGTCGCACATGATTGCAGTCGGACTTGATACAATTTCAGGATCCAGTTCTTTTAAGAAATTTCTAACATGAATTGTCTCTTTTGCGGATTCGGACAGAGACATATATTCAGATTCTGTTGTGGATAGAGCAACGGTTCGCTGCTTTCTAGATTCCCAAGAAATAGGTCCACCGGCATATTTAAAGACATATCCTGTATATGATTTTCTATCATTTATATCCGATGCCCAATCGGCAGCAACAAATGCTGTTAATGGATTATTGTCTCTGTAATAAACAATTCCTAAATTTCTAGTGCCATTGAGATACCTTAGTATTCTTTTAGCAGCTATCCAGTGAGTTTTTCCTGGATTGTTATTCAACTGACTTAAATAATTTACAGCATGGGTGATATCTGGTCTGGTAGCAACCGACAGATACATAAGAGAACCAATTAATTGTCTATAAGGAATTTTTTACATGTATGATTTCTCTTCTTCTGTATTTGGACACATTTGTTTAGTTAATTTTACACTGTTATCTAAAGGTGTATTCACCACTCTAGAAACTTCCATATTAAATTTATTTAATAAATCTTCAATGTATTTCTTTTGTGTTATAGTGATGCTGTCCCTATCTTGATTAAATTCAATGTCTAAGCAATAATGCAGAAGGCCCATATCTTTCATTTTGAATGATTCTGATAATTTATTTCTAATATCAAAATAGTGCTCTTCACTTTTAGTGAGACAAATTAAATCGTCGACATAGACGATTATAATAGCATCAAAAGGATATTTTGAGTAATAGACACATTTGTCGAAATTCAAAGGGTTAAATTTCATTTTTCTCAATTTCTCATCTAATTTCTTAAACCACTGTCTCCCTGACTGTTTAAGACCATACAAAGATTTTTTTAATAAACACACTTTATTTTCATGTATATCATTTTCAAAAAATTCAGGAAGCTCCATAAAAATTTCTTCATGTATATCACCGTTAACATATGCCATAACGAAATCTAACTGGTATGCTGTGAAACCATTTTGAATTGCATACGCAATTGCAGTTCTTATAGAACTTAATCTGGCTACTGGTGAAAAATTTTCCTCAAAATCTATACCTTGTTTCTGTGAACACCCTTTGGCAACCAATCTGGCCTTAAAATTTTCAATTTGACCATCTGGTTTGAATTTTGTTTTTAAAACCCATTTACACCCAATTACCTTTTTATCTTTTGGTCTATCTACAATTTCCCAAGCGTTTTGTTTAACTAAAGAATCATATTCTAATTTCATCGCGTTCTCCCAATTTTTAGCATAATCTCCATTTAGCGCATCGATTACGCCGGGATTAATTTCAGCAAATGAGTTATCAGCTAATTGAGAAGTTTCATCTTTATATTTTGTATCTGTAATATATTCCTTACGAGAATTTTGAAAGTTCCAACTTTTAATTTTTTTAGGTCTGCCGGGACCACGTTTAAAAATAGGATTGTTTTTGTCAATCCCTTCCTCTTGTTTACATTTACCGTCAGCACTCTCCCCCCTCCACTCACATCTTCCACGTTCCCCCCTTCAGAAAGAGAGTCGCTCGCTTCCCCCCTTTCCAAAAAGAGAAACTTTCTCCGTTGAATTCAGGGGGATGGGAAATCGATCCGCTGTTTCCCCCTTGTGGATGTTTTCGCTTTCAGTAGGGAAAAGAGTTTCATTTTTAATATTACAATCATTGCATTTATTCTCAGACGAAAAAATTAATTCTAATTGATCAGTAGTGGCTGAATCATTTGTTTCAATCTCGTCTATAAATCGAACATCACGACTTATGACAATTTTTCTGGTATCCTTATTTCATAATCTGTAAGCGCGTGATTCATTTGAATAGCCAACGAATATATGTTCGTGTGACCTAGCTTCAAACTTCCCTTTTGATTTTTTATTTAGAACAAAACATTTCTGTCCGAAAATTTTAAAATAATTAACAGTTGGTTTATAACCGAAAAACAATTCAAAAGGGGTTTTACTTTCTTTAATTCCTTTAGTGGGACACCTGTTTCTAATGTATGCAGCGCAATTTACTGCTTCAACCCAGAATGTATTTGGAAGGTTTGATTGCATTAATAAACACCTCGCCAATTCGCATAATGTACGATTTTGTCTTTCAATTCTAGAATTTTGCTGAGGCGTCATCGGAGATGAATATTCGCGTTTGATACCGCATTCTTCAATATATTTATTGAATTCCTCGCCACAATATTCCAAACCATTATCAGTATGCAGTATTTTAATTTTTTTTTTCTAATCGATTTTCGACTGCCGCTTTATATCTCCGGAATGTGTACTTAGCTTCATCTTTTGTTTTTAGAAAATTTACTTCAATGTAACGAGATTTATCATCCAAAAAAGTAATAAAGTAACGTGATCCGCCATGGGATTTAACATTTATAGGGCCACATAAATCAGAATAAACTACTTCTAATAATTCATTACTATGAAATTTGTTTTCTTTACAAAATGGTTTCACAGTTTGTTTAGACTGGATGCATACTTTACAATCTTTTAAAGAATCTTTTTCATTAAAATTTAAATCTCTTAACATATTTTCAGATTTTAATAATTTTAAATCTTTTTCCTTTAAATGTCCTAATTTTAAATGGCATTTATGAAAGTTGCTTACCTGAGTTGATGCAGCTATATCCACCTGCGGCTGAAAAAAATATAAATCACCTTTTCTCGTAGCACTTATAATCAGAGAGCCGTCCTGCTCTGTAATTTTCGCACCTTTTTCGGTAAATACAACTCGGCAGTTGTATGCTGTAGCTTTTGACATTGACATTAAATTGCATTTTAATTTTGGAACGCACAAAACATTTGTTAACTTTAAATTGGTTACACCGTGCGTGATTACCGGGAACTTTTAATTTCACTGTTCCAACACCTGTGATCTCCGCTGTTTCATCTACAGCTAATTTTATAAATGATCCAATTCTACGTTCGAAATCTGTAAACAAATTTTTATCATGAGCCATGTGTGATGTCGAACCGCTGTCGAGACACCACTCGGAATGTTCTTGGAATGAGTTACTGGCTGCCATCGTGAACTCTGTACTATCTTCAACCATAAAAGATCTTCCTTTGTATTTATTCGATGAATTGAATTTTCTGTCTGAGATCTTCTTTCGGCATTCTGAGGCTTTATGCCCCACTTTTGAACAGTAATTGCATTTGAAGATTGCATAATTTCTCTCGCCATACGTGTTCTTGTTCTGAACATGCTTTAAGATTTCTCTTTTGTTCTTTTCAGGAAGATTTTTCTTGTGAGTCGTAAAATACGCATTTGACGATTCTTGATGCTTTTTATTTTTTACTTCCATTACCCTACTACCGTAGGTAATGGAAGTATTGTATTCGGTCTGAAAATTCGATATCGGGTTTTCACCTGATTTACACGTTTTAAGGTCCCCTGAGTCCAAAAAAGTGGTTTTTGGCAATTGGTCAGTGTGTATGTATGTGTGTATGTGTGTGTGTGTATGCATGTGGAGAATCTTCTGGCTATTATAGCTCAGAAACTAATAAAGATAGAGCTACGAAACTTTAGAATTCAAATACGTCTGGCGTACAGATGAAATTTCCAAATTTTGGTGAAAATTGAAAAACCGGAAGTGGGACATCGGAAACCGGAAGTTGGACCGTAAGTCCGTATCTCAAAAACGGCTCTAACGATTTTCTTCAAACTTGCTATATAAACACTCTATTAGATGTCCTTTCGAATGATATAGTTGGTTAGTTCAAGAAAATTGATAGGCGTCCTGTATAAATAGCTCAATTTCAGGCCTCCCAAGGAATTCCTTTAAAAACGGTTGTACGGATTTTTTTCAAACTCGCCATTTTAACTCAATTTTAAATATGCTTTTGTATGTAATTATTGTTTTCCTGTCAATAATTGAGTTTAACCGGAAATGGGACATCGGAAACCGGAAGTGGGACCGTAAGTCCGTATCTCAAAAACAGCTCTAACGATTTTCTTCAAATTTGCTATATAAACACTCTATCAGATATCCTTTCGAATGATATAGTTGGTTAGTTCATGAAAATTGATAGGCGTCCTGTATAAATAGCTCAATTTCAGGCCTCGCAAAGGCGTTCCTTTAAAAACGGTTGTACGGATTTTTTTCAAACTCGCCATTTAACTCACTTTTAAATATGCTTTTGTATGTAAATATTGTTTTCCGGTCAATAATTGATTTTTTGTGAAAGTTGGTATCTCAAAAACGGCTCTAACGATTTTCTTTTTTGGTCACTTTTATGTTTTCTGATCACATTATCTCTCAAAAATGCATATAATACATGTAATAGCGGTTAATGGAAGTCGTGTGGTTGTTTCACACCCGATTTTTCTTGATTCATATTCTTCCATCATTTTAATTTTTAGAGCTTCAGGCTGCGGTAGTTCATCTCTTGCTTCGATGGCGCACCTGAAATTGTCATAGCTGTCAGGAATACTGTATAAGAGCAAAATTGATAATAGATCTTCGGTTACTTGAATGTCCATTTCTTTTAGCTTGTCCACTATATCAAAGAAAATATTGAGGTTGATCGGACATATTTTCACTATCAGTCATTTTCTTAAAGAGTAGCTGCTTCAATAGGGTGGCTTTCTTTGCCGGTCCTCTCGATTCGTAAACTTCTTTTAATTTATTCCATACTTCATTTGAGGTGGTACAATGTTTAATATGACATAATTCACTTGGAGTAATTGCGAGAATTAAATCGGCTCTTGCTTTCCGGTCATTTTCGAGCCATTTTTCTTCGTCTTCGGCGCCTTCATCTGGCTTAATTTTCGTTCCGTTAGCATACGACCAGTGATCATTCTTGATTAAGACAGCTTCTATCTGAAGCTTCCATGTGTCAAAATTATTTTTGGATAACTTTTCTATATTTAATATTTGCGACATATTTAATCAGCTATAATAGCTTCGTTATAAAAACAGAATAAAAAATACTTTCGATTTCAGCCCTTAGGCTTAACAGTAAGTCGCACTTTCGTTTTAGCGAATATTAATTTAAATTTTTAAAAAAGTCCGCAGTAAGATGCGTGTCTCTGGGCCCATAACCATTGTTGGTTTAAATGGGTCCACAGAGTGAAAAGCAGAGTCTTTTAAACAATGACAACATTTAATAATATAGAAAAGAAGAATAACATAATGCTGGCCGTTTAGCACAGCTTTTTCGTACAGACTCATATAAACCTCTCTCTCTCTGAGAAGCGAAGATGCGCTGTTGATTACGTAATACAGTTACGTCACATCTGACGTCATGACAGGTGTGCGCTAGTTAACAGATGATATGAGGAAACATGCATTGAAATCCTACAATAACAATCATAGTTTCAGTTTGAAAATGGAATTCTCTCTTGATGTCACTGAAATGATAAACATGTGAAGAGATTTTCTCATAAGAAAATGGTTTGGTGAAATATAAGAGCAATTAGCGTAGATTAACGGCTTTTTCTCGTAAAAATTAAAAAAATTATACTTTCGAAACATCAATTTACGGGCTACGACCGTTTAGCTAGTAAAACGGTCATTTCCCTTAAAATTATACTGTTATTTCCTAAATTATGCTTCCAAAAGATTAATTTACGGATTATGACCATTAGGTAGCAAAACGGTCATTTCCCCTAAAATTATACGGTCAAATACCGTGATTTTACAATTTTTTTTTTACAGTGTATGCTTCTTTAATAAGCATTAAAATATTAGTACAAGCATGCCATAACTTGACACAAAATTAAAATGTATAAAACTCTGGTGTGAAACAGCCACACGACTTCCACTACCCATTATTACAGGTATTATATGCATTTTTTGGAGATAATGTGATCAGAAGACATAAAATTGAACTAACAAAGTAGAAACCTAAAATTTTTCCGATAAGAGAAACTTGATACACGTGTAAAGGCATATAAAACAGAGTTTACATAGCGAGTAAAAAATAAGAAAAAGAAATGGTAGAGTTAATTTTTTGAAACACCAATTTCCATGATCTAAAACTGATCTACCTAAGTAGGATGACTGTTAATTTTTTTGTAATAACCACGTAATACATGAGAAAGGATATCTAAAATGGATTTACGTAATAATTTTCAAGAAAATCGTTAGAGCCGTTTTTCAGATATGAACTTTTACCAAAACTTGGCATATTCAATTATTGACCGGAAACAATAATTGCATACAAAAGGATGTTTAAGAGATAGTTAATATGGCGAGTTTGAAAAAAATCCGTAAGCGTTTTTAAAGGAATGCAATTGCGAGACCTGAAATTGAGCTATTTATATAGAACGCCTATAAATTTTCCTGAACTAACCAACTATATCATTCGAAAGACATCTAACAGAGTGTTTATATAGTAACTTTGAAGAAAATCGTTGGAACCGTTTTTGAGATACGGACTTACGGTCCCACTTCCGGTTTCCGATGTTTCACTTCCGTTTTTCCAATTTTTACCAAAATATTAAAATTTCATCTGCACACCAGACCTGTCACAATTCTGAAGTTTCGTAGTTCTGTCTTTATTAGTTTCGGAGATGTGATAGCCAGAAGATTCCCCACATACATACATGCACACACACTGACCAATTTCCAAAAACTACTTTTTTGGACTCAGGAGACCTTAAAACGCGTAAATTAAGTGAAAACTCGTTATAGAGTTTTTGGATCGAATACAATATTTCTATTACCTACGGTATATATAGTCGGGTAAGGAAAAGAATATGCATCAAATAAATATGCAAGAAATCACTTTAGAAATACCAAACACAAAAATATTTTACGGTCTAATAGTAATTGAGTTTAAGAAGTAATTGTAAACTCGACCAAATATTTATTTACCTAGTAGCAGAAAAATTGCAGCATGACAGCGAGCGCTGTTTGTAGCTATGCAGATCAATTTAACACCAAAAGAAAGAAATGCTTAAGTTTAAAAATACACATAATTTGCATGACTCTAGATTACTGTATTTGTTGCATAGTCTTAATTTATTTTCTTTGTAGATGCAAATTTTACATATTTTATGAATTGCTACTACTTCTAGTTATACCAGACTTTATTCGGCATTCATTTGTTGAAAATCTATATATTAATTTGAAACATGTTTTTGTCTGTCTCCACTATATTGAGAGAACGGCTAGGTGTAAAAATTCGGTTGAGGTGTCTAAAGAAAGGTCTTGGTCTGTAGATGTGCTATGAAAAGAGAAAAATAAAAAAAAGTCGAATGGTTTCCCCCCAGGGGGAAAACCGTTTTCCCCCCGGAGGAAACGGGTGGGAAACCGTTTCCCACCCGTTTGGGTTAAAAACGAATGACGTCATTTTCGGAAATGCAACAATACAGCGAGTTTATCTGAATTTTTATTGCCTTATAAAAACAAAGTTCACGTGTTATCATTTTATTTTTTAATTATTGATCCTTTTTTACAGTGTGGCAACATGAAAAAATCTATATATTAATTTGAACATTGAAACATGTTTTTGTCTGTCTCCACTATATTGAGAGAACTACTTGGTGTAAAAATTTGGTTGAGGTGTCTAAAAAAAGGTCTTGGTTTGTAGATGTGCTATGAGAAGAGAAAAATAAAAAAAAAGTCGAAGGGTGGGAAACGGGTGGGAAACTGTTTCCCACCCGTTTCGGGTTAAAAATAATAGAAAAATACTTTCTGAATATGTGCATGAGTTCGGAGTTTCCTCAAATTAGTTATTTAAATATATTTATAACAAATATTTCTTACTAATAATTCTTTGCTAAAATAACAGTGATATAATTAAATAAAGTTTGGCTTACCTGGGTTTTCACAGGTAATTGCAAATTCCATTGGTGAAGAAAAAATCTCCTTAATATGACTTCTGTATTAAAGACCAGCAACTACTTTTCCTATAATTAATCTTGATTAGAGTGAGAAATTCTTACATAATATGTAGATCTATTATATTTAGGATAATTCACTCGTTGCTAGGTAATGAAAGAAAGCCTAGATGTTTTTTACTTTAATTTATTCATCTTAGACAAAAGGAAAAAATTATGATTAAATAGAATAAGAAAAATGGAACGTCAGTTCCGAATAACGAAAATTACATGATTAAAAAAAAAGAATTACAATGTACTTGTAGAGAGACGCGACACATCGTCACGTGATACGGCAGGTGCACCGAACAATCTTTTGGCGGGAAGTAAAAAACAAAAAAGAAAGTTCGGAACAAGAAAAATGAAAGTTAATAAAAGAATGTCTGAGATTAAATATCACAACACCCCCTCTTAAGCTCAGAAATTTTTCAATTGTTCATTAATGCATTTCTATGTCTATTAAAATCAGTTTTTGGTAGAGCTTTTGTGAGGGTATCGGCGCTCATTTCTTTGGTAGGTTTGTATTGAAGCTTTATTAGGCCTTCTTGTATTAAGTTTCGCAGAAGATGATATCTCAGCTGTAAGTGTTTTGTTTTGGACTGGAATTTTTCATTTTCAGCAATCTTGATGGTAGATTGGTTGTCCTGGTACAACACTATAGGACATTCTTGCGGCAAATTTAAATCATCCAGTAGTTTGTTGAGCCACTATATTTCAAGTGCAGCACTCGCAGCTGCGACGTACTCAGCCTCTGCTGAAGACATGGACACACAGGACTGTTTCTTCGAAGTCCAAAATATTGGATTTTTTCCTATCTTAAATAAATTTCCAGATATAGACTTTCTATCACTTGGGTCATTGGCCCAATCCGAATCCGAATATGCTCTAAGAACAGGTTCACCAGAGTTACAAAGTTTTAATTTAATATCTTGGGTATTTTTCAAATATCTAATAACCCTTTTAACTGCCTCCCAGTCTTTCGCTCTAGGATTTTCGTTTCTACGGCTTAAGATGCCAACGGCAACACTTATATCAGGTCGCGATACTGTAGAAATGTAAAGTAACGCGCCTATAGCCTGTCTGTACATTGTGTTGTTTGGTAAGAGATTGTCATTATCAGTTAATTTTATATACCCTGGTTCCATTGGTGTGTCAGAGGGCCGTGCGTTATCTAGCCCAAATTTGGTTACAATGTCTCGTATTTTATTATTTTGATCAAGCGTAATTACTCCTTTACAAGGTCTTTCTATATTTATTCCGAGGTAATATTTGGCTTCCCCAAGGTCGGTTAATGGATATTCTTCCCTAAGTTGATTAATTAGTATGTCAATATCGTGATTTTTACCAGCTACAAGTAGATCATCAACATACACAAGAATGTAAGTTTCTGTGTTATCTTTGTTACGTATATATAAACACTTGTCATGTTGACTTTGTTTAAATCCTAATTTACACAATGTTTCATTAATTTTCAAATTCCACGCTCTAGCGGCTTGTTTCAAGCCATATATCGCTTTCTTTAACTTACATATTTTATTTTCTTCGCCCTGGACAACATAACCCTCGGGTTGATGCATGTATACATCTTCTTGCAAATTTCCATGTAGGAAAGCAGTTTTTATATCTACATGCCTTAGATTCAAATTTTTATATAGTGACATGGTCAAGAAACTTCTTAGAGTGGTATGCGATGCAACTGGTGCAAAAGTTTCGTCATAGTCCACCCCGTATTTTTGAGAAAAACCCTTGGCAACAAGCCTGGCTTTATATTTCTCGACTTGTCCTTGGCTATTGTATTTGGCCTTGAACACCCACTTACACCCTACTACTTTGGTCCCTGGTTGAGCGTCAACAAGTTCCCAAGTATTGTTTTGTCTGAGTGAATTCATTTCGTCGAGTGTGGCATTCAGCCAATTTTCTTTTTCAGCTGGGTTTTGAATTTTTAGTATATCATCAAAACACTTAGGCTCATCAATTCTTTTGTCATTTACTGCAAATGCAAATCTGTCGGGCGGAACACCTTTATTTAATCGTTGTGATCGTCGCGGCAGAGTTTGCGTGTCATCCGGACTATCGTTATCGCCCGCTATATCTATATTTATATCAGTATCTAATATTGGTAATTTGGACACCGGAATTTCATCATTTGAATTTTCATTCTTAATTTGTGATGTTTCATTATTGTGGGATTCTCTACTTTCATCCTCCAAAAATTTTACTGTTCTGCTAATTATTACATTTTTATTATTTGTGCAAATTCTGTAGCCTTTGCTACGATTATCATATCCCACAAAAATTCCTTCTTGAGCGGTGCTATCCAGTTTTCCCCTATGTATTTTATGTACATATGCATATGCGCGACATCCGAATGTTTTTATATTTGATAAATCGGGTTTACGGCCGGTCCATTTTTCGTAAGGAGTTGAGTCGCATGAGGAGGTCGGGAGCCTATTTTGTATGTAATTTGCAGTATTTACGGCTTCCCCCCAAAAGGAATTCGGTAAATTACTGTCTTTAAGCAGACAGCGAGCCATTTCGGTCAGCGTACGATTTTTACGTTCTGCCACGCCGTTCTGAGCACTAGAGTAAGGAACGGTAAACTGGTGCTCAATTCCTTCTTTATTCAAAAATTCATTCACTTCCATACTAGTGTATTCACCCCCGTTATCGGAGCGAATTGCTTGCACTTTTCGGCCAAATTTGTTTGCGGTCATAGCCACATATTCCTTTAACTTAGAAAATACCTCAAACTTATTTCTTAGCAAATATATAATAGTATAACGACTGTAGTCGTCTATAAATGTAAGAAAGTAATATTTTCCACCTACAGTGGGGGTTTTCATAGGGCCACATAAGTCTGTGTGGACCAGTTCGAGTGGTACGGAGGCTCTAAATTGTGCAGCTTTGGGGTAAGGTGAATCAGTTAATTTTGACATTATGCATGTTTTACATTCAGTATTATGTTTGCAATCATTTAATTTTATACCCACAGCCATGTCCTTGTTAACTAAATCTTTAATGTGGTTAGTATTTCTGTGGCCAAGTTTCACATGCCACTTGTTTATGCAATTTTCGTTATCACAAGTTTGTATTACAATGTTCGCTGTGTGTTTGTTTTCAGAATAATTTAATTGACATTCATATAAGTTATTTTTCACATATCCCTCAATGCATGTATTTCCCTGATTTACAATTTTACAGGTTTTATCATCAAATACAGCGATACAGCCATTCTCTGTTGCTCTTTTTATAGAAATTAAATTAGTTTCTATTTCAGGGACATAAAGAACATTTTTAAGTGTTATTTTGTTCTGTGTGTTTTCCGAATTTACGGTATACAAATCCACAGTACCGGAACCCAAAGATTTTAGCTGCGTGCCGTTCGCGATAGTGACGTTAGAAACGTTATTTTTAAGATCGCGAAATTTTAGTTTATCATTGCAGATATGTGAAGACGACCCTGAATCAACCACCCAATTTACAGTTTTATCTCCAACATAAAAAGAATACAATTTATCAGCTTTTGGTTTATTGCTCCCCTCTGCAATTTGAGCGCTATCTGGCTTCTCATTGTTCTGAGAGCATATGTTGGATCTGAAGTTGGGTTTTTTGTTGAAATTTTTACTGTGACTTTTAACAGCAGAATTATTTTTGTTTTTTAACTTATAACATTCTTCTATATTATGATTACTTTTCTTACAGTATTTGCAGAATTTCTCCGATTTGTTATGGTATTGGACTTTTAACGCTGAATTTTGATAAGTTTTGTTTTCAAGCCTTTTGGCATATTCATCAGCTAATTTGTTTCGTATATACTCAGGTGTCAATTGCGCTTCGTCTTTCGATTCGAGACTTGTTATGAGAACGTCATACGAAGGAGGGAGTGAGCATAGCATTAATGCAGCTAGGTGCGATTCGTCTATGACTTCACCTATAGCAGTGAGTCTGTCGCGTGTTTTATATATATCAGCTATATGTTGGTTTACATCACCACCTTCCATTAATTTTATGGAATAAAGTTTCCTAAGTAAGAAAAGCTTACTCGTAAGGGATGATCTTTCGTGGACTTGGCGCAGAGCATTCCAGCACTCTCGTGCTGTATCTAGATTCATAACATACACGATTTGTTCGTTATCAATAAGTAAATTAATTAAAGCTCTCGCTTTTCTATTTTTTGAACGCCACTGATCGGTTATTGGGTTGGGAGGATCGTCAGTAATGACTGTAAAAAGATCCTCTTTTTGCAAGTACATCTCAATACGAAACTTCCACACATTATAATTTGTAGAGTTCAGCGGTTCAATTTGTATATCTTTTGTTGCTGACATACTTAAACAAAATTTTTGTAATAGTTTTGTTAATATTTGTTCAATTCGTAAATATTCATTTAATATTTTAAATCAACACAGTTAGGATAAATAGTACTTGAAGAAGAAAATGAAATTAAATAGTTTTCATGAAAATAAGCACTTTTCAATACTTTCGATTTAGTGTCACTTCGGTTTTGAAGAAACAAAAACAAATATTTTCGCTTACATTTTCATTTCTTATTTATTTTATTATTTAAATGTAGCAATCTCTTCCAATGTGCAATGAAAAAAAAAACTTTTGAACTTTTGTCAAGAATAAATCTAAATTTTCAATTCAAAATATCAGAATCATAATCTAATAGAAAAATACTTTCTGAATATGTGCATGAGTTCGGAGTTTCCTCAAATTAGTTATTTAAATATATTTATAACAAATATTTCTTACTAATAATTCTTTGCTAAAATAACAGTGATATAATTAAATAAAGTTTGGCTTACCTGGGTTTTCACAGGTAATTGCAAATTCCATTGGTGAAGAAAAAATCTCCTTAATATGACTTCTGTATTAAAGACCAGCAACTACTTTTCCTATAATTAATCTTGATTAGAGTGAGAAATTCTTACATAATATGTAGATCTATTATATTTAGGATAATTCACTCGTTGCTAGGTAATGAAAGAAAGCCTAGATGTTTTTTACTTTAATTTATTCATCTTAGACAAAAGGAAAAAATTATGATTAAATAGAATAAGAAAAATGGAACGTCAGTTCCGAATAACGAAAATTACATGATTAAAAAAAAAGAATTACAATGTACTTGTAGAGAGACGCGACACATCGTCACGTGATACGGCAGGTGCACCGAACAATCTTTTGGCGGGAAGTAAAAAACAAAAAAGAAAGTTCGGAACAAGAAAAATGAAAGTTAATAAAAGAATGTCTGAGATTAAATATCACAACAAAAAACACGTTTACGAGCTTAACTAAGCTTCAAATTACTTCACGGCGAAGAAATTGTACATATGGGGAGTAGAGTCGAATACTAAAAAATCAATATCTGCGAATTTAGAATTTTCGATTTTAAAGGGGGAAAAAAAGGGGGAAAGTAGATTTGGAGGGGAGGGGAAAGGGGGGAAATTAGTTTGAGAGGGAAATCCGTTCTAGACCCACACACGTAGCACCTCATTATAAAGGTATTGAAATTTCATGTCGATTGGGGATGTTTGTATACAGTATAGTCCGACCCCTGGTGGTGAAAAATGGAACTAAGTGATTTTGCTGTAGACCCTATCATGTTACATCTTATTTTAAAGGTCTTGGTATTTCCTGACCGTTGGGGATGTTCGTACAGAACACAGTGCGCCCCCTGGCGGTGGAAACTGCAACTAAAGGATTTGGCAGTTGACAAAACCATGTGACACCTTATTTAAAAGGTCTTGGAAATCCAAGGCGATTGGTGATAGAGGTCTTGAAATTTCATGTTGATTGGGGATGTTTGTATACAATATAGTGCGCCCCCTGGTGGTGAAAAATGGAACTAGGTGATTTTGTAGTAGACCCTATCATGTTATATCTTATTTTAAAGGTCTTGGTATTTCCTCACCGTTGGTGATGTTCGTACAGAACAAACTGCGCCCCCTGGCGGTGGAAAGTGCAACTAAAGATTTTGCAGTTGACCCCACCATGTGACACCTTATTTGAAAGGTCTTGGAAATTCAAGGTGATTGGGGATGTTTGTATACAATATAGTGCGCCCCCTGGTGGTGAAAAATGGAACTAGGTGATTCTGTACTAGACCCTATCATGTTATATCTTATTTTAATGGTCTTGGTATATCCTCACCGTTGGTGATGTTCGTGCAGAACAAACTGCGCCCCCTTGCGGTGGAAAGTGCAACTAAAGGATTTTGCTGTTGACACCACCATGTGACACTTTATTTGAAAGGTCTTGGAAATTCAAGGTGATTGGTGATGTTCGTATACAACATACTGCGCTCCCTGTTGGAGGAAAGTGGATTTTGCAGTGCTTGCGTAGCATGACTGCTATACGGTGCCGAAGCCGCAGGCAGCGGTAACACGAGTCAGAGGTTCGTTCGGTTCAAGGTTAATTTTTGAGAATTTTTTCATGTTAATAGCGGCCTGCATATACGTGCCACAGGCACTGGGATACGAATCCGAGTTCCGTTCCGTTTCAAGTAATATTTTTTTTTTTGGTACAGATTATTATTATTATTATTATTTGTGATGTTTTCATTTAAAAATAGAAAATCAAACAAAATCGAGTTAAAGATATAAAACCATACAAATTTAAGGTTCAATTAAGGTTATTATCATGGGTCCGGGCAACGCCGGGCGGGTCAGCTAACATGTAGCCTTAGTATTAAAAGAAACAGAAAATAAAAGATAGCAACTGTTTTATTTGGAGTCAGTTTGACGTCACATTGACAGTACTTTGTAGAAAGTGATGTCATATATAGTATTTCAATTTATAACCATTTTTCCGAATTTCTTTTTTTTTTTAAGTGAAATGTTGTAAATTATATTAGATGTTTTAACTTGAAATACATTTAAATAATGATACGACGATTTTTGAAACATTACGGTCAATAAAGTGACCGTCGAAGTCGACGGGTTCCAGCTAGTATATTTTATTTTGAAGCAGATATATTTAGAAAATTCTGCTACTGGGTAATATATACATATATTTACAGGTAACCTCAGAAGAACACAATTAATTAGTTCCGTGTTCATTGAAACCGTGTTGTTCGAGACTACAATAAACAGTATTGCGTTTAAAGTGTGAAAATTAAAAATGAAATAAATAAATAAATAAATAATACGTTTTATTTATTTTTTATTTATTTATTTATATTTTTATTACATTTTTTTATTATAAAACTAAAATTTTTTATTTTTTTATTCGTATTGGTAAACACTTCTATAAAAAATCTTGCATTACATAATTAAAATTAATTGTTTAATTATTTTTGAAAAAAACACTTTATCTTAAATTTTTATTATCAAAAAAAAAAAAAAAAAAAAAAAAATCTGGAGTGGCTCCACTCGACTTTCCGAACATTGAGTAATTAACAGTTTTCTAGATAAAGTAAAGAAAGAGGAGTTGTTAAACAAACAAAAGAGAAAAAACCATAATAGAATGTTTGAGTATTTTTCTCCATATATTACACGATGTTTTATTTAACGCTACTGAACTCTGAGTCCATAGATCATAATGATAAAGAATTTTTCGTTGTGTCCCTGTAAAAACCAATAATTGCTAGATTCACCAAAATGCTTATAGTTAGTGCAACAGTGATTTATAATATTCATATACATTTTCAGCTCAACTGAATAAGGCGTTTAGACACTATCACACTTTTAAAAATTTGGCCCCATAGGCCATAATGATAAAGAATTTTTCTTTGTGTCTCTGTAAAAACTATAAGTGCTAGATTCTCCTAAATCTATACAGATTGAGTATCTGTGACCTATAATATGTGTATATATTTTTTGCTCAATTGAATAAGGCGTTTAGATGCTATCGCATTTTTAAGATTTTGGTCCCATAGGCCATAATGATAAAGAATTTTCCTTTGTGTCCCTGTAAAAAACTATAAGTGCTAGATTCATCAAAATCAATAAGGTTCGTGCTATGGTGACTTGCAACATGCGTACCAGATTACACCTCATTCGAGCAAAGTGTTTAGACGCTAGCGTGTTCACTCATAGACATACAGACACACATACATACACACATACATACACACACGCATACATCATCGTAAAAATAGTGAAAACGGACTCAGGGGACCTCGAATTGAATAGAAAAATCAAAATCTCAAATTAGGAATTTTGACATGATTACAATACTTTCATCACTATAGTGTTCGGAAAGTAAAACAATTTATAATACATGACTTTTTTCAATTAAAATACGTTACTATGCTATCTAGTCTTCTCTCTCTCTCTCTCTCGCTCATCACTGGAGTCATTTAGGAACTATTTTTCAAATTTCATGATAAAAGTTATAATTCTGAATAATTTCGCCTTTGATCGTAACTCTCTATTTTATCAAACATGTGACATATTTAGAAATAATTTTATTTCAAATAATATAGATATAGTATTCTTTTTCAAAAGAAATACTCTAAAATCATGTAATTTGAAACCGTGTAACTCGGAGGATGGTATCCGTGTTCTTCGAAATTCGTGTTCTTCAAGTATCGTGTTCTTCGGGGGTGACCTGTAAAAAAATACAATCTAAGTAAAAACAAATAGCTTAAAAAACGGAAAAAACTAATATGTGTAATAAATTAACACGTATATTGAAAAATAACTAGAACAATACCAAATCTTAAATATATTTCATATCTTAAATTCTTATTAAACTTACCTCCGTATTCTAGAATAGTAGAATTATTAGTATGAAAACACTAAACGATAATACTCATAATAACTATTTTAAATGCACCAAAAAGCGTATATAAGTTGAACTCGGATACTTTTCTGCATTTTATAAGCTTAACTAACGAATGTTAAAAGCAAAATAACAGGAAAACTTCTACAATTTTCGACAGTTGCCACAGAAAACAGTCGTTTAACAAATTCCAAGCAGGCTAAACAGTTATTTTGTACGTACATGAGATCTCAAGAACAAAGTCATTTACGAACATATTTGTTGAACATTACCTTATATTTTATTTAAAATTGTTCTACTTCTATTTCCATAAAAACGTTTTTAATGAGAAAGTTTTGATTGTAAAAATATACAATCAGATATTAAAAAAGAAAAATATTTTTTAGAAATTTTGAAACTATCTGAGAATGCAATTTAAATTGTTCGTGCAAAAATACTATTTGAACATATTGTAGTATTATTCATGAACAAGACATTTAATTTACTAAATTTATAATTAAAAAATAATAATTATACGAAATAATTAAGTACCACGGCTTTGAAACCTTTCAAAAAGAAATAACAATCAAAATGAAATTTTAAGCATGCTGACGCATTATCTGCTATAACGTGTTACATTTCATAATATTCTTTGTTGTTTGTAATATTCGTGTTATTGTTTTGTTGCTAAATGTATAGGATTAACATCGTCTGTTATTTCAGTGAGTAAAATTTTATTGGTGCCCCCCAGTGGCCGAGCGGTTCTGCGCTGAAAGCTGGTAGATGGGAAGTTCCAGGTCACGTTCGTCGACCTAGCTGTTCAGTGTTTCCGTAGTTTTCTCCGAAACTCGCGTAAATACGGGGGTGGTATCAAACTGCCCTCACATAATCCCCCCCCCCCACACACACACGCACACACCTTTTAAAAAACTACCAACTGCGCTTGGACTTGTAAACGTCTCATGTACCTAAAACCCACGTTATGAATTTGGATCCATCCTCTTGAAGTAATTGAAATAGAAAACGAAAGACGTAATAAAAAAACTTACTCTACTACATTTTTTTTTTTTTTTGAGTGTATTTTTATGAGTACTTATGTATTATCAGCATGCCAATAAATAATCCCCAAAGATAGCAAATTTCATATACATATATAAATATAAATGATATGGTAAATTTATAATTAATTATTGTATGTAATATATATTTTTTTATATTTATAATATTTATATTAAATATGTACAACTAATTATAATTAAATAAGATTAATTGTACTTAGTGAGTATGCAAGTACCGTAATTTCATGCAGTTTTGAGATTCATGTGCATCAAGGTAGGATTATTCAGTGACTTTTTTTTTTTTTCTCACATGTACCTGGTGATAATGATTGCTTCTTCGAAACATAATTTTGTGTGTTTCGAGATTCATGTACAGGAAGTCAGAAGCACCCAGCGATTTTTTTTTTTTTTTTTTTTTTTTTTTTTTTTTCTGTTTGTCTTTTTTTTTTTTTTTTTTTCGTTGTGCGTGAAGCAACATACATGCGTGATGGTGATAGCTACAAAATTGAGTTTTGTGCGTTTTGAGATTCATGCACAGCGAGTAGCGGTACCTAGTGATTTCCATGTGTTCGAAGCATACATTCATGCGTGATAAGGATACCTATAATACGGATTTTACTGCATTTTGTAGATTCGTGATCAGCGAGGTAGTGGCACCTAGTCATGATTTTTTTTTTTTTTTTTGTGCGTTAAACATATATACGTGCGTGATAGTAATTTCTGCGGAATCGAGTTTTATGCGTTTTGAGATTCAAGCACAGAGAGTTAGCGACCCCCAGTGATTATTTGTTTGTTTGTTTGTTTATCATGTGGCCGAAGAGTATATAATACGCGAATGTGAACCGAGCTTTTTGTGTTTTGAGATTCATGCACAACGAAGTATCTTAAATTTACTAGTACATGTAAGTACCGTTGTACTGGTATTGTACAATAACTTTGGTACATGTAATAATATACCAATAAATAAAAAATATCATAAACAATAATCAGTTCTAAATTTAACGTATCATTTATAATTATATTTAAAATTTAACGACCTTTGGCAATTATTCAGTGACATGCAGATATATTTTTATGCTTAAATATCCATAAAAATACGCTTGAAAAACAATTTTTTATTACATCTTTCGCTTTCTATTTCATTACTTTAAGAGGCAGGATCCAAATTCATAACGGGGGTTTCAAGTAGCATGAGGCGTTTACATGTCCGAGCACAGCTGGTACTTTTTTTTAAATGGGAGGAAATAAACGAGCGCAGTTGGTAGTCACCCAAATACGACCTAGGACCCCTTAGAAAGAGCTCCATGAAGAACATTCCACCTATAGGTTTAGGAAGGACCCTGGTATAGTCATTCGACCTTAAACCCCACAACCAACCAAAATTTTATTGGTTTATCAACTGTTTATTCAGTTTTCAACTGTTTTCTATAAAAAAGAAACTAAATATTAATTTTAATTTTAATTTTATTTATTTATTCATTTTAACAGTTAAAATATTTTTTGGTTTTATAAAAACAGATAAACAGAAAATTGTAGGAAAAGAATGTAAGTTAGATGGTAATTAAGATCCTTCTTTTTTTTTTTCTTTCTTTCTTTTTCCGAGATAAATCGAGCTAAAATTTTTTTGCAAATACCTTAGTTCCCCATACCTATAGTCCGCTGTAGAAATAAAATAAAATAATAGTTATTTGCAGTGTTTGCTATAAAAATAAATAAATAAATAAATTTATAAGTGTAAAGTGTGTAATACATAATTAAACCCAACTTAATGAAATATTTTTCCTTTAGAAAAAATCATAATTATTTCATTTATTTATTTATTGGCACTTTACTTACAGAAAAAGGATTACGTTTATTATTATTATTATTATTAAAATTTTGTTCATGGACACAATTATTTTTTAAAAAAATGTATATTTATTTTTTAATTAAATAATTAAAAGAAAAAAAATTAGAAGTAAAGAAACTCCAGGCAAAATAGTTTTATCACAAAGAAATGTAAAAATATTTTTTTATTTATATATCGGTAGTAAAGTAATAAATAATACAAATAAAGATCTAAATTAAAAAAAAAAAAAAAAAAAAAAAATTAAATGCTAATAAAACTCACAAATTATACTGTTATGTAACTTTTTTTTTTATATAAAACAAAAACTTTTATGTGTGAAGTAAGCATGCCCTGAATAAAAAGAAAACATTTTTTTTTTTTTTTTTTAAATAGAGTTTTTTAATAAAAAAGAAAGAGAGTATGTGAAAGAAAAAAAAAAGTGCCTTCGAAGTAGAAAGTTACTTTTCTTTACAGATGTAGACAATAAAAAAATTTTAAATAAAAAGAAAAAGCTAATAAATTTTTAACAAGATTTTTTTTTTTTAATATAGTTTTTATTAAAATATGTTTCTCTTTACTATTTTATTAAAGGTTAAAGTTTTATAATTAAAAAATTCTCGCTCATTCTTTATTTTATTGACTCTCAGAAAATAAATAAAATATTTCGTGCGCACACTGTTAAAAATGGTTTCTCAAAAATTAGCAAATTTGTCTCAAAATAGCTCCGAAACAATATACACTTAAAGGGTATTGCGGGTTAAGCATAAGAAAACTGCACCAGCATCGAATGAATAGTTCTTGCCTTCTATTTATTGTTCTTTATCTGAAACATCTTTTGCACATAATTTTAGACTTCTACCCTCAACAATTAGGGAGTAATAGGGGCGGCAACCTAAAACTTGAAATTTAATTTTTTTAAAAACTATTCAAGATATCTTATCGAGGTTGAAACTATTTATAAATGTGTATGAAGTACATAATATATACATATATATATATATATATATATATATATATATATATATATATATATATATATATATATATATATTCAGAATTTTCACTGGATTTTAAACGGTAGAAAATGATAAGTACATTTTTATGGGCGATTTTTTATACTATCCACCAAAGTGACACCTACCAAAAAAATACAGTTTATTTTTTTATTAGCTATTACATAAAAAAATTACAGAAGTGTCAAATTACGGGCACGTAGTGAAAAAAATAATAATCACTTAATATTAATACCAGTGTTATAATGTTTATTTTTAAAAACTACTTAATATTGATAAATAAACAATGCAAGCAAATATAAAAATGCTGTATTAACATTTGTTATTAAAACGTAACAATTAGCAATTAAAAAAAAATATTCTATTTAATTATTATCAGGTATTTTACATCTCGCCCTTTTTTCAAGACACCTTTAGGGATAAAAAATTTCCATAATTTTTGCTACCTTTACTTTTATATAATTGTCTCTATCCTGCTTAATCACGTCATAACACTACAAAAATACTGACATAAAAGTTTCTATATGGAAATAGCATAGATGGCAAAATTTAATTTATTCCGGAGTATTTTTTAGCCCCGCCTTTTTTCCATACCACTTATTTTTTAAGGATAAAATTGCCTGAATTTATAGAAGTTATATATTTAGTAAAATTTTTCTATAAATAAAGTGGGGCTAAATAAGGGCGGGGCTAAAAGCACTCCAGAATAAACCAAAATATTGGCATCTATAAAAATAGTAGTAGCAAATTAATTAAAAAAAAAAAAAAAAAAAAAAAAAAAAAAAAAAAAGCACGGGAGTTTCCCTCTCCGAACGTGTGAAAAAAAGGGGGACATGGAATACGAGCTATATAATTAACTGTAAATATAGCTGCCAACATTTCTATTTTAATTTGTAAAATTGTTAGGCAGTAACTAATAATGTAACAGAATGAATTAGAAATGTTTACAGCTATGCATATGTCGCCGATGAGGCCGCTATTTACGTGTTGCTGCCAGGGGAGCAAGAGTTTCCGTCTCAGGACGGAAAACTTACACCAGCGTATCAATAATTTAAATTATATTTGTGGTTTAATTTGTTGCGATTGACCATAATAGAAATTATTAATAACGAATGCTGGTGTGAGTCTTTTATTTTGAGGGTGAAACTCTTGCACCCCTATATTAAGTGATTAATATTTTTTTCACTACGTTCCTGCAATAATTCCTGTAATTTTTAAATGTAATAGCTAACTAATAAACAAATAAACTGCATTTTTTTGGTAGGTGTCACTTTGGTGGATAGTATAAAAAATCGCCCATCAAAAATATACTTATCATTTTCTACCGTTTAAAATCGAGTGAAATTTCTGAAAAAAATATTGTACTTCTGAAAAAAATATATGTACTTCATAAACATTTATAAATAGTTTCAACCTCGATAAGATATCTTGAATAGTTTTTTAAAAAGTTAAATTTAACGTTTTAGGTTGCCACCCCATTACTCCCTAATCTTTGAGGGTAGAAGTCTAAAATTGTGTGCAAAAGATGTTTCAGTTAAAGAACAATAAGTAGAAGGCAAGAGCTCTTCATTCAACGCTGGTGCAGTTTTCATATGCTTAACCGGCAATACCCTTTGAAAATCCCATGTACTCATTTTTGAGAATATTGACATGCTCAAAAATGGGGTTGATCACTAAGAATCACAATATCCCCACTTTTAAGCATGTCAATATTCTCAAAAAATAATACATGGTTTTCAAATTTATATTGTTTCGGAGCTATTTTGAGACAATTTTTCTCATTTTTGAGACATTATTTTGAACAGTGCACTTATTAGAGTCCTTCCTTGTTAGAATTCCTCATTTCTAGCCTCTCGAAAAATAGTAAGTTTACAGGGATGGAACACGGGCGCAGAATTCACACCGGAATCCGTTTAAGAAATTTCCATACCTATAATATCGTTGATCTAAGAGGTAGAAAATTTTCTTACATTCATAGTGGTATGAATTCTGCGCCCGTGTTCCATCCCTGAGTTTATAATAAAAAAGTTAGGAAATTTACATTTTCAACAGAAAATGTAAATTGAGTTTCAAAACCTATGCAAAGTTTATATATATATAGAGATTGATAGATAGATAGATAGATAGATATTTTACGCTGCTGCATCCTTCACATACAGCAAAAGTTTATAAATCATTTTATTCTAAAATTCGCTTTAAGATTATAAGGAAGGAGAAATGGCACATATTGAGGAAGTTGAACACATAGAAAATAGGAGGAAGGAAGTAGAGTTTGCCCGCACGAATTCCAGGTGATGTATAATAGCAATAGTGTAGTCTCTACTTATACATTTTTTTTTTTTTTTTTTTTAGCTTCTACGACAAAGTATTCGCATATTGTTTTGTTTACGGGAAAACAAAATGCTTGAATTATCATACTTGTCTCTAAATTTATATAAAATGGCAATGGTACTAAATATTTTAGTATCAAACGATTTCTCGTAAGCTATTAACCTAGACTAAGGGTGCGAATGCCAAAGCTCTTTCTATGAGAGGTCATGTTTAAATAAAAGGCTTTGCAATTTCTCCTACAGAAATTGGCGAATATGCGCATCTGCTACTTAGGAGAGATGGCTTATTGTTACCATTAGTTTTCGTATTAGATAAAATTACAAAAATTGTTAATAAAAATTGTAAAATGAGGATGTGTACATTGAATGTCTGAGAATGTACCAGGAGACAACTTCAAACACTGGCTGGTAAAATGTGTTACTTGTGGCAGATTGTTGCACAAAAGCTACACCATATACAAAATAAGTGCATCGATTGTGGGCATTTTGCTCAGAAAACCAGAAAACATCGAAACTGTGGAAATGAAAATGGATTAATTTTAAATTAAACGTGTTATCAAATAATTGAATATTATTTTGTGATCTTATGTGGGCTTACTTTCTCTGATTACTTACATATTTCTTTCTTAAATTAAAATGTATTAATAAATCTCAATATTCTTTCATTTTTCTGATTCTTCAGTAATTGAGTTGAAATATTCGTCCCCATTAATTTTTTTCTTTTTTAATACGACAGGACTATTTCTTTCAATCTGGTATTTTGCATCGTTACCAATTTATAGTGTTTCACTTCGAAAATGCCTGCCAATATCCAATTTTACTATTTAATTTCTTACTCTGTCTTAAAATAGTTTGTGAAATCCGTAAAAAATATATTTTTTGCACTTCCAATCGATGGGAATCGAACTCACAATTTTCGGGTTCGTAGATGTGTACTTTGACCCCAGAGACAACGGGTCTCGACTGAAAATTTCCTGGTTATTTATACTAGTGTTTTCAGATACATATATATATATATTTTCTTCTTTTTGAAAGGGTGTTAAAATACAAATATAAGTAGTCCTGTCGTACTAAATTAAATTCTGTCATAGACGGAATTTCATCCATAGTAATATTTGTTAAAATGATGTACAGTAGGAAGTGAAAGTTATTCGGATCTGTTGGTTTATAGGGCATTCGAAATTTATGGATTATTAAATATTTCTAATTCATTTAATATTTGGATAATACAAATTACATGCTGCCACAATTTTATAGTTTTTTTTTTTTTTTTTTTTTTTTACCTAAGTTTTAAAATTTAAACATGAGCGTTGTTTATATCAGCATTTATTTTTATGATTTCCTTTCTACCTCTTTTTTTTTTTTTTTTTTTTTTTTTTTTTCTCTCCACAAAAACCTTACAATAATAACCTTTAAGTACAACTGTTATTGTTAATAATTTAATTGTAGTTGTTATTCATAATGACTTGTCCTACTCATGTGCGCAACCATAACAAGAACAGATTGCATAAAATTGTTTTCTTAGTTTTTTTGCAGTTGTCAGGGCCAGAATGGGTACATGAAGCGGTAGCCCAAGGCCTCCAAATTTTGTAAGGATTCACCTCAAAAGCTGCAAAATAATAGTACAAATTTTCTCATCGTACGTCTAATAAAAACAAAAACTGATTTAAACGCTTTTGCTACATTGCGTTAAAGAGATTAAATAATTGATAAATTTTGCCAGTGATCTCGTAAACTAAGATAATATTTATACTGGGTGATCATGATCAATGTGCAAAAATGTAATAGTTACTTTCTTTTTACTTTCTCCTATATTCAATAAAAGAAAGTATTGGATTCGTAAAAATTTTCGACCTTGTGTTTTTGATGGATTTACACGTTTTGGGAGCTGTAGAACACGATTTGACCATTTTTTAGAAAATGTCTGTCTGTCAGTCTGTGTGTGTGACAAAATTTTGTGACAACTGTATCTAAGGAACTACTGCACAGAATTTCATACAAATTGGTATGTAGTTGCACCTTGACATAAATTAGTGCCTATCAACTTTTGTTAAAAATCATCTTACAGGTTGCGTTGCTATCCCGCTTTTTCTAAATTTTTAACATGGTCATATAGGACAAAATTTTGTATAAATGTGCATAAAGAGAATTATTTTTTAGTAATCATTATGAAATTTACAAGAATTATTTATAATAGAGATATTCAACTGGAAAAAAAAATTGTATGTGTAGGAGCCTCGCCACCCCCTTGGGGGGAAGGTCCCCCCTCGAGGGGAGTAAATTTTCATGATGGGTATCTTTCAAAAGAGCTCGCCAATACCTTTAAAACGAATGGTTGAACCATCGATCTGCAATAATTTAAAATAAAGTTATCGGTTTTTTTCATTTTTAACACTTTTTTTTTAAATGTAATATTGACAATAAAATTGACTTCTTGGATATTTAGTGTTATACTACTTCTCTAATATGGAAATCGTTTGCATTATCATGGAAGATAATGTTTTTAAATAATAATTTTATAAATTATTTTTACTGAGTGAATTTGTATAGAAAAATATAGAAGAAAGTCATGTGGTGGCCACAACATACTAGTTTATTATTATTATTATTATTATTATTATTATTATTCTACTGAATTTGGCGCAGATTCTCTTAGCTGTGCATTACTAAATTTTTTAATTTACCGATTTTGAGCACTTTTAAAGGTTTTTGCTTTTATATTCCCAGCGAAATGTCTATTCTGGTTTAAGAAAAAGGTAAAAATTATGTTTTATTTCAAAATGGTGCTTTAAAAATAAATGTGATTTTAGAACTTTTTTACTTCAGAATTCAAACACACAATAAATTATTTTTTAAATATATCTAATGAAAATCATGATGAACAACGTCATATCGTATATGATAGTTTATTTTACACTCATTACCATTTATCCTTACGTATTACAAAGGTAATTTCTATTATTTCTGTATTTCAAATATTTTCCGAACGTTTTGTGTTTAAATCTTCAACGAGATTTCTTTTCAAGCTTATCTAACACGGGAAAAGGTACTGATTCTCCAAAATGATGTTTTAAAAGTTATTATTATATTCCTAAATATTTTACTTCAAAAATCAATCCCATTGTTAAAAGGTCTGCGTTGACTAGTTAAAACGATGGTGTTTTAAATATTTTGTCAGTTCTAAAAATATATCAGACGATTTACGTATACTGTTGCTGGAAAATTAAACTGAAATGAAGCGATAAATGTCTTCGTTAAATTGAATTTATTGAACAATTCGAGTACTTTCGTGCATAAGAATCTTTAAGTCAATCTTTTTTGTTTCATTTTCATGTATGCTAAAGTACTTTTGTGTACATTGAAGGATATTTTCTAAAACAATAATAATAACAACAATAAAAGAGTCATTCGTATATGCAGAGAAAACAATATAAGAGAAAAATGTAAGCGAAATTAATTCGAGAAAATATCAGATAAGTGTTCATAATATTTTCTCCCTTATTACTTTCTCTTACCCACATACATGGTAGAAAAACTAATGTTCTCGTTTCAAAATTTCGAAATTGAGGTTTTGTTATATTAAGACGTTTTGAAGTCCTCTGAATTCAAAAATCATGTTTTCAGCGATTGGACAGTAATTGTGTCTGTGTGCATGTCTAAGTGTCTGACTGGCACATCTCAAGAACGACACAAACTTTAGAATGTAGAAAACGGGGGGGGGAGGGGAAGCTAAAAATCCATAGAAAAAGCATGGGATGAAAACAAAAAAAACTCACAGTGTTAAGTGGGAAAAAAAAAGGGGTAACATCAGAAGGAATAAAAGAACAAAATTGAGTAGAAAAAGACATCGAGGAGCGGGAGGGAGAGTTGAGGCATTAAAGCTACAGTCGAGGGTTTGATATGACTCCCTTAGTCTATGTCAGTACAGTGGGAATACAAATTATTAGAAATGTTTTTTATTTTGACATTTTTTCGTTTATCTAAAACAAATACCAGACGAAATGACCTAAAACTTCATACAGGCAAAGAACATTTAAAAACTCATGTCTTCCACAATTGATATATATATATATATTTAATTATTAATTTTTTTAGAAGATTTTTCCTTATAACTAGAACGGATTTCCATAAAATTTCACAAAACATTCTAGAAACATTATTCTGAAACATAAAATTCACACGTGTAATATTCGTTAAGATATGAGAATTTATACTAAATAATATTTTACTGCGCCTGTGCGAAATATAGAAAATTTTTTATTGCATAGGCTGAAATCTAAATATATTAAGCAATTTTTGTCAAAAGTTCATTTGAATAGAGTAAAGATTAAGTAAATTGTCGGCAAAAGAACGACTTAGATTTTCGATATTTTCCAGAGTTGAAATTTCCTAAAGGGTTTTACACATGCCGCGTATTTAATTTGAAAATATAATTATTTCAAACACGTTGCAAAAGTACTTTTTTATTAAAAAAAAAAAAAAAAAAAAACCTTATGAACTCACAAATTTCAGTAACTATAATAAATAAAAACAAGACCTTCCGGCTTATTCGGAAGGGTAGGTTGATTTCTTTTTCCTTATCAAGTAACCGTCATTTTGTTTCAAAATGGCGGCTACAAATTAATAATGCACTTGGTAGAAATATTGATGTAGGCTATGCACATATGGAGTTTTAAGCAAATCGGTTCATAAATACACTTTTATGTGAATTTAAAATTTTCAAGTGGCCAGAGCTAGGAAAAAAAATGGTGGGTTAAGTTGACAAATATATGAAATGTATATTTGTGAGATAAGTCTACTGTACACGCATAGTTCGAATTAATTCAAAATCTCAAAAGTCATTGTGTTGAAAAATTAAGTGGCTGCCACTTCGATAAAAATGGCAGAGAAAGTTGCTCATCTAAGATATCGTTGCAAATTTGAAAAAAAATATTTTTTTTTTTTTTTTTTTTTTTTGTAGAAATTCTTTCAAAGAGGCGTAGTAAGTTGATAAAATGTTAGTTTCCTGCATTTCTAGTTTGTTTTAACATTAAAATAGTCTAATTTTTCCTTAAAAACGCATTAATAAGATCCAGTAACGCAGGTAATGGATTTGGCGCCAAATTTGGCAATTTTTCCCCTATGGCGACTTTTTTGGCGACTTTTGGCGAGAAAATACTTATTATCGATATACCAAAGATGGACGCAATAACGTGATTGGTTCATGAGTTACGTGAATTTTCTAAATTTTTGTTGTTTGAATGATAAATCCATTTTTCAACTTTGATTTGAATTGATTAACTATTTCTAAAGTTCCAGCAAACACATCGAAGATATTTGAAGCATAGGTTACTGTCCAACTGTGGTTTAAATCAGTGTCGTGTTTCAAAAGTTATTATTATGACACATTTTCAAGTGGCAGTCTAAGTGGCTGCGACTTGTAAAACAAAATAGCAAAACAACTTGCCCATCGAAATCATCCAGTATATTTGTACGATAAGTTCATTCTCCAGTTCTAGTTTAAATTAAATCAGTATTTCAAAAATTATCATCATAAGAAATTTTCAGGTGGCACCACTTGTAAAAAAAGCGGAGTGAGATGCCTCGCGAACTTATCAGATATTTGAATAATAAATCCACTACCCAAATTTGAAGCGAATTGATTCTGTCTTACTAAAGTTACCATAATGACAAATTTTCAAGTGGCCGCCACTTGAAAATAAAATAGCGGATCAAGTCATCAAGTGAACTTATCCTAGATATTTGAACCAAAAGTTCACTAACCAGCTTTTATTTGAATCAGTTTAGTATTTTAAAAGTTATCGTGATGGCATATTTTCAAGTGGCAGTGTGATTTCAAGTGGCTGGAACTTAGACACAAAATGTCGAGACAAGTTGCCTAGTGAAAACATTCAAGATAATTGCATGATAATATCACTGTCAAAATTTGGTTCGATTTGAAGTATTATTTCAAAAGTTATCGTGATTTTAAATTTTCAAGTGGGAGCCTGATTTCAAGTGACCCCGCTTAACTTAAGATATCTGCTACTTTATTCTAAATGGCGGATATAGTTTATTAATAAACTTCATTGAGGTCCTTATGTGGTCTGTATTTACATCAAAATTCAAACAATTTAAATTTGAAATTTTCAAGTGGTCTCCACTTGAAAACAAAATGGCGGAGCAACTTGGTTAACAAACTCATCTAAGATATTTATAAGATAAGTTAAGACACTGTTCAAATTTGGTTACATTTGGAGTATTATTTCGGAAGTTATCATAGTTTTAAATTTTCAAGTGGTGGCCTGATTTCAAGTGGTCCCGCATAACTTAAGATATCCACCACATTATTAAAAATGGCGGATAAAGTTCATTTATAAAGTTATTTGAGACATTTGTTTAATCTATGTATACATCAAAATTAAAAAAAATTCGCAATACGCTTTTTACAATTTGAATTTGAAATTTTCAAGTGGTCTCCACTTGAAAACAAAAAGGCAGAGCAACTTGGTTAACAAACTCATCTATGATGTTTCTAAGATAAGTTAAGACACTGTTCAAGTTTGGTTCGATTTGGAGTATTATTTCGGAAGTTATAGGGATTTTAAATTTTCAAGTGGTAGCCTGATTTCAAGTGGTCCCGCTTAACTTAAGATATCTGCCACTTTATTAAAAATGGCGGATATAGTTTATTAATAAACTTCATTGAGATCCTTATGTGGTCTGTATTTACATCAAAATTCAAACAATTTCGGAATACGCTTTTTACAATTTAAATTTGAAATTTTCAAGTGGTCTCCACTTGAAAAGAAAATGGCGGAGCAACTTGGTTAACAAGCTCATCTAAGATATTTATAAGATAAGTTAAGACTCTGTTCAAATTTGGTTCCATTTGGAGTATTATTTCGGAAGTTATCATGGTTTTAAATTTTCAAGTGGTGGCCTGATTTCAAGTGGTCCCGCTTAACTTAAGATATCCGCCACTTTATTAAAAATGGCGGATAAAGTTCATTGAGACACTTGTGTAATCTATGTATACATCAAAATTAAAAAAAATTCGGAATACGCTTTTTACAATTTGAATTTGAAATTTTCAAGTGGTCTCCACTTGAAAACAAAATGGTGGAGCATCTTGGTTAACAAACTCATCTAAGATATTTATAAGGTAAGTTAAGACACTGTTCAAATTTGGTTCGATTTGGAGTATTATTTCGGAAGTTATAGGGCTTTTAAAATTTCAAGTTGTAGCCTGATTTCAAGTGGTCCAACTTAACTTAAAATATCTGCCACTTTATTGAAAATGGCGGATAAACTTCATTAATAAACATCATTGAGACCCTTATGTGACCTGTATTTACAACAAAATTCAAGCAAATCTTGCTTTAAATATGCTTTTTACAATGTCGGTTTGAAATTTTCAAGTGGCTGCCACTTCAAAACAAAAAGTCGGAGCAACTTGGTTAACGAACTCATCCAAGATATTTATAAGATTAGTTCATTGTCCAAATTTGGTTCGATTTCGAGTATTATTTCGGGAGTTATCGTGATGACAAAATTTTCATTATAGATAGATAGATAGATAGATAGATAGATAAAGGAAGTGATTGCAATAGGTCGATTTCTAAAGAAATCAACCTAAAAAGGTTAAAGTTACAAACCTGTAAGAGGTTTTTTCACCAAAAACAAAAAAAAAAAAAAAAAAGCTTTTGCAATGTGGTCGAAATAAATTAATCTTCAAATTAAATACACAGCATGTGAAAAACCACTTATGAAATTTGAACTCTGGAAAATACAGGGTGATTATAACTAAAGTTATGATTTCAAAACGCTATAATTTTAAAACTACCATTGAGAATGACTTGATATTTTACCAGAACAATTATTAGGCAATGGAATTTTTTTTTGGCAAAAGAAAAAAAGGAGTTCCAAAATGTATCGTTAATCATTCATAAGATGTTTGTTTGATGAAGCTCCTCTTTTTCTCACGTCACTATCTCTGTTTCTGATGTAAACGCATATTCTTGTCTTTTTGCT
Organism: Salticus scenicus; assembly: GCA_963930645.1. Taxonomy (NCBI): domain Eukaryota; kingdom Metazoa; phylum Arthropoda; class Arachnida; order Araneae; family Salticidae; genus Salticus; species Salticus scenicus. The sequence continues at coordinate 109,804,866 of OZ005656.1, forward strand.
AAAAAAGTTGTCGTAAACCCGTAAAGTCTGTTGTTTCCAGCTATTCTATTTTATTGATAACAACATTCCTGTGTATAATGAATCTATTTAGGCATTAATTTTGAGATTACTTGACAGCGCCATCTATAGGCACATTTTATAAATACTTTTTTCCATCACCAAACAAAATTCCATTGTATTGCGATTGTTCTGGTAAAATATCAAGTCATCTTGACCGTTAGTTTTAAAATTATATCATTTTGAAATCGTAACTTTAATTATAATCATTCTGTACCTAAAATCTAGCTCATTGTTTTGCCGACAATTTACTTAATTTTTATTCTATTCAAATGAGCTTTTGATAAAAGTTGCTCAATATCTAGCTTTCACAATAAAATTTTCTATCTTTCGCGCATGCGCAGTAAAATAATATTTAATAAAAATTCTCATATCTCAACGAATATTACGCGTGTGATTTTCTGTTTCAGAATAATATTTCACTAACGTTTTGTCAATTTTTCAGGAAGTTTTGTAAAATTTTATGGAAATCCTTTCTAGTTACAAGAAAATACTTGTCAAAAAAATCCTTAATTTTTGAAAAAAAAAAAAAAAATATATATATATATATATATATGCCTAAGTAATTGCGCAATTCTCGCACTAAAACATACAAATATTATATTTAGTATGTGCAATAATGTATTAAAGTTACAACTCATTTGCGATACAGAGTGATCCAAAGTATTTCCGCTCTTCTTCAATTTCTGGTTGGTCCCCTAATTGCACTTTGGACTAAATTGATAGTGGAAACAATGAGTTTTTAAATTTTCTTTGCATGTGAGAAGTTCCAGGCCATTTCGTCTAGTATTTTCTAAGAAAATCGAAAAAAATATCAAAATTACAAAAAAAAAAAAAAAAAAAAAGAAAGAAAGAAATCTAATAATTTGATCACCCACTGTAGTAGTCTAAACTCGGTATTGCAAATCTATATCACATAGGGATGCTACACTAAACGTTTCGCTGAGATCAAACAAACAGTTTGTGCACAGGGATATCCATAAGAATTCAAATACTTTACTATATGGACAAAATGTTTATTAGGTACAGTATGGAGTGTACATAATTTATAGAAAACATGTACTACCAATAACTAAGCGAAAACATTCTTTTTTTATTGAATATAATTGGTAGAAGTACCTTACTATATTTTACCGTGTCTAGAAATACTGCTCAAAAATGAAAATTAATTTTTTATACCCATACAGTAAATAAAATGTTTTTAAATGAATTTTTCAGAGAGTTTTTTTTTTTAAGCATAAATACGCGTTTTGAGATTTCCTGAATAATAAAGAAAGTTTTTAGCGGTTGATCTTTGTGTATATCGGTTATCAATGTAACTTAAATAATTATAAGATAAAAAAAATTTTATAAACCATGTTTTTTAATTTTCTGTTGAATCATATAAATGCTACTGAAGGCGGCCGGAACCCCAGCAATTGGATAAAAGTATTAAAAAAATTCCTTGTTATCGTCTTTTGAGCTATTATAAAAGTTTCAAATGGCTATCTAGCCGGGAAGTTAGTTAAAAATTGATTGCAAGCTTTGTACTGGAAACGCTGCGGAAGGCAGCAAGGTCCCGAAGCAATTGGATAAAAATATTTTTAAAAAGCATTTTTACCGTATTCTGAACTGTTCCGAAAGTTTCAAATGTCTAGCTACTCGGGAAGTTAGTTAAATGAATTTTCTGTTGAATCATACGAACGCTGCCGAAGGCAGTAGTGACCTGAAACACTTGACTAAAAGTATTAAAAAAAATATATTGCCACCGTGTTCTGAGCTATTCTGAAAGTTTCAAATATCTAGGTAGTCGGGAAGTTAGTGAAAAATCGATTGCAAGCTTTGTACTGGTAACGCTGCCGAAGGCAGCAGGAACCCGAAACAGTTGGCTAAAGGTATTAAAAAAAAGCATTTTCACCGTGTTCTGAACTATTCTGAAAATTTTAAATGTCTAGCTAGTCGGGAAGTTAGTTAAATAAATGTTCTGTCGAATTATATAAGCGCTGCTGAAGGCAGCGGGACCTGAAATAGTTGACTAAAATTATTAGAAAAATGTATTGTCACCGTGTTGTGAGCTGTCCTAAAAGTTTCAAATGTCTAGCTAGTCGGAAAGTTAGTGAAAAATCGATTGCAAGCTTTGTACTGATAACGCTGCCGAAGGCAGCAGGAACCCGAAACAGTTGGCTAAATGTTTTAAGAAAATGCATTTTCACCGTGTTCTAAACTATTCTGAAAGTTTCAAATGTCTAGCTAGTCGGGAAGTTGGTTAAATAAATTTTCTGTCGAATCATATAAGCGCTGCCGAAGGCAGCGGGACTTGAAATAGTTGACTAAAATTATTAGAAAAATGTATTGTCACCGTGTTGTGAGCTGTCCTGAAAATTTCAAATGTCTAGCTAGTCGGAAAGTTAGTGAAAAATCGATTGCAAGCTTTGTACTGATAACGCTGCCGAAGGCAGCGGGAACCCGAAACAGTTTGCAAAAGGTTTTAAGAAAATGCATTTTCACCCTGTTCTGAACTATTCTGAAAGTTTCAAATGTCTAGCTAGTCGGGAAGTTAGTTAAATAAATTTTCTGTCGAATCATATAAGCGCTGCCGAAGGCAGCGGGACTTGAAATAGTTGACTAAAATTATTAGAAAAATGTATTGTCACCGTGTTGTGAGCTGTCCTGAAAATTTCAAATATCTAGCTAGTCGGGAAGTTAGTTAAAAATCGATTGCAAGATTTGTCCCTGACAAACACACAAACCCACAAACACACAAACACACAAGAATCGAAGTTAATAGAAAAAAAAAAACATGGTAAACTATATAATTGCAGGCACTTCAAATGCTATATTTTGAAGTCCATATGAAGTTGCTACTTGAAAAATTTGATCAAGATAGATGGGCCTCAAGGGATGGTGCAGGAAAATGTTGTCTGGATAAATAGGAATAAACTTTTAAATTGAATAACAGCCTTGAATTCTATATAAATATAGGTACTATATTCAAACGTGGACTGGGGTAGGAGGCAACCCCTCTCATAAAGAATCGTTTGTCAAATAGAACTCTTTCTAAGCCTCTTTTAAAACTCTTTTTAATTTGAATTATTTTTAACAGAGATTTATATACAGCACTTGTTATCTTACACTTAAGTCTAAAACCTGTCTTTAAAGTATCGAAATGCAGGGTAAGAGAAAGTCGTACGAACGAGTGTTACAAAATTTTTTTAAATTCTTTTACAAATACCTTCGTGGTCCATTAGTGGTCGAGAGGTTCTGCCCTCGAAGCTGATAGACAAAAAAAGCTGGTTTCAATTCCCGGTCGCGCTCGTCGGCCTAGCCGTTCGGAGTTTTCAGTGTTTTTTTTTGTTTTTTTTCTCCCCGCTTAAATACGGGCAATGACTTCTTAAAAAGACCCCTACGGTGAGCCCTCCATCTAAGCCTAAGACCCTCGTATAGTCAATCAGTCTTTATCACAAACTGCACAATTAAGTGCAGAGAAAGTATTATTTTGCAGTCAGATGTTTGGATTTGAGATTTTGTAATATTTACAAGTTTTGAATCCCCCTGATTTCGAAAATCCTGTTTTTAGAGATTGGTTCGTTTCTCTCTGTGTCTGTGTATCTATATGTATGTGTGTGTGTATGTGTATATATATATGTATATATACGTCTATGTGTCTTCCTCTCTGTACATATATCTGTTATTAACAAAACGTAGAACTAAATATTAACAATAAATACAAATTCAGTATTCTAACTCTTTATTGTAGAGGGATTATATTTGAATTATTTTATTGAGATCATGTAAAAGTTCGTGTGAGAAACAAGCAAAGAATTCAACGCACATGAATAAAATTTCTTATTCGAACATTTTAATATCTTTAAATTTCCTTAAACACAAATTAAGTGTTAGGTAGATTTATCTTTATTTAAAAACATATATGCTTGCTTTGTATTTTTACTTTTTTATCTGCACATTTTACGAGTTGGTAACAAGTTATTTTGCTTAATTTTTATGTTCCACTGCATCTGGAGAATTTATTCTCAATGAGTTGCCTCATTAACATTTAACAACTTGTGTTTTTATGTAAATTACTGATATGCAAATATGTGGCATGACATTGTTTAAAGAAAAGCTGTACATATGAGTAATAAAAAGTTGAATACATTGTGTTCTTCGCATGAGGCTGTAAATATGAGATACTACGTTATCTCAATCTCATTTAAAATTTCTTATTGTAAGTGTGCATTTTTTTTTTTTTTTTTTTTTTTTTTACGAGTTTTAACAGCATTAAATTATATTCTATTTTATCTAAAGATTTTAAGTAGAAAGATAAAAGAATAATGTCTGTTTTAGTGCTATTTCTCAAGTCATAAATTGGTTTAATACATACAAAACTTTGCTCGCCTCTCTTTGCCTACTAATAAGAAGTATATATATCGTAAATATACATTTTTTTAAAGTTTTATAAGTTTTAACAGCATTAAATGATATTCTATTTTATCTAAAGAATTTAAATATGAAGCTAAAAGAACAATGTCTGTTTTAATGCTGGTTCTCTACTGCTCAAGTCTTAAATTGGTTTAATACACAAAACTTCGCTCACATCTTTTTGCCTAGTATTAAGAAGTATATATACATCACAAATATGTCTGTTTCATATAGAATATTATATGAAAAATATTTGCCATTCTCTTACAGGGCCATAAAAAAAGAATACAGATACAGTAGGGCTGTGGTTCAAATGGTTCAAGTTGTGTCGCACTATTCTCTAACGGTTTTAAGGTACCTAACTTTAAAATTCAATTTTCGGTCAATACTCCGATTTTCTATTTTTTGTTTAGTATTAAAGCCTGACATTTTAGCTTTCTAAATCAGTTTGAATTTTGTTTCTATCTTGCTTAGAACTTGAGTTACAGGCATTTTAATATTAGTCACTCGCAAGTTTTTGAGACCGGAAGTGATCCTAAATGTTTGTTTACATAAATGTTTTACTCAGTATAAGCATCAAAATTTGTTACTGCATACAAAATGAATTTAAAAAAATAAATAAAAACTTAGAAATAAATCAGGAACTTATTAAAGTCATTTTTTATTTAATAAGTAATATCTGGTTTTTAATTATGTTTTCTGCTTTTTCTCAAAAGGAGATTTTTAACATTTTGCTTTATCTCAAAACATCATAACTCCAAACGTTATAATTGAAACCTTATGAAACTTTGACAAAATACTCTAAAGGAGTTATTTTAGGGATTGGACTACGTCAATGAATCTAGCTAAGTTTTTTTTTTCGATGGAAGTTATGAACTGTCATGTATATTCATGATTTTTTCAGCGTGTAAAAATGTTATCTTCTCTAAAATATTAAATAACATGATTATTGTTTTGAGAATAGTTCACTCCCTTAAGGCCTTCCAATAATCGAAATAAAATTTACAGAATAAGAAGATCTTTCTTTAAATTTGACTTATATGTTTTGAAAAAGTGCTTTTTTTTTTTCAAATTTTATGTATATTTTGAGCCTAAATACCAAAATATTTTAAAATGTGCATATTTTTTCATATTATTTACTGTTTTTAACTATATTCTATTATGTAATGCACATAAATAGGCAATTTTTCAATTATTAAAAAAAAAAAAAAAAAAAAAAAAGCACCTCCGACAGTGTATAAGGAGCCTTTATGAATACACTAATTTCAAAGACAGATCTAAATGAAAATTCTGTAAAAACATTTTAAATGTCTTTCTTTATTTTAAAAACAATATTAAAAAAGGTTTCATGAATATAGGTAGGGGAGAGTAGGGAGGAATGGGACAGTTTTGACAAAAATATTTTTTACAAATTTACTTTTATTGGTACAGCACTGCAAGTTTCAGAGAAACAAATTGAAACATTTCAACATCTATTAAAATCATAAATTTGATGGTAATTATTAAAATATTAATTTTGTCAGCCAATTAACATAGTCATAAAAATGTCACATCCCTCCCTTATATCAGGGAGGGACATGTTTATAAATTTAAAATAAATACATAATATACAGACATGCTATGAAAAATGACAAAAACAGTAGGACACGATATATGTAAGGTTAATTAATTACTAATAACATCTATTTTATCCAACATTAGAGTATAATGTACCACTTAAATAAAACTTTTCAAATGCTCAATCAGTTCATCTATTTTTTTTTTTTTACTTTTAGCAGAGAAAATACTGTTTTTTAGTTCAAATATTCAAAATTAAGTTCTTGTTATATTTCCATGTTTTGTGGTTCCCTGAATATTAATAAGGTTTTTAGTGGCTAGTGTGTTTGTTATCAGCATATCTCAAGAACAAATATTACCAATAAATCCTAACTGTAATTGGTGAATGTAATTTCTTTTGTATATTTTACAATGTCCAGGAAAACTGCTCAGGAATGAAAATTAATTCCTCATACATATATAGTATATAAAGTATTTTTAAAAGTTAAAAGGATAAACAAAAGTCGTATGAGTGTCACACCAGTTATTTCCCATGATTTTGAATTTGTTTCGTGCATTTTATCTTCCATCTATTCATTCATTTGCCTTTTGATATTTTCTGTTTAAGGAGTACCAGAATCTTCATTCCTCTTCTTTTTCTTACATGTCCCATCTCTCCCTGAGCTGCTCTGTCCCATCCCTCCCATTCCATTGTTTTTCAAAAAAATAATTTATTATTAGCCACATGCTACTTTTAGGCTTAATTTAGCTACTAATTCACAAAAGTTATATTATTATGTATATAAAATATGAATAGTAATTATGCTAACATCATTGAGTGACGTTGAAAACTTGCCTTGAAAATTAAGCAATTGTTTACTTTTGGTGTTATAAAATAGTTTTGTTGTTGCATAAACTTACAGAGTTCTCCAACTAAAATGACACATAGCAACAAATATGGGGCTGTAGTTACTTCACCTGGTGGAGGTGTCCAAAATTAAACACAACCTTTATTTTATGAATAAGTTTATGTGTCCCATCCCTCCCAATGTCCCATCCCTCCCGACTCTTCCCTATACAATATTCATGAGAGGAAAGAAGGTAACTATAGCCCCTTCATCCATCCTTCCCGAACACTTACACAGTGATACGTGCGAAACAATTGTTTCAAAAATGATTTTAAACTAATTTTAAAATACTTCGGAACTGTTTAAATACTGTACATCTTATTTTAAGCTTTAAATTTTGATACATTTGTAGAAGTGGAAAGTGAGACAAAGTAGTATAAATGCCACACCGGATTATTTTTAATTAAAAAATTCTAATTAATTCAATATGGAGTATAAAATCAGGCATTCCAAAAATGATTTGATAACAGATTTACCCAACAGCCAATTTAATTTATATGAAATACGGGAATCCTAAAAAATAAATAAACAAGTAAATAAATAAGGGGTACATACAAATGAAACACTTTCATTTGCAAAGCCGTCTGCAGCCGTTTGCAAGCGTTCCAAATGTATGACTACAGTCGGCAGCAAAAGTATCCGAGCGCTAGCAAAAATTCCTATGTAAAAAAAGCACACTTAACACTGTTTTGTTAAATAAATCCTTGTCGAATCGTGTTCTTAGACTGACTAAGAACAGGATTCGACAAGGATTTATTTAACAAAACTGCATTCAGTGTACTTTTTTTATATAGGAATTTTTGCTAGTGCTCGGATACTTTTGTTGCCGACTGTATTTGCAAAAACCTTGCAGAATTTACGTCATAGAAGTTGCAAGCGTTCCGTTTGTATGTAACCCTAAATGATTATTTTTCAGACAAATTCTCTTCATTATAAAAAATAAATTGTTCTGCACGCAGATTATGAACACTTCTAACATAACAGTATCTAAGCTAAAATGAATGTTTGTTTTTTTTTTTTTTTTTTTTTTTTTTTTCTATGTAGTAATGTAATTAACAAAGGAAGATATTTCCTTTTTATATTACTTACGTGTTAAACGGAAAATTTTACATTAAGTAAAATATCTACATTAAGTAGTAAATAAATTAATGTTGTAGTGTAATTTCCAAATGAAGTAATTATAGCGTGATTATCAAACATTTTTTTTAGTACTTACATTATTAATGTAAGTATTTAACATTATGTAAAATAACAATAATAATAATAACTAGTATCGCGCAGTGGTCGAAACTCGACCATTTTTTTTTTGCAAAGCGAGACAAAGCAAAGTTATTGCCTTGTCCTAAACGGAATGCAATTGCAACACAGCTGCGGCAATTGTTTGCCAATATTCACTCTAACTGAATCAGCAAAGTTTTACTTAATATAACTATTTCTCTCTGTAGATGTTAGCCTTTCCTGAAATGAGAGAAAATCGCAACGTGAAAACGCCCCTTGTTGTGTGATACAGCCCAGACGCTAATAGGTACCATGTCAGACCAAGGTCCAACCAAGTATCAAATTCTGTTAAATTAATTCGATTGGTTCATAAAGTACAGTGTTTGAACAAAAAAAAAAAAAAAAAAAAAAAAAAAAAAAAGATATTTTTCAAAAAGGTCGAATTGAGTTCGGGAAATTTCAAAACGTGTAACTTTATCGAAAACCGAAAATCTAAAACATTTTTGAATCTTATATTTTCTACTTATATATGCAGAGGAAAGAATAATAAATCCACTTTTTAAAAAATAAAAATAAGTAGTCAATTTCACTAATTTCACTTAATTAAAATGCAAGGAAATCTCAAAACGTGTAAATTCATCGAAAACCGGAAATCAAAAGTTTTTATGAATCTTCTACTTGCTTCTTCTACCCACAAAAGCTAGCAATAAAGACACTTTTTAAAAAAATAAGTAGCCAATTTCAGTTAATTGAAACGTAAAGAAAGCTCAAAACATGTAAATTCAGCAAAAAACGGAAATCGGAATTTTTTCCGTATCGTCTACTTATACATGCAGCAGTTAGTAACAAATCCATTTTCCTTTTATTTAGTATATTAGTTCAATATTTATTGTTTAAATATCACCCTTTGAAATGAAATGTTTATGTTTACATTCGAAACTGGAAGTTTGCCATTTTTTTTTTCTGGAGTTTTGTGATTTTAAATTAAAATTTTATCAATTTTACAGAAAAAATAACTCAATCAAACACATGTAGACAGTAACTTATATATAACTATACCCAAATATCGGAATTAAAATCGGCAGATAATTTCCGTTATTTTTTAATAACTTTTTACAAAAAACTCAATGGACAATTAACATAGAAAATCTTTTACATGGCTCCATGGACAGACAGTGACGTCATCACTTCGCTTGCGTATAGTGATGCTACATTATACAAATTACTGTGTCTATGGTTTTATTTGAGCTTTATGAAATTGCCAGATTTAACAACTTTCTACTTTTAGGTATTTGTTAATGTGAAGGAATACGTGTATAAAAGAGAAAAATGGGGGAAAATGCATAAAAATAAATGTATTTTTAAATACCTTCTTGACATCGTAAGAAGATAATATTTGTATTCGCACCTTCCGGCTAACCATACCTTTCGAATGATACCATTTTCAACCCTCTACTCCCATAATTAATATGTTAAAAAGGGACAACAAATTTTATGCTTGCCTATTAATATATAGATGTAATTACTAAACGAAAATATTTTCTTTTTCTATGACGTATGTGTTAAACGGAAAATTTTACATTAAGTAAAATACCTATGTAATATTAATATATATAATGATCCTCATCTGTCATCTGTCATGAACGAATCCGGTTAGTACCGCTTCAAAACTGAAACTTTTGGAAGCCATTATTATTATTATTATTTATTTTATTTTTTTTCTGTTTGCTCAACTTACGAAAACATACATATAATATATTTTTTATCACACCTATACTTATTTCCTTTAATACCTTGAAAAACTATTCAATTGGAATGTTTAAAGGTATATAAATTACATATAACGGATCACTGGCTATTATAAACAACACAATTCCTGATAAAAACAAACCAAAACGGTTGCCATTCAGAAAATACAAATTCCAAGTGGATGACTCTTTAATCCCGAATGAATGACTCTTTGACCGTTTTATTTATAAAAAAAACTCTTAAAATATTTCAGAAACATATTAAAGCCTTAAAACTCTTAAAATATTTGTAGAAACATATTTAAAGCCTTTAATTATTTTTATCAAGCTTCATTTTTTTTTTTTTCCAGCATAAAATTGAATATGCTTTTACGGACAAAATAAATAAATAAATAAATAAAAATAAAAATAAATAAATAAAATTATTATAATATTAAATTAGCTCATGCATATGAGAAAATGACATCTATTAAATAATAATAATAATAATTTTAAATTTTAAAGTTGTCGAAGAGATAAATAGAGCGTGAAATTTTCGCACGGTCTTACTAGCAAATGAATTAATTGAAGTGAGAAATAAATAAAATGAAATGATCATTTTTCAACTTTTGGCAGCGATTTTCTTTTTAAAGAAATGCTGTGTATTTCTTCTAAATTAATCTACATAAACCTTACATCATTAGAAAAATCTTTCAAAACTGAACATTTTTTTTTTTTAATGTGAGATTTTAATTTTTTTCCGAATGGATCTGTCTGAAACACTCATTGAAAAACGGCGTCGTTTGGAAAATGAGAGGAAAAGAAGATGGTTACAAAGACAAAGTCCAGAGTCATTGGCAAGAATTCGACAAAATAATGCTGATATTCAAAGGCGACGGAGGAAACGAGAATCTGAGTTTGCAGCACAAATGCGAAGGCAAGCTGATGTTGAATCCCATGATCAAAGAAATGAAAGAAATAGTCGTAGAGTTCAAGAAGTATTTACCAATGAGAATGATGAATTACATTACTGTGGACCAATGATCGATGTTTGTGAATTCTGTGGTTCGAAGAATTTTGCCGCTGAACGACCTCTAGACAAAAAATTCAGCAGTTGTTGCCGGAAAGGAACAGTTTCTTTGATTAAACCAACGGATTCTCAAGTAAATCAGTTGATTTTTCCACCAGTTCTTCAAGATTTGTTGATGAATCATGAGAACCCTGATTACAAGAATTTTAGAGATAACATTCGCTCTTATAACAGTGCTTTATCTTTTGCATCAATGGGAGCCAAAGTATTAAATTTCAGTGGTAGAGGACCTTACGTGTTTAAAGTTCATGGTCAAATATGTCACAGGACCAGCCATCTAGAACCACGCAGTGAACAATCTCGACAGTATGCCCAACTGTATGTCATAGATAGCACTCAGGCAACAGAATGCAGAGTTCTTAATCCTGCTAATCAACAATGCATTCCCCGTCTTCTGGACCAGTTGGACAGGCTATTCAGAATGACAAATCGATTTTGTCACACTTACCGTATGCTAAGGGACGTTGAAGCTCAAGCGATCGATGAAGCGAATGAAGCAGGACAAGATATTCCCATAGTGAATCTGGTATTTCGACGAGATCGTCATACTGATCAGAGAAGGTATATTGCACCTACAGCAAATGAAATTGCAATGGTTTTTGTTAATGATCATGGTGAGCCTCCTTTTGACAGAGACATTAGAATTTATCCAGTAAACCCAGAAAATCCAGGACAGCAGTTTGTCAATATCAACATTCTCAGCCCTAACTTGGACCCAATGGTTTATCCCATTTTATTCCCGTATGGCGAACCAGGTTGGCAACCTAACTGGACTTGCGAGGCTTATGAGGGTGCACAGACAAATAGAACGAGAAATAATGTTACTATGCTGCAGTACAAAGCAGCTTTGTTGGCCATAAGAGAACACTTCAATCCAGTTATTAGTGCGGGATGACTGACACAGCAGTTCATAGTGGATTCTTACTTGCAAGTTGAAGCCAATAATTTGAACTACATTAAAACACACCAGCAGAAGCTGCGAACAGAATTCTGCTAAGGACTAGCAGATCACATTGAAAATAGAGTCAATAATGCACAAGCAGCTGGGATTCCAGTCATTCTTCCCTCATCATTTGAAGGATCACCAAGAAACATGCGTGAGAGGTGTGCTGATGCTATGTCAATATTTGCAAAATTTGGTCCGCCAGATCTTTTCATAACTTTCACAGCCAATCCTAAGTGGCGTGAAATTACAGAAAATTTGAGAAAAGGTGAAGAGCCAAGTGACCGTCCTGATTTGGTTTCACGAGTTTATAACTTAAAGCTAAAATCCATTCTTGAAGATTTGATAGTGCATGGTGTTTTAGGAATATCAACGGCTCATGTTTACACAATAGAATTTCAAAAGAGAGGTCTTCCACATGTCCATATTTTAATTGTCTTGCGTGCAGAAGATAAATTTCCATCGGTAGAACATATTGATCATTTAATTAGTGCTGAGATTCCTGATCCTGGTTTAAATCGACGCCTGCATGAAATCGTCACGCGCTGTATGATTCATGGCCCTTGCGGTTCAAACAATCCTCGAGCTCCTTGCATGGAAGCTAGAAAGTGTAGAAAAGGTTTCCCAAAAGATTTTCAAACAGAAACTTTATTGAGTGCTGATGGCTATCCTAAGTATAAGAGATGCATGAATTCTACAGTTGTTGTACGTGGAACCACAATGGACAACAGATTCGTTGTTCCTTACAATGCCTATCTGCTTCTGAAATATGATGCACATATTAATGTCGAAGTTTGTACATCTATGAGAGCAGTGAAATATATTTACAAATACATCTATAAAGGTTTTGACTGTGCGAATATAACTGTCAGTGCTGGGGAGATTCAAAACAATGAAATTGCAAATTACATTCATGCGAGGTATGTCAGTGCACCAGAAGCCATGTGGCGATTGCTCCAGTTTAAAATGCATGACAGGTCACATGCAGTTATGAGATTGCCAGTACACCTGCCAAATCAGCAGCGCATAATCTTTACAGAAGGTGAAGAAGAAGAAGCCTTACAGGCTGCAAGAACAGGGAAAACTAAACTTGAGGCATGGTTCGAATTAAATCAAACCAACCCGGATACTGAAACAATATTGTATTCAGATATTCCCTACAGTTACGTATACAAAAAGAACAAATGGCAAAAAAGACAAAGAGGTGGAAATAAGATAGTTCCAAGAATGTAATTTGTTAGTGCTAAAGAAGAAGAACGATTCTATCTACGGATGTTGCTTCTTCACGTACCCGGTGCTACAAGTTTTGAATTTTTAAAAGCTGTTGATGGTATTGTTTATGATACCTTCAAAGAAGAAGCATTTCACAGACATTTACTTGATTCTGATGAAGAATGGAATCACTGTTTGAGGGAAGCTGCTGTTTACCAGATGCCAAAACAACTGAGACAGACTTTTGCCTTCATACTGATTTTATGCAATCCTACTAACGCACTTGAACTATGGAATAATTATTGTTCTGATATGGCTATGGATTTTCAGTGTAACAAAAATGAAAGTTCTTTTAATCTGGCTCTACATGATATCAATGCAACTCTCAAGCAACACGGAATGACATGCGAATCTTTTGAACTTCCAATGCCAATAGGAAATCCTATTGAAATACAGCTTTACAACCCAGTCGAACAAAGAGAACTGGCAGAAATTCAGATTGCATCGCTTAATCCACAACAGTTAGAAGCCTTCAGAAAAATCATCAAAGCTATCGAAGACATAAATAAAATGGACAGGTATTTTTTCATTGATGGTCCTGGGGGTTCAGGAAAAACTTATTTGTACTCAACCCTGTTGCACTATATTCGGGGAAAAGAACAAATAGCACTTCCATTTGCAACTACTGGCGTTACAGCAACACTTCTCGAAGGTGGGCGAACAGTTCACAGCGGTTTCAAGTTACCTATTCCTATTCTTGACACATCAGTTTCCTCAATGAGGACAAATACTTCAGAAGCTGAAAACCTTCGCAAAGCTCAGCTCATCGTTATAGATGAAATAACGATGCTGACAAAATATGGTCTTCGATGTATCGATTCCCTTCTGAAAGAAATCATGAGCAGTGATAAGCCTTTCGGAGGGAAAGTTATCGTTATTGGAGGAGACTTCAGACAGACACTTCCAGTTGTGCAAGAGGATCTACAGCAAATATCATAGAAGCCTGTATCAAATCTACACCTTTATGGAGATACTTCGCCCACCTTCCACTCATCTCAAACATGAGAAGTGCCGGACAAGAACAACACAATATTTGGCTCTTAAATGTAGGAGAAGGAACTCTTCCTAGCATCCCCGAATTACCCACCGATTCCATAGAAATCCCTGAACACATGATTGAAAATAACATCATCGAAGCAATTTACAGTCAATTAGCCACCATGCAGGTTGAAGAATTGGGAAACAGAGTTATTTTAGCTCCAACAAATAGGAAAACTCTGGAAATTAACATGAAAATAATATCAAGAATTGAAGGAGACCCACATGTGTATTACAGTGTAGATTCTATTGTTTCTGAAGACAATAATGATATATTAAATTATCCAACAGAGTTTTTACATGAGCAAACTCCTTCTGGCATGCCACCTCATCAGCTAATTTTAAAAAAAGGTATAATAGTCATGTTGCTAAGAAATCTTAATCCAAATCAGGGTCTTTGCAATGGGACTCGCTTATCAATACTTGAAATGCATGAAAATTTCATTTCTGCGAAAATTTTATCTCAGTGTCATCATGGTGAAACAGTTTTCTTGCCACGAGTTGATTTGTGTCCAAGTGATGTCACTCTTCCATTCATCCTAAAACGTCGCCAATTTCCTGTCATTCCTGCCTATGCAATGACAATAAACAAATCTCAAGGTCAGACATTTCAGCATGTAGGAATTTATCTTGATGAAACAGTTTTCTCTCATGGACAACTATATGTTGCCTTATCCCGATCACGAAATCAAAATAACATTAAATTTCATATTCAGCCAATAGACGCACAAGGACAGATTGGAAACAGCAGAAACTTTTTTACAAGAAATGTCGTTTTCAGAGAAGTTTTATAATTATTTGAAATTATTTACTCTTATATATCCACAATAATTGTTTTTTTTTTTTTACAATATTTATAATTGTAAAATTACCACCATGATTTGCTCCGGCTAAACATCTTAAGTACTTTTTCACAACCCATTTCATTTGAAGTTATTTAATTAATAGTTAAATGCTTAAACTTTATTTTATACATATATTTATATATATTTCTTTTATCGGTATTTCATATATATCTTAACACTTTTGCGACCGCTGACGTAGATTCACGTCATTTTTTATATCTGTAACTCTACCAGTGGGCGTTTCTTTCAGGGTTTTTATGTTACTTATTTCTGAAGAATATACCCAGTATTCAAATTTGTACAGTCAAATGTAATATTGTTGCGTACTCGGGGGTTCGTAAGTTGTCCGAGAATGAAAGGCGAGGCTTGCAAAAATTCAGTAATTTATTCACAGAAAGTTCCGGAAAAATACAGGTCTGTAAATTAAGTATCAGCTTCAATTCAATCAGTAAACACAGCTTAATTAGCAACTGTCAACTGTAAATCCACAGTACTAACTGTATAGCAATAGCACATAAAGCAAGACTCATTCAAAGAGGCTTAGAACTCCTTGAAATGCAATGCAAGCATTAGCGAAACTGTCTGACTCTGATTTCAGACTGAACTGAACTGACTGCCTTGGCGAAAAACGCAGCCCTTATATACCCCTGTAGAAAAGTGTGGAATGTTCCAGAAATTTCTGTATCTCCTGGGCCAATCATATTTCAGCATCCATATTTGGTATATCACTAATAAGGATTTTCTCGCCAAGGTCACCAAAAAAATCAACAATTAGGGAAAAAGTCGCCAAATTTGGTGCCAAATCCATTACCTGCCTTATTGGAGATTTCTAATGCGTTTTTAAGGAAAAATTACGCTTTCTTATTCTTTTTATAATATAATTATTCTTTTTATAATATAATATGCATTATTTTAACGCTAAAACAACTAGAAATGTCGAAAATTAACATTCTAACGATTTACTAAGCCTCTTTGAAAGAATTTCTTCAAGAATGAATACAATTATTTACAAACTCGCAACAATATGGATATAAATAATTTGATTGGGAAGAATATAATTATAATGTATATCCATTTGTAATATAAATGTGAACTTAGAAAATTTTGTAATGAAATATTGTAACTTGGGAGAATAACGCCCATAGGTGGACCTTACTATCAAGAAGACAAAAGCATGCGGTCGTGAAAGTGTTCAATGAGATTTTTAAAAATTTGAAAGAAATTTTTATAACGAAACTACCACCGTGCTTTGCACGGGCTGATCTTCTAGTATTTTAATATGAAGGTGTATATAATATTTATACAAAATTAATGTTTAAAAAGTTAATTAATTTTATATTAATTTAACATAGCAAACTTTTTTTCAAATCATTAGTCATGAAATAAAGTTTTTGAAATTTATTAATCTTCTCCATAGATATTATTGCAGAGAAATGTTTCATTGTAATTGTTTACTAAAATGTTGTTTCATTTTCTTAAATGGATAATGTGTGTACCATCACTCAAATTTTATTCATTTATTCTAAGCGTTTGTATAAAATTTCACATTTGGTATTTGAAATACAATATTTTTGAAATTCTAAGATATGTCAAAAAGTAAATCCCTAAAAACAAACTAGACTCCACTGATTTTATCTATTTCATCTTTGAATGATTTTTAATCGAGAAAACAACACAGAAACGGAAAAACTTTTGTTACTTCTTCTTCTTTTTTTTTTTTTTTTTTGTACATACATGTATTTTACCAAAATATTTTTAAATCTCAATGATTTTACTTTGTTTCTTTCTTAAATTTCTGAGTCAGTTTCTTAGATTTTTCTTAAATGGAGGATACATTTCTCTCTCTCTCTCTCTCTCTCTCTCTCTCTCTCTCTCTCTCTCTCTCTCTCTCTCTTTCTTTCTCTTTTGTTAGCCATCAAGTTTTTGAAAAATAATTTTGAAAGCACATATCCAAAATGCGTAATTTATTATTATTTTAAAGCTATTTAAAATAAGACTCTGTGATTTTTGCAGTAAAACATTTAAACGTTAAAGTAATCAAATTTCAAACTACACGCTGAAGATTTAAATTATTGAAGATTAGCAGGCTACGCCCGTCTCGCTGGTCAGTATATTTAAATGAATTTTCAAAAGAATTGGATCAGTATTTATTTTTTACATCACATTACAAATAAAAACTTAAAATAAATAAATAAATAAAATAAACACTGAAATCGCTTTAGATCTCGCTTCTTCGGGTACCCGTTGCCTAAAGCAGCTCTTTTTTCTACCCGTACTGCATCGGGTACAGTTCCCCACTGTCTATAGAAAGGTCTTTCCCGGGCACTTCAATCTGGGTATTTATCGACAACTTGTGGATTTTCTGTTATTTAAGAACTACGATTTTAAAGATGACTGTATCTCAGCATCTATTATATATTTTAGTTTTTGAACCATGTGTTTTATAGCCCCCGTTATTTACACTATATTACGATTTGATTTCGACCAGTGCAATAAAATAAAATAAAAAAGTAGATTTTCTTTTAAAAGGAATTATATACATGAAAAACGATTTTTAATAAGTTTATCCTTTCCACTATAAACTATCATTTTTTTCACCCAATAAATATTATAAATAATAATAATAATTAAAAAAAAAAAAAAAAAAAAAAAAAAAAAAAAAAGATTTTTCTTTTAAAGGAATTAATTAGAAAAAAAAAATGAAAAATAAAAAGTTGCTATATTATAAAATTTATACATAAACGTAACAATTTATTTCTATCCGCGTTTGTAATGATCGATAGATGGCGCTTTTTCAGCTCTTGTTGTTAGTAAATATTACAGCCACGTGTATCTATTTTTGTTCTTTTTGTTATTCTACTTAATATTCGTACTACAATTTCTCCGCCATTACATCATGGAAAATTGATTGCTTTTGGAAAAAAATATTTCAGTTTATTCAAAGTTCGATCGGAAGTAGATATTTAACTGAAGCTGAACAAATATTAGTTTCAAATCATCTGATTAATTCTTTACTTCCATTAGCCGAAGCAACTGAAATTTTAAATTTGTCATTTGGAAATAAATGGAAGCTTAATTCTGGATTTCTTGGTCCTTTGGAGTTACACTGGAGCACACAACAGTATGTGTTATCTTTTTTACCGGATTTATTCATTTTTATTCAATAAATATATGTGAAACTAAACATCGGCTAGCAATGGCGGCTTGATGGAATTCGAATTAAAGCATGATTATTGTAATTTCCCCTTAGCCCACCAGAGGGCGAACATTTCATTACAATCGCGGATTGCATTACCATTTGATTTTCAATAAATATAATAATAATTAAAAAAAAAAAAAGAAAAAAAATTGCCTTCAAATGAATGTATTAAATAAAAAATGAATTGCATAATAGCCGTTGCTAAGATACGCAGACGATAACAATCGAAGAATAAATTCATGAAAAATGAAACATTAAAGCCAATATTTAAAATCGAAAAAACATTAATTTAAAAGATTCAAATTCGAAATTCGAAAAAATCTCGATGAGGTGCACACTTGCAGGGCCCCAGGTACCTATATGCCAAATTTGGAAGCTCTGTGATCAATAGTGTGAGCGCCAGAGCGCAGATTGATGTGGTTTAGGAGAGTCGACGCTCGCTGGAATCGAAGCTCACGAAATTCCTAAGGCGATAATTGCATGAGAAGGGGGTAAAAGAGCAATAAAAAGTAATGTCCTTCATTGTAAATGTGTGCAAAATTTCAAGGGTCACTGCCGAACAATGGATAATATATTACTTTTAAAGCTCTGTATCATTGCTTGAGTTTGAAGGCAGCTTTAGACCCGAAATGCATTATTACTATCAGGTGTTTTCCTACACCATTAAAAAATCCTTTTTTATATCTTCATAAAAAGTGTGATATTGAGTTGCGCTTAAGAATAGGAGGTACTACTCAATTGTGCTTAGGACCTTCATCCTCATGGGCATCAGTTGCGCCAATATCATAATAACCCCCCCCCCCCCCCCCCAAAAAAAAAAAAAAAAAAAAAAAAAAAACATAAACGTACTAATTGCGCTCGTAGATTTTTCAGAAAATCTTAAATCGGAACACAAATTCTAAATGATTTTGACTATTCAAATTTGCATAATTTGTCGATAAAGCTTTCTGATAATCATTAACATTTGTTTGTTTTAATTTTTTTTGAAAGTTTTTCAGGAATAAATTTGCTTTTCAAAAAATGTTTTGCATACCAGAACAAACTGTTCAGCTTATTCTATTCTATCATAAGTTACTGATGGCATGAAGTTTTTAGATTTCTTTTTGAAGTAATTATGTTTCATTTAAATGTGAAAATATTTTGAAAACATTACACGTATGACAAAACTAAATACAAATCTGGTATATATATTCAATATTTAAACTTTAAAACTTCTTCACACGCCATAAAATTCAATCCAGCACATTCGGTTTCGAAAAGACGTGGCCTTTCTTCATTAGGTGCAAAAAACACGTGCTACTGCTTTGGAGGCAAAAGCAAGACCTGCTTATATTTGTGTATTTATTTGCTTTTATTTATTAGACAAGTTTTATTTGTGTAATATGAATATTTCTTTAAATAAATAATATAATATAAATATATATATATTAATTGCTCTTGTTTGAGTTTATTGGAGCCTATTAGCGTTACCCAGGAGATACCACGAGAATAAGTAAAGAATTTTTTCCTTCATAGAAATTATCATTCGTTATCTTCAGGTATACAGGGGGGGGGGGAGTATGACAGTGAACGTCATCAGTAATTCGCGAGCGCAATTGATGCATTTTTAACAATAGGGGGATTAACGTAAACGCAATTGATGAGTGCCCAAAAATAGTATATATATGCGATTCTTAATCTTTTTAAAAGAAGAAAAGAAAAAAAAGCTTTCCTTCTTACCATGTTTTTATTATCTCGCTTTCTTGTTTGTTTGTCCAGTACAAATCTTGCAATAGATTTTTAACTAACTTCCCGAGTAGCTAGACATTTGAAACTTTTAGAATAGCTCAGAACACGATGACAATGCATTCTTTTAATACTTTTATTCAATTTTAATAAATATTTGAAAATTTCTTATAATTGCTCTCTTTATTACGCATTTGATCATTTTCTTTTAAGTTGATGGGATAATTCATAAAAAATAATAATAATAATAATAAGTATCTATTAATACTCAAGTTAAATTAATTGTTAAGTTTATATCATTCAACAGAAAATTTAAAAACGTGGTATATAAAAAGTTCTTTTTATCTTGTAATTATTTAGCAAATAGCATACCATTGGAAAACAATGCATGCAAACGGAATATACTGAGTAAGAACAACAAAACAATATACAAATACACACACACACATAGGTATATATATATTAATATTAATTTATTCCAGCTGGAAGGATCGTCTGGTGCTGCCACCTATTATCATAGAGTGAAGAGGATAATCTGTCCGAAAAATGTTTGTCCATAAAACATAATTCTTAAATAATAGCAGCACCACTTATCGTCCAGTTAGCACCTAAATTGAAATGTCCAATTAAGGTGCAAAATCATGCAGTGGGAAACCGAAACGAGGTTTTAAGCGATTTCAATGAAATTATTTTTAGTTTTTATACATAAAGGGATTTAAAATATAGTGATTAATTTTTTATTTATTTATTTATTTATTTTTATTTTTATTTTTATTTTATTTCTTTTATTATTATTATTATTATTATTATTTTTTTTTTTTTTTTTTTTTTTTTTTTTGAAAATTTCTTTAATTACAGTGACCAGTGAAGCAGGCATAGCCTTCTAGTTGGTCAAATAAAACTTTAAAATATAATTCAATTTGAAATTGTACTTCAAGAAATAAACAATAGTAAACAATTAGAAATTAGAATTAGACAGAGAAATTAGAATTAGAAATTAGAATTAGAATTAGAAACAATTAGAAAAGGCATTGGAAATTATTTGTGTTTGCCTGTACATAATCTAAATATCTTATATTCACTTTCTGATATATTAAAAGTAGTCCATTTGGAAACATATAAAAGAATTAAAAGTGCTGTTTTACGTGTGTTAACTGACAATGTATGCAGAATATTTGTATACCCCTGTATCTAATACACATAAGAAACGAATAAAGTGAGTTAGAAGAATAAAATTCAACTTTACGGCGTTTTAGAACCTTCGTAATGTTATCGAATAGATTTTTTTCATGTATTAAAACGCTCCATAATCTATTGTGTTATAATCTGCAACGTAAGTTTTATACTTGTTTAGAGCTCATTCCTTAATAATATTTAAGAAAAAATTGAGTTTTTTCGTAAATAAAGATGAAAGAGAAAGGAACAGAAAATTTTATTGAGATTTAATTTTTAAGTAAGAAAATTATTAAATAACAATTAAGAAAATTTAGTGCTTTTTCTTAAAAAAAAATAAAAAATAAAATAAAATAAATAAAATAAACGAGACAAAAAAAAGGAGAAAAAAAGTTGCTGAGATTTAATTTTTAATTCCGTACACTGTGCACTTTCATTTCATTTTTATATATTTATATGGTTAAAAAGCGTGATGATATATACCATAAGAAATATCTTTTATATGCTTTATTTAACCTTTATATTGTCCAAAAGAAAAAAAAATTCTTTGTAAAAAAGTTGTAAAAGGTAATTGTATTTCATCTCAATCGCGCAGTAAATTTACTCTTTGTTACCAGCTTGTATCGATCAATTTACTATTTCTTTGTTTTTATAACACATACTGTCAACTCGTGATGAAAATAATAAGTTTTCTTTTAGGCAGAATTATCGTTTCCTTATCCTCCGAAAAATATTAGGTAATCTTCAACATATGTAAAACTTCGCCAAAATATTTTCAAATAAATCTAGGTTATTCGTTACTCTTCTATTTTATACGTTTCTTAATGAACTCACGTATCTTAGAACCTCAAAGTGTATAATTTATATACATACGTTTTTTTTTTCCTTTGTAATAGTTTGAATATATAAATCACTGCTCATCACCTTTAAAAATGAATAAATAAAATAATGTAATATAAAAAAAGGAGAAAAAGAAGAATTTTGCTTTATTATTCACGCATGGAAATTTAAATAACTTTATTTTAATACTTTTAGTGTCAAATTAATTACGCTCTTTTATTATGAAAAGTCATTAGAATTTACAAGCAAAATCAGAAGTAAAGATATATATATATATATACATATATACTATATATATGTATATATATATATATATATATATATATATATATATATATATATATATATATATATATAATTATAAATGTAAATTATGGTGAAAAATTCTTGGATGAATTCTTGCAGCTGGGAATATCCCACCGCCATTGAAAATGTTAAATGCAACAGATATTAAATGAATTATCAAATTCATTCATTGATGCATAAATTAAATTTTAGAAGATAAAAAGGAATAAAATTTCAAGTAACGGTAAGGACTAATTTTAACAGGATTAAAAAAAAAAAAAAAAACATGCACTTTACGCAGTAATTTGTTCCAGATCCGAGGCAAATTGAAACAGGCAAACAATTTTGAAAAAATATTTTTTGTGCTAAAATCAACAAAATTAATAATGTTTCTATTATGAATATGATAGATGATTTTTCTTCGACCACATATGATGAAACCATGAAAGCATCTGCGCAAGTGCTAACTGAACGAGTCCAATGCTAAAATAGGGTTGACAGTCATCTGACTCTGGGAAAATTAGCAATAACAGAGCGCAGAATTACTGGATGTGTTCCAAATTTCAAACTGTCGGACAAGCTGGCATCCCTCCAACATTTTGGATGCGTCCTCACTGCTAGTTTTCAGATATGTGGTTGCACTGTACGTATGCTATGAAAAAAAAAGAAATTATAATCAAGAAAATATAAATAATTTTAAGAATATATTAATTTTTCTGAAAAGTGTTACAACTAGTCTCTAGCTCTCCTACATATGCAATAGAGGTGGAGTGTTATATTTATCATGCAAAATGGTATATATTTCACCACATTGTAAAGAAGGATAAAAAAATAATAAGTACAGTTCATCTTTGAAACTTTTCAGAGTTCCAAAAACAAAGAAAAATTCCAGGTGGAAGGAAGGCAAATGTCAGTTTCTCAGTAAAAAATTGCTCTTCTTCGATACTAATGCACATTTTGCATGAGTGTCCAAGGAGACACAGATGCAAAATTATTTATATCTACTAAATTATTGTATTGAGTTGTCTTTAGAGGGTATTGTCACATTCCTCTCTAAGGGCATTTTTCAGTTCTTGCACGGTTCGGAAAGGGTTCTTTGATATGCACATCTGTCAAGAACATCTCAGCATGCTGTACAGAATTTAACTCCAAAGAGTAAGCAGGGCACTCAACATATAAAATATTTTTATTTTTTAGTGTATCCAATACTTCAGCGGTTCTCTTTGGATGCGCATTATCGTCCATAAACAGAAAGATTGAATCAATTGCACCTCTGAATTGATGAATGTGATACAGAATAAACTCTCCATAATAGCGCTGTAATGTAACAATGTCTCTCTCAAAGATGTGACGTGGTGCTTTTCATTGTGCATAATGCCTTCTCTCCTCCCCTTCACGCCTTGACCATACCTATTAGATTCGTGAACATTCTGTGATACATAACATGTTCCCTTTCTCTCTAAACTCGGCGGCCATAATCACTTGTCACAGTGCGCGGAGAACAATACTCCAAACCACTGTTATTATCCTCCATCAATATGTTCCTTGCACTAATAAAATCTTTCTTGGTGATGGCAGGACTCAAGTCGGATGCATTAAATACGCTTCTATGTTCACAAAACAGACTGATTTAATTGCCGAGAAACGGTTGTGGTAGTGGTTGCAAAGTCTGCAGCTGTTTGAATAATGGCCATATCACACGACAGATTTTTGCTCAACTTTTTACTAAGCACAACATTATACCCAACACACTCAGCCTGATCTTGTTCAAGGACATTTTCGGATGATCAGCTTTTCCGAAGCCGTTTAGAAAAAGCTGACTGTGTTGAGCGTGCTCATCAAAATTTGACCAATAGGAGGAATGGACAGGATTTTTTCCTGGAATACTTTTAGAGAAGGGAATACATCACGCTATCAGTTCGGGGGAACCCTACGGACAGCTGATCGGTTTCTCGTTCGTTCAGCTTCCCCAACTTCGAACGACTCTGTGTGAGCATGTTGCGTATAATGTTGTGTTGCGTATGTATGCTCCCTTGTGATATGGCCATAAGAGTGAGATTTCTGTCCCGTTTCGCAACTAGGAATACCTATCATTCTTCTTGAAGTGTGGTGTTTCTTCCACAACCAACGACATACTTTCGCATAGCACTTCCACATTCAGCGGCTTCCTTTAATGGTAAGATCACACTTATTGCCCCACTACTGTGACCATAGTAACTATTCTCTGACCTTCTTCGAGGGGTCCAACTGATAATAATCAACGATCATGAGCACCCATGATGTATTGCTGACATTTTTCTCTTAATTGTTTAGAAAAACAAGTTCAACAACATACTGCGCTATTTCCGTGGCATGCCTAACTTCGTGAACTTTTTCAATAAAGGTCTTTTGTACAATGCCTTTTATGCAAATAAAATATCCTACTCTATTAAGTTCTCTACGTTAGTTTTACTATGAAGTATGTATACCAGGACGTGATATTTACTTAACCGAATCATTGATGAAGTGCAGAATTAGACTATATTATTAAAAGCAGTAGAAAACTACAACGTCAGGAACGCGAAAGATGAAAAATTTGAGAAGCAGACAGCTGTTTTGGTAGTCTTTAGCATACCGTCTTCAGTGATGATGCACTGAAGACGGTAAAGGCTACAAAAACAGCTGTTCACAGAGATTCTAGGATCCCTCGAAATATCTCACGGAAAGCATTGCACCCAGGCGTAGATCCCATATTTAGACAATAGGCTTTAAATCTTACTCCACCACACCACCTGATCAATAATTAGGTTAGCATTAAACCAAATATCATCGAGGTCGCAAAATATGACCTCGAGATAGGAGTTGCTAAAGGGATTTTATGAGATGAAGGCTTTAATGTAATAATTAAGGTCGGTTGCCTGCTAAACGTCTAGAGGAACCTAAAAAATTCTGGGATGCTCTCCGTGGGCGATTTTCTAAGGTTTCCTTGCCTGTATTTACGCAACTTTCGAAGGAAAACACAAAAAGCCTTGTTTGAGTAAGCCAACGAGCCCAACCTAAGTTCAAACACGGCACCTTCCGTGTACAACACTGAAGAACCTCTAAATCACTGGCGTGGCATGATAGTAAAAGAAATGTGAGAAAGTATATTAGCCAAAAAAAAACAAATACGCTTGTGTAAAACACTTTTTACCATTACAACGTTCTGATGAAAAATAAAGTTTAATAAAATTAAAAACTCTTTTTTTAAGCATTTTGACTTATTGGCCTACAGTTTTCTACATTATACTTTTGTTGGTACTTGAAAGAAGAGTCTCTAAGTGTTCCATCAAAAAGGGTCAAAGCAATTTTTTTTTTTTTTTTTTTTTTTGATCAGCCTAGAGATTTAAACTAATTTTTCAAAAACCTTTCAAATAACCTTTCAGAAAGATATATATGCACAAAAAAATATATAGGAAAGTAGTTAAATATGAAATACCATTTCTATTTGAACTCACCTCAACAAATTGAAGCTTTTTGGGGAAATATGGACTAAGCGGATAATATGGAATAGTTATAAAGGGAAATATGGAATACCCATTTTCTTAAATGATAACATGAAATAACGTAGCATTTTAATTTTCATAGAAAATCATGAATAATTTCACTATAAACATTTTAATTTAGAAAAATTTAAAAATACAACCTTTTACTTTCTTCATGTTCTTCTTTCGCAGACTAGTTTCGCTTGGGGCGCCCCAGCTTGATCTCTGCCTTTTTGGTGTTCGAAACTGAAGTTTTCACGCCTTCTTCCTCTTTTAAAAATTCTGCGCCATTGACTTTAAAAGAGGAAGAAGGCGTGAAAACTTCAGTTTCGAACGCCAAAAAGGCAGAGACCAAGCTGGGGCGCCCCAAGCGAAACTAGTCTGCGAAAGAAGAACATGAAGAAAGTAAAAGGTTGTATTTTTAAATTTTTCTAAAATCGTCAATGGCGCAGAATTTTTAAAAGAGGAAGAAGGCGTGAAAACTTCAGTTTCGAACACCAAAAAGGCAGAGACCAAGCTGGGGCGCCCCAAGCGAAACTAGTCTGCGAAAGAAGAACATGAAGAAAGTAAAAGGTTGTATTTTTAAATTTTTCTAAATTAAGTTACTTCATGGATTAATATTGTTTAAAGTATAAACATTTTAGTTTGAAATTATTATTGAAAACTAGCCGCCTTCGGAGGCCAGCTGGTTCGCAACCATTGAAAAATCCGACTTTACGAAACTCCCGCTCAGTTGTGCCTCCGGTGCCTTTTCCCCGTTTCAGGTCTTCTGCGCCTTTCGTCCCCTTTCCCGCTCCCCTAATAATTTTACAGTTTCGAAAATGTCTTCATTCGACTTGTAGGCCCCAAAAACCTATATACCAATTTTGAACGGTCTAAGTCAAGTTCTAATTTTTTGCCCCCTTTCCCGCCCCGCCCCTAATAATTTTACACTTTCGAAAGTATCCTCATTCGACTTGTAGGCCCCAAAAACCCATATACCAATTTTACACTTTTAAAAATATCCTCAATCCACTTGTAGACCCCTAAAATCTATACATACCAATTTTGAACGATTTAAAATACTTTGAAATAAAAAAATGAAAAGAATTATTTTTACCTTCATATGTATTCGTTGCTATGGAAACTCACATCGTCTTTCAAGAGACAGACGTGTGTTAGAATAAAATTTAATTTGAAAAAACAATATAATTTTTTTATTTATTAAACCAAAATATATGAAATTTGTACAGGCTGTATATTATTTTTTTCTTTTTGTGTTCGTGACAGAAAATTTGAAAAAAATTGAAAACTGCAATTTTTAATCCCACTTCAAAAACACGTGACTTAATAAGTAGCAGATGTTTTTTCTTCCATTCCAGACGGTCTGCTGTAAGTTTAGATTCAAGTGATTTGTTGCCGTCTAAAATTCATGCTTTAGTTAATTTTAAAAATGTTTAATTGTCGTGTAAGCAATTTGTAAACCAGGATTCAGAAAAATCGCCCCTTTCATTTGGTACCGAATTTGTAACTATTGGATCGATATTTCTAATTTATTTAGCCATTTAACGCTCCTTAAACGCATCTTAAGCTCAAAATTGAGTCGTTTATTAATTGACATAGATTGACATTTTAATTAATATCTCCACAACTAATTAAAATTTTTAAATTATTTTTTCACTATCCCCCTCGGGAAGGCTTCTGAGCACCCGTATGTCAAATTTTGTACTCCTACGTTCAGTAGAGGCTGAACGTATAGATGCACAGACAGACAGACATCTTCTTTTATTATTATAGATATATAGAATACTCTTTCGTACAGAACGAATCAAAAAAGACGATCGAGAAACAGAGAAACTTTTTACCCTTTTAAAAAAAATTTAAAAATATAAAAATCCGTATTTTTCAAAAAAAAAAAAAAATTGTACCGTAAGAATCGGTAATAAATGCTCTTTCTCGTGGTACAGGCGTATTTTCAATATCTCAAATCGTTGAGCAGGGATCGCTTTATAAAAACACTCGAAATTTTCTCTCTCTCTCTGCTTTTTCTTTTGAGGAACGCGCTGGAGGGTGAAAAATACGATCGGCTCGTTTTTTGATTGGTTTTTTGATTAGACATAGGTTGACCTTTTAATTAATATTTCCGGAACTAATTAAAATTTTTAAATTTTGTTTTCACTACCCCCTCGGGAAGGCTTCTGAGCACCCGTATGTCAAATTGAGTACTCCTACGTTCAGTAGAGGCTGAACGTATAGATGCACAGACAAAGAGACAGACAAACATCTTTTATTATTATAGATAAACAGTTCTGAAAAAATTATCAATTTTCAAATTTTACAAAAATTGTAAATAATTGCTACTTCACATTACCCGAATTGCTCTTTTTTTGACTAAATCAATCTCTACCACCCATTAGAAATAAGTTATGGGAATCACTGTTCCTGTAATCTTTGGTTTAGCTTGTTTGTTTTTGCTTGTGGATTATTTACGGTCAATTTTTACGTGCTAGAACTAACAAAATCTCTGAAATGATAGAAAATGTTTAATTTCTGTATTTTTCTCCCATAAAAAGCACGGTTACAAACCAAATCTAATTTTACTGACGATTACAACCTGCCAAATTCCTCCATTTTTGGTTTTTATCAAAATATATAAAACCTTTTACTTTATCTAGTGTCTTCTTCCTTTTCTGCAAAAGAAAAAAAAACGTATTTTTTAATTTTCTAATTATAATTTGTAAAATTTTTTGCAACCTGTCGGTTTTACTTCTATGCACGGAAAAAGCTCTAATATTTGGTTTTAACCGAAATGCTCGAAACCGTTTGCTTTGTGAAATGTTTTATGTACAGAATGGTAACAGTGCTGGAGGAACTAGTAAAACAGACTCTAGCAGTTCTAATACACTTACTGTTTTTGTGCATGTTGAACTAACATACCGTCATTAAAAACAATTTTAATTAAAAATTAAAACTAATCAAAATTATATTAGAAAACAATTCTAGAATTTTACGGCTTTTCATTTTAATTTGTCGCTAAATTTCTTTTCAAATTTACACATGCTCTTGTGTCAATAAAATTTTGTACGAAATTCAGAAATTCGCATTGAAAGAATTTCTTTGTTAACAAATAATAATAATAATAATAATAATAATAATAATAATAATAATAATAATAATAATGCCTACTAACCCTGGACGATAAGTCTAATATATCGTATCATATTATATATCGTATTTATCGTAATATAACTCAATACTTATTTCGCTTCCTTCCTCGACTCGTTTTAATACGCATTTTTTATATGCATGAGCAGCCCCCGAAAAACAAAAACATTAAATCATTAAATTCATTTTTTTTTTACTTATTTTTATTTCATATTATTTCACGCGCACTTTTTATTTCCTAATTCAAAATTATTAAAAAAAAAAAAAAAAAAAAAAAAAAAAAAAAAAAAAAAAAAGCTTTTTCGATATCGCTTGTAACGATACTGATTATTATTAATTTTCTTTTCTTTTTCTTTCAATAATAATAATAATAATAAAAAGATTTTGATGAAATTCTGGCAAAAGCAGAATTTAGCTTAGGACGGAGGACTATTAGGTTTTCTTTTTTCTTTTCTTTTTTTTTTCAAATTATAATATCGCTTTCAAATTATTCAATTATATTTTCGATAAATTTTAGATTTCGACAAATGTCCAACTATCGAAATCGACAATGCAAAAATCCCAGATTGAGACTAATAGGCCCTCAGTCCTAAAAAAAGAAAGGAAAAGAAAAGAAAGAGAAAAAAGAAAAGAAAGAAAAATCAAAGAGAAAAAAAGAGAAGAAGGAGAAGAATGATACTTTTTTGTGTTTTCTCGCAATTTCCAACTTAAAATTCCGTCATTTTTAAAACAAATTTTCAACTCGTGACAAGAATAAAAGTTTTTCTCAACTGCAAGTCTGTTGAATATTTATTAATTTTTTTTTTTTAAGTGTGAAAAAACCTCCGACATATAAAAAAAGATTTAAATATATTATTATTAAATAAATCTGGTTTCTTTGTCAATCTTTCATTTTATCGTTTTCTTAACAACCTCACGTATCCCAGACATTCCACAGCTTATAAATTACGTGTTTCGTTTACGTAATTCTTTAGTAACCTGCATCTATGAATAACCATTGTGTTTCTTAAGTGAAGCGAAATATTTTTATAGTTATTTTAGAAATTCTAAATAGAGTTTTTAAATTTTAGTTTAAAAAAAGGGGAACTTTTAAAAAAATTCATGAAAGGACAAGAAAGAAAAATCATATGGTCTGTATTGACTATGAAACTCTTTCCAACTGCTGTTAAAAGTTACATCGATTAATTTCAAAAGTATTCAACGTCGATGTAATCTCACAAAAACTATCTTTATAACTTTACACTTACAGAACATAAAAACGTTGCTTTTGTGTATGCATATAATTCATAACTTTTGTGTAGCCCTGGATACTGTGTAAAAAATCGCATACACCTCCGCCACCATATAATGTACTAACAAAATACTCATAAGACTGAGATTTTACTTATAACCTATAATGCATCATAAAAATTTTTAGGATCATCTAACGCAATTATTAATCCTTTCATGCTCACAATACATTTTCTTTAGAAAATTGCAAAACTAATTTCAAAAGTGGGTATTAGACACATAATTTAAAATGATCATAATCTAAAATGAAAACAAATGAGCGTTTTCAATTTCCAGAAAATTTTCAGTTTTAAGCATTTGTTTATTAATCTGAATAAATTCAATGAAAAATTAATTTAATGAATAAATTACTTTGTAAGTAAAGATTATAATTTTCGTAAACTCTGAAGAGTTGTTTCAGATCAAAGCAATAGCACAGCCCTTCATCAAGTGAAAAGGTTAAGCACGAGTACATCATCAAAGCAGCAAGGGGCACTACCACCTGCTTATGCCTTCCTCTAAAGCGCCATTTGTTAATTTCGGACTAGTTCTGCTATCTAACAAACAGAAAAGGAACAAAAATTTAAAAATCTATTTAAAGAAGGAGAAAATATTGCATAAAAAAATGTTAAATATTTGGTTTCAATGCCAAACCAATGAACGTTAAAGGGTTAAGGATGCACATCAGTCAAATTCACCCCCCCCCCCCTTTCCATGCAATCCTATCGGATTTTCGTTTCTTCGTATTTATACAGAATATCTCACTCAAAGCTAACGTTTTTCCAATTCTGTAATTTTTTAGTTCCATTTTTTGTACATGAGCATTTATTTTATTTTATTTTATTTTATTTTTCTATTTTATTTATTTATTTATTTTTTTTAAGTAATTTTAGATCTCTAACTTTCAATCGAAAAAGGAAAACTTATTTATTTATTAATTTTTATTTATTTATTATTAATATTCTCTACTTGTTATCTTTTATCTCAGTCAGCAATTTAAAAATAAATAAATAAATACCTTTTCTATTTTGAGATTGAAAACTAGAACTCTGAGTTTATTTAATCAAATTAAATAGTTACATTTATTTATTTATTTATTTATTTTTAAAGGGGCTTACTGAGATAAAAGGAAACACAATCAAAGACTGGAAGTAAAAAAATATAATTCGAAAAGTTCCGTTTTTGGATATGATATCCTTATAATACAAAGCAACAAAAATCCCATAGGATTACATAGAAGGGCGAAATAATGAAGCTGGCGTATGTACAGCCTTAAGGCTAATCATATCATATCGAAAATAAAATACGTTTTGTGCATCTGAAAAATTTGTGACAATTTCTGTAAGTTCTATGAAGTACAACGATTAAACATATATGTATATATATATATTTAATCTTTGTATAACAATTATTCGTTATACAACGTATTAATAATCGTTGTATCAACGATTAAATATATATGTATATATATATATATATATATATATATATATATATATATATATATATATATTTATATATTTAATCGTTGTGCACATATATATATATTTATATATATTTAATATATGTGCTTTATCCCTTTGCGACCTGAAGCATTTTTACTTTAAAACATTGCATTCTTCTGTTTTTTTTCAAACTGAAAGGAAGCGGGAGAGCCATCCCTTCCGTGGAGGATCAAAATTGCGATGTCATGTCACCGGACCACCTCTAGGGGTGTGTCCCAGACCGTCGCCAATTGCCCATCTGCGCAGCACTGGTGCGACGTAAAACCCTACCAACCAACCATCAAACTGAAAGAAAAATATGGACTATAATCGACATTTGTTGATTGAAAATTCTACTGTACACTTTCTGCTAATTAGCTCGATCGTTCACTTCTTGATTTTATTCCATAAATAGTAGCTCTAGATGCAAAAATGTAAGTGGATATCGTAGATGACACCCACACGATCGTACTGCCTGAGTCGGAAAGGGATAAAGAAATAAATTTAATAGACAGTAATAGGTCTAAATTCTCTTGAATTTTCGTGTAAACAAACCAATTATGCTATTAATGCCCTTTTCATTAGAGAACATACCATAATGAATTTGAATAACTTGCTTTAGTTTTAAAACATTCTAAAATTATTTACGAAATTGACACACAGAGAGACAGACGCACAAATAGAAGACCTGAAATCTTTAACACTCTTTATCTTTGTTAAAATTATATAACAATAGTACAATAGAAAATGCCCTTCAAAAAATCTTCAATTATATCCTAAAATGTATTTGAATATTTTTAGGCTTTCGTGTTAATCTTAGTTCAAAACATACATTATCCGATGGAAAGCATGCTTTTATACACATGAAAATATGTGTTAATATCGTTATGTTTTAAGCAATATAACTATATTAAAATGTGCTTTAAAAAATATTTCTCATAGACGGTAACGTATTGAAAATAGTTTTGTGAGTCCCAACAGTAATTCTTTTTAAATAATTTTAAATAGGGAACATGCCATAGTAAATCGAAATGCATACCAGTTTCAAGTCGTGCTAAAATTATTTGCGAAAATTAGACCGCGGACAGATAGACAAAAGAATTAAGTCATACTCATTCAATTAGAGAACATAAGTAAAATTTGGATGACAAGTTGTCCTCGAATCGCAAGGGCAGTCCGCGAAATCTACCTTTTGTCCCCAAAAAATTAGAACACATTTGAGAACGCCAGTTATTAATGTTTTACTATAACAATTTATTATATGTATAATAAATAAGCTGAAATAAGTGCTTTCGGGTACTTCACACATAAAAACTATTATTATTTTTTTTTTTTTTAATTTATGGTGATATATTTATTTTGTTCCCGAATTTGGGAACACCATAATAGTTTAATCACATTAAAAACTGAGACAGATAATATGCACTAAAAATATACATTTTAAAATATTAAAAACACAAAACATAAATTTAAACGTTTCGAGCCTTTTACAGGCTTCTCATCAGTAAAAAACGTCAAATGTAAATACTGAGATGAACAACAGACTTTCATCAAAATTTATCTGTTTCCTATAAACCTCAATTTCTAATTCGTAATTTCCTTTCTAATTTTAAAACAGTTATCCCCCCTTTTTCCCGTACAGGTGTTATTTATAATATCCCTTGTAAATCTTGTAGTTCGGTTTATATTGGCCAAACTGGTCGTTCTCTTCATAATCGAATTAAGGAACATAAAACAAATTTCAAAAACCGTGATATACGTTCGAAAATAGTACAGCATGCCATAGAAACTGACCATTTACCTGATTTTAACAGTACTAAAATAATCATGTCTAATTGTTTAAATTATTACTCAAGAATTTTCCTGGAGGGCTGGTACACAAATCAACATTTTTCGCCACTTAATGAGGCATGCGCAGTTCGTGATGAATACGTTGTACTCACTTAATGAAAGTCTGTTGTTCATCTCAGCATTTACATTTGATGTTTTCTACTGATGAGGAGCCTGTAAAAGGCTCGAAACGTTTAAATTTATGTTTTGTGTTTTTAATATTTTAAAATGTATATTTTTAGTGTATATTATCTGTCTCAATTTTTAATGTGATTAAAATTTTATTTAACTACGAGACGTAATGATTTTTAAATATTTTAAACCATAATAGTTTGTCCTCAAATTCAATTTAAAAAATCTTGTCGCCCTAATAAAATCAAACGACTTAAGATTTATTTTTTACATACGACATGCGTTTATAAAACCAATACACATAAAAACAGTACATAATTTCGCATTTTGTTGTGGAAGGCAATTTCGACTAAACATCTAAACAACAATTCGCATTCATAATGAATTAAAGTAGATTTCAGTGATTTACTGTTTGATAACAACTTTACTTCTACATATAGTAAAATGCATTTCACTTTTAGCGAAAGAAACATAAAAACAGTTTCACTGTTTTCTAGAATATCTAAATGACTTTCTTTTATTTAAGTTATCTTCTAATGTATGAAATAAATAAAAATATGTTCCGTTATTAAGTTTTCGGAGAACGTGCCTGGAATAATAAAATTTTATTGATGACAAATATTCTTTAACGACAAATTATATATATTTATATGGATGACATTCGGAATACTCATATAATAAATTTAACAGCTCTTTTTCAATGTTAGAAACATTGTTAACATTGTTTATTAAGTTTTATTTTTAAATTTTTGCACTCAATTTATTCAAAACACTTATAAAAGTTTACTGAAAAATTTGCTTAAGAAATCTAAAATTACTATATAAAAATAGCGGTATTCAATTTCCCTAGTGTGAGTACTCTGTAGAAGAGATTGGAAGAACAGACCCGTAATACAATTTAGGATATTTCAAACTGTAGAAAATATTTTTTATTTATTTTATTGCATTTTTGAGTTGAGTTGGGCTATGGGAATTAAGGCTGATTGACTACACTAGGGTCTTAGGCCTATAAATGGATTATTTTCCATTTGGAGTCTTACAAGGGTGCTAGCCCCCTAATTTCATAATTTTAGAAAAAAAAAACACGGAAATCTCCAAGCGATTAGATCGATGAGTGGTACCTGGTATCGAACCCAGCACTTCCCGTCTACCAGCTTTGAGCGGAAAACCGCTCGGCCACTGGTGCAGCTATTGAATTTCCGAAAACTATAAATGAAATAACACAATTAGATACAGTCGATAACAAAAGTGTCCGAACACTAGCAAAAATTCTTATGTAAAAAATGTACACTTAATACTGTTTTATTAAATGAATCCTTGTCGAATCATGTTCTTAGTCAGACTAAGATCAGGATTCGACAAGGATTTATTTAGCAAAACTGTATTAAGCGTACTTTTTTTAAATAGGAATTTTTGCTAGTGTTCGGACACTTCTGTTACCGACTGTACAATAAAAGTTTTACAAAAATTAAATTTAATTTGGAAAAAAATCTATCTGCACAATTTGAAATTACATGTATTAATTGAAACTACCTAATTTAAAAAGTAAATTTATAAAAACCCATTCTCATTGCACAAGTATTATTCTAAAGAGAACTCCATATATATATATTCTTTATTATGGATGTATATTTTTATATCAAGTTTTAAATCAAACTGTGAGGAGGTTTCCATTTAATTTAATTTTAATGATCTCCGATAAATTTCTGAAAGAAAAAAATGGTGTCTTCCAAACTTTATAAAAAGCGTTAAAATTTTCCTTTTATGAATAATTTGTCTGAAAATTTTAATGAACTTGATTCTATGAACAGGGTACAAATGGCTTTCTTCTATTATTAACAAGTTCACGTCGTGAATCCATAATGATACACATGCATTTTTAATTCCTTTTTCAAAAAAAAAAATTTATTTTGAAAATACGGTTTTTAGTTGTTTTTATGTTAACGAGATAGAATTTTTTTTTTTTTTTCAGAATAGGAGAAGTTTATATTCCTTAATCATAGTTCTGAATAATTATTTAAAATTATTCACAGTAGTATTACAGATGTATTTTTAATATATTTTTCTAGCTGATTTGCGGACAAATCATCTCTTGTAATAGAATAAAGTTTTTTCTTTTCCTTTTTTTTAATATTCTTTTAGACTGAATATAAAATAAGGGGGTGGGGAAGGGGAAAGAATGTAAAATAAATATATTGAGATATAATATAAGGAAAGAAACCTAATAATTCATAATTGTAGAAATTTAGCTTATGAATTATTGAAAATTCGTAAATTTGTTTTATTAGGCAAAAGTGTGTATTTGCGAATAGATTATGATTTGCTTCGACATTTTACTGTCATGCACAGAATTTAGATAATGGGATAACAATTTTTATACTAAAACGTATTAGAATTATTTATTTAAACACTCACAAGCAAGTTATGTTTTATATCTCACAAAATTCGAATAACGAAGAAACAGGCAGTTTCTAAAAATACTTAAATCACTTTAAAACATTCGAATGTGTTTAAATCGTGATTCCTCTGATCTTTATTATTCAGAGACATTTTTTTTTTTTTTTTTTTTTTTTTTGAGTAATCCACAATTATTTGTTTCATTATTAAATGAGAGAAAATTTGCTGTAAAAAATAGTTATTATAGAAAATTCTGGATGAATTTACAGAATGATTCATGAATTCATGAATTTACAGAGTCCATACCTATTATGGATGATTCATGAAAAACCAGCATTCCATTTTTTTTTTCTAATTA
The DNA here is from genome assembly GCA_963930645.1 of Salticus scenicus. Classification (NCBI taxonomy): domain Eukaryota; kingdom Metazoa; phylum Arthropoda; class Arachnida; order Araneae; family Salticidae; genus Salticus; species Salticus scenicus. The sequence goes on from OZ005656.1 coordinate 109,841,237, forward strand.
AGTACTTTTCCTTATGTAAAGAGTTGATATTAAACAGTGCTATCGAGTTATTTTAGAGTGCTAGACAAAAATATAAGATTAAAATAGAAGCAGAATAAATATTAAAATAAAACTTTGCAAGAGATTGTGAAAAGAAAACATCTGAAAACAAGAATCCTATTTTAAATTATTTATGGATAAGTACTTAGAACAAGTAAATATTATTATATTAACTACATATCTTTCAGTTGAACATAAAGAAAATTTCTGTCAATTGCAATGGCTTTCAGGTATTTCGTTTGAAAGCCATTCTGAAAGCCTTTGCAGTTGACAGAGGTTATGGCCCATCCATTATAGACAAAGCTATCCAAAAATTACAACTCCCTCGTACTTCGTCTACTAAATCAGTCTCTTCTAATATCAGTATTGTTTTACCCTATTTTCCTAAAACCAGTCAGACCACAGCTAAAATTCTCAAACAATATGATTTTAAAATAATATTTTCGCCTTCCAATAAACTCACCTTTTCTCAGTTAAAAGATCCCATTGATATGCATAATTCTTGGGGCATTTATAGTATTTCCTGTCTGTGTGGTTTATCATATATTGGCCAAACTAAACGCAGTCTTAAATTTCGTCTAAAAGAACATATGAATTACGTCCGCAAACAAGAAACCAATAAATCGGCTATTTCTAAACATTGCTGGGAGGAAAATCATAATTTTAAATTTAATTCAGTTAAAATAATTTGCAGACCTAAATCCATTCATGAACTCGATTTCTTTTAAGCTTTTCATATTTATAAAAATTTTAAAAACCTTGTAAATTGTGATTTCGCTGTTCCCTATTTGTCTGATTGTTGGAAATTTTACATTCAGTCCACATTTTCTTCTGTTTACACAGCTATACATTCCTAAATTCCTATTGGCCACACTCCCCACCTTTTCCGTAATCCTATTGGTTGAACTAAATTCGGTCCCTCTCTTATACATACGAGCACTTCTCCAGATTCAGAATTCTTTTTGCACTGAAGACGGTACGCTTAAGGCTACCAAAACAGCTATATGCATCTCAAATATTTTTCTTTGGTGTTTCTGACGTAGTAGTTTATTCGGGTTTTAATATTCCAACTCCAAGTCTCCTGTTATTACAAGGTATTCTGTCGCAAACTGCAGACGGCATCTCTTATTCTTTATCATCAAGGAGGTATTTATTCCCTTCATTTTTGTATACCGTAAAGTACGATTCGTTGATATTACCTGCCGGGCTGTTCTACTTGAACACGGAAGTTTCATATCATTTACAATTGCCTCTGAAGACATATTTTATTGATTACTAACTCTATATATCATAAATCTTTTCTGTCGAGGAATTAAAAAACTTGGTCTTCCCGTAGATGCGCTTTTGGAAGTAATTTGCAAAATTCTTCAAAAAATTAATAACAACAGATTTTTACCTATTATTTTATCATCAATAATATAAGAACTTAACTCACAATGACTAAATGCAAAAATCTGTCCTTGATTTCTTTCAGACAATGGTTTGCCTCCACGCAACAATGACAAATGCTACAAGGTAGAATGATAGTTCTGGCTCTGCGCCAGGGCATAATAGATCGTATTCAATTTTCCAGGGCGTAAAATTTGCATATTGACCTTACCATCTTTTCCATTAATCGTCTTCTTTCAAGACACAGGTTATTAACATACGGCATACGTAATTATATTTTACTATTGATGTGGTAAAATATAATCCTCTGGGGATGGTTGCTACAATAACACTTGTGAGGTTGAGACGTTAGAACGTCACCACAGTTTGTGTAAAATTAAGCTGGATCCAGCAAAATAGAAAGTGGGGACGGTTAAATTACTTCGACGCCAGTGACTCGGCGAAAGTTGAGGTCGAGTTAGTTTTGTGTCGGCAGGGTGCTGCAACGAACGAATTAGGTTCAGAGAATTCGATGAATGTGAAGTGATTTTAAAAGTATTGATTGAAATGAAGGGAAAGGAGGTTAGTAGGAAAGAGTATAAGATGGTGATGGTTTTAGTAGATTGGTGTGGATGTTGGAGTATATTATAGTGGATTGTGGAGAATCTTATTTTGACGAGTATTGAGAAGTAAAGTAGTGGAGATTTAGTGGTGTGAAGCTTAAGTTGTGATGAGTGTTGGTACGCGTATCTACTAGCATTCGTAACGTAGCGTTGGATCTGAAGGGAATCAATCCTCTGATCCAAAGTGAGGTCGCAGTAGCGGAGTATACGAGTGCAACCGTCTCTACACCTTCAACTATTTGCTGGGGTGAGCTATTTAAGATTATCTAATTTAATTTTCTGATACATATATTTTGATTAATTAAATACGCTGACTGAGCTAATTTGGTTGCCAGACCGCCCTCCCGTTAATCTGTTCAAATAAACACTTATTTATTTGTTTAATTCAAGTCTTGTGCTCTCTTTACTTACCATTTAGTTATCTAATTATGTAATTAAGATGGAGTTTGCAGCAACGCAAACTTCACACACTCATAATAAAAACAACTTTACTTTCTGATCTACATTCTTTTGTTCATTTCATTTCAAATGGCCTTATATTTCTCTTCATGAATGTATAACAGGACCTAAAGGCAATGTGTGACTGCTGAGTTGATATCAATATAAACAAAATATGCATCTAGATAAAAGACAGGTGCATATTATATGTTTCAATATTAATATGGATATATGGAGGTGCATATTATGTTATTTGTATAATATAAGACAAATCATTTGAAAGAGAAATAGAAGTTCAACTTTACATATTGGGGTAAGTAATAAGTCATGAATGTATTTGATTTTTAAAGGTTTTGGCAGAAAATAAACGAAAACGATTTGGCATAATTTTTTATGTTTAAAAAATAATAGTAATAATAATAATTTTTCTACAAGAGGGTGTTTTGAATTCTAAATTTTATTTTTATGTGTGCATTTTTAGATTTTATGAATGCAATTTTAGGTGGACAAATGGCAATTTTACCGTACATAACTTATTATTGCACGAACCTTATTATTGACTTATTATTTTACTATGTTTTTATTAACTTCGATTCTTATTTGTTTGTTTGTCCGGTACAAATCTGGCAATCTATTTTTAACTAACTTTCCTACTAGCTAGACATTTGAAACTTTTACATTAGCTCAGAACCCGGTGACAACACAATACTTCGAAGTCAGATTTTCGAATTTTCGAATAGATTGCTTTTAATTAATTAAAGTATGAAAATAATAAGCTCTTAATTGCAATAAAATAGTCATTAAAATATTAGCTATAATTTAATTGTTGCCAAAAAAAATACGAGTTCATTTTCTTTCGACATAAAAATAAATACATTTAATTCAACGTGAACGTTAAAAAATTATAAAAAGTTAAATTATTCTTCTTACAAAAATTCACGTCATTATCACTTTAAAAATTTTATTGCTAATGTAGTTCACGATGCTAATATACGTTGTTCTAAAAGGAGTAATATTTTATTTTTAAAAACAACTTTTTTTTTCTCTATTATTATTATTTCACTGAACTGAGTCCGCGTGCTTAAATATTGCTTAAATATTATTTTTTATCCTCGCGCATTTTATTAAAGATTCATCAGAAAATTTAAAAACATGGTATATAAAAAGTTTTTTCTTTATCTTATAATTATTTTACCATGTTATTACCATGTTTTTATTAACTTCTATTCTTGTTTGTTTGTTTGTTCGGTACAAATCTTGCAATCGAATTTTAACTAACTTCCCTACTAGACAACTTCCCTTCTCGACATTTGAAACTTTCACAATAGCTCACAACCCGATGGCAACACGATCGAAGTCTGATTTTCGAATAGTTTTCTTATAAATAGTTTTCTTAAAATATGAAAATAATAACCTCCTAATACCTTATAAATAGCCATTGAAATATTAGCTATAATTTAATTGTTGCCAAAAAAAAATTACGAGTTCATTCTCTTTCGACATAAAAATAAATACGTTTAATTAAACGTGAGCGTTCAAAAACTGAAAAAAGTTAAATTATGCATCTCACAAAAATTGACGTCATTATCACTTTAAAGATTTCATACGCATTGATAAAGTGCTAATGTAGTTAGTTTTATAGCTATGATTCAACAGAAAATTTAAAAACATGGTTAATAAAATGTTTTTATCTTATAATTATTTTTATTAACTTCTATTCTTGTTTGTTTGTTTGTCCGGTACAAATCTTACAATCGAATTTTAACTAACTTCCCTACTAGTTAAACATTTGAAACTTTCACAATAGCTCACAACCCGATGACAACCCAATACTTCGAATTCCGATTTTCGAATTTTCCAATGATTTTCTTATAATTAATTAAAATATGAAAATAATAACCTCCTAATACCTTATAAATAGCCATTAAAATATTAGCTATAATTTAATTGTTGCCAAAAAAAAAAAAAAAAAAATACGAGTTCATTTTCTTTCGACATAAAAAAAAAGATACGTTTAATTAAACGTGAGCGTTCAAAAACTGAAAAAAGTTAAATTATGCATCTCACAAAAACTGACGTCATTATCACTTTAAAGATTTCATACGCATATATGAAATGCTAATGTAGTTAGTTCTATAGCTATGATTCAACAGAAAATTTAAAAACATGGATTATAAAAAGTTTTTTATCTTATAATTATTCTACTGTTCTCTTAATCAAAACCATGCCGATTTACATACCAGATCGCGCACGTCGCGATGGCTGATCGAAGTTTTCTGTGATTTTTCTCAGAAACTCGCGTAAATACGGGCTAGGGCTCCTTAAATGGCCACTACAGAAAGAATCTAACCAAGCCAAGGACCCTTTTGTAGCCAATAAGTCTTAACTTCTAACATCACTAACACTAACATCAACTTACTGTTAAAATAAGAGCATTATACCTGTAATTTGCACAAGAAAATATAAAAATTGCGTGAAGCATTAAAGTTTTAGAAAAATGTATTTATATAATCCATGTCTACCTAAAATATGTACAGAGGTAAGTATATAATAAAATTTAACGACGAGCATCCAAAATAGCTGACATTTATTGTTTCGTAATATTAGTAAATGTATTTTTTGGTAAATGTATTTATCAATGCATATTTTTTTTTTTCTTCTTATCAAAACATTCTTCTTTCCAACGAGGAAATCAAACGGTATGCGCTTTAATACTTAGATATATGTGAATATTTTATAGTGAGTATTTTATTATAATAAGACTAATTAAAAAAAAAAAAAAAGTGTATTTTCTTAATATTAAATTTAAAAATTGCAGCAATTGATTTGTTCCGATAAATTACAATATGATAACAATTTTGAAAAGTAGCAAATTTATTTTTTTAAGTTAGCAAAGCATTAATTTATTATTATCCTTTATTAAATTTTTATTATCCTGTTATTATCTAAATAAAACTTTGCGTTGTGAAAATGTTTTCTTATAAATATTTATTGCAATAAATTTACGTACATAACTTCATAGACTACTATCTTGGATTATTATAATTTTTCTTTTTCATCGATGATCAAGAAAGTGATGCAATAGAGTTTTCGGAAGATCTAACGAATTTCCTGCATTTGCAGGTCTTCGAATTCCATCGGGAATGTTATTCAATAGAATAACATAAATCAAAATCTAACTTCATAACAAGTTGCCTAATTCTTGTGATATCTTTCATTTCTACATTATGACTACTACTAAAACTTTCTCTATAGTAATTTGATAAATGGATGTGAAAATGATTTTAATGTTGTTATTTAATATCATTTCATTTAATTAATCCAATATTATCATTAATTATGATAATATTTAAAATAATTTTTCGGGAAATATCATTAAATGTTTGCATATCTCCGGACATAAATGCAGTAAATAAATTTTACATTTTCGAATAATGGCGTTAATGCTTATTAAAAGTAAAACGTGGTGCAAAATTTAACTAAAGTTTGAATAGAAAGACGTATTAAAAATATATTTCTAACACAGCATAGCTGCCAGGTCTTCCATTTTTTCCGGGAAGCTTTTTTCCAGAAATTTACTACAAAAAAGTATTTTATTTAATCGTCGAAAAGAAATGAGACAGATTTCTATTAAATAATTTTGGTGATAAAATCTGATTTAAAGGTTTGAATTGCTGGTAGTTATGAACACGGGTGCGTTTTTTATTAATCATCTCGCAAGTTTCTTCCATTAAAGGTTCCTATTTCTCAACTTTGATGTCATTATTTTAAACTGTCGATTTTAATACAGGGCTTCCACAGCCCTGTAACATAAAATGTAACATAAAATAAAACAATGCAACATAATTATAGCATAAAATTTATAATAAATTTATACAAGCAAAGTGTAGATTTATTTGTAAAAATATATTTTAATTTTTTTAAATAGTGGTAAGAAAAGAATACAAAAAAGTCACCTGGGGTAGCCCTGTACTATAGCGATTTTATTTAGCAAATATCATACCACTGGAAAATAATACATCCACGCGGAATAAAATGAGTAACAACAACAAAATTCGGCATGAGTATGTTCGAAATGAGTAGATAATTAAGTTATCACAATGACACACCGTTTTATAAACGTGTAACAAAATAAAAATTTTATGTTCTATAAATGATAAAACCGCCTTTGAGGACGACACAAGTAAATAGTATTGGAGAAATGGATTCGATTAAGTAAACGATATCCTGCTGTATTAGATCTTTTCACAAATTTTATAACTGCAAAATAAGTTCAATTTATTCCGAAACGGTTAAAACCCGTCACCCAAAATGTACAAATCCGGCTGCGAAATATCTGGATACCTAGTTGGCCCCTATGGACATCGTACCAACATATATACATAGTAGATGTTGTTGTAAATACATCGTAGATATTGTTGTATCAATAGATCAATATATAACTAAACATTCTCCAGCTGAAAACAGAATCTGGTTGGGCAAACAGATAGGCAGTAACAGAGGCCCAAAATTTTTGACTACATATTTGTGAGCGGTGGGAGTAGCACAACTAAAGGTGATAAATTATACAAAGAGTTTTCTTTCCATACTGATGTACTATAATACATGCATGATGTCATGATTGTTCGATTAGATTACTCACCCTTCTTTTACCCCATGTACACGGTGGTTACCAGCATCGAATGACAAATACGATGCGTCGCTAAATTGGACATTCCTCTATTCAAAAGTTGTTCACTTAGGTCGTGGTGTCACCATTACAGAAGATACTGACGATGGGAGTGAAAAAGAAGTGTTGTCGTAATGATCACTGATTTCTGAGTCCAGCCTCAGCTGATCGCCTTTGATACATATTTTTTTATATTATTCTGTGTCTTCAAGTTAGCTAACGGATTCGAATTGTCACTGCAAGCTCTAAAGGTAGCTGCTTTCGAGATTGCTCAGTGTCCTCTCAAGGTAGTGGCCCAGGGATATAAAAAGCCTATGCAACGCACTAAAAAAAATTCTGTAACTGACATCTACAAACGGAATTGGGGATGTAGTAAAAGTAGTTCCATCTCATCCTTATAAAATCTAGTTCCCTTTGCTAGCGATTTCTAAAATCTTCTATTAGAAATCTAGAGCGTTTTCCTATATTATCGTAATCAATCCTATCAAAAAATCTCTATAAATAAGTGCGAACATAAAAGACGAGATTTACTCACACCTCAAAACGTGTAAAAAAGTCAAAAAACCGAGGTCGAAAATTTTCACGATTACCTAAGTTCCCCATTCCTATAGTATGATGGGGAAATAATACCAGAACCTAAATTGCCAGCATCTCATGCTGTAAAATTATAGTATATATATATATATATATATATATATGTGTGTGTGTGTGTGTGTGTGTGTGTGTGTGTGTGTGTGTGTGTGGCTGTGTGTGTCTCGCAAATTCTTTTATTCCATGTCACATAATATCTCTAATAAAGAGAGACTTTCACTCATTAACGTGTCCATGGATATGTTGAGGATTTTTCCTCAACTGTATTAATTTAGGAAATAAAAAATAATTTAATAAAGTAATGTAAAAAATAATAATAATAGTAATAAATTCCGGAGAAATAATCTACTCAGTCATGCGGAGTGAGAAAAATTCTAAAAATAAAATGAGTCAGTCTGCGAAAAAGAATAAAAAAAAGAGAGAAAAAAAAGTAACATTTTCGCATCCCTTCGCTTGACAAGGGAAGGCTGACCTTGGGCGTGCAGATCTCTTTTTTCCCCCCTCGCGTGTCAGGAAAAACCCAAGAGAAAGTGTTAGAGTGAGATAGTTACGAAGTGAGACAATGTTTCATATGAATACATGGGCCTTTACGGCAGGAGTTGTTTTTGTGGCAACAAGGGTGAGAAGGGACGCTGACTGCTTGACCGGTGGATGTAAGCGTTTTGAAAAAGAAGCGCGGTTTTTTTTTTAGCGCGGGGCCAAGCCCCCTCGGGCCCCGTGCAGCAGTTTTTTCAGCAATGGATCAAATAGAGGGCCCTGGTCCCTGTTGGAGATGATTGGAGTGCTGTGATTATTAAATATAACATGTGAAGAAAATATAAGAGGCACGCTTGCTATGGACAAGGGATGTAGGAAGAAAAAGAAAAAAAAATTCTCAGGACGTGCGGGGATCCAGGCCCTATTTGGGCCCCTAGCAACTGATTTTTGTAAGGAAAATGGAATATCTTGGGCTAGAAGGAAAATTCATCCTTAGAAGTTCAGCTGAAAAAGAGTGTTGAGAAAAGGAAATTATGCTGAAAGAGTTGGTGCTGGAGCTCTCGTATACTTAGCTGTTGTGCTGGAATATTTAGCTGCAGATGTACTTGAATTAGCTGGAAATGCGGATCGAGATAAAAAGAAGAAAAAAAACTCGTATTATCCCTCGTCATTTGCATCTGACTAGGAAATTAAGCTGAAAGAGTTGGTGCTGGAGCTCTCGTATGCTTAGCTGTTGTGCTGGAATATTTAGCTGCAGAGGTACTTGAATTAGCTGGAAATGCGGCTCGAGATAAAAAGGAAAAAAAAACTCGTATTATCCTTCGTCATTTGCATCTGGCTATTCGTAATGACGAAGAATTGTGATGATGGGCAGAAATTTACATGCTGGTCTAACCAATGCCTCAAAGTGTTTTCCGAATTTACTTCGCGCTACTTCGAGCTCAAAATCTCATAGGATCACCGGCGGGACTACTGTCCTTTCTATTTAAGTGGAAAATGAGTTACTACTCTAGCTAACATTGAAATTAGCACACCGTATGAAGTTGACTCCTATGCCACGATTACAAGAGCCCGTTTTGAAGGCTTATTTATTGATAGATGTTGGTGTTTAAAGAAAAATAAAGAGTACAGAAGTGTTACGAAAGTACTCAATCTGGAAAGTGTGCTAGCTGACCACCAGCTATCCACCTGGAATTTCCTACCCAAGGGAAACTGAGGTAAAATTTTTATTTTATTTTATTTGTGTATAGCAGAACATTTGCATTTATTAAATAAAAAAAAAGAGACTTCACCATGTGCTAAAACTGAATTATAATTTAATAAAAGTTTGTGAACTTGAGAATTAATTTTGAACTTAAGAATATTAATATGGTAAACGAATAAACACGTAAAAACTTTTGAACTGTTTACTTCATTTACCTATTGTAGTAGACTTTGTATTAAATTTTGTTAGTGAGATGATATATGAGTTAAAAAAAGAAAAGAGAGTACTGTAAAGTGATTTTGAATGTAATAAGTGTGTAAATTTTTCTATGTAATAAGGTAGAATAAATCAGTTAGGTACCACTTGTTTAAAAAAAAAAAAAAAAAAAAAAGGAAAAATATAAAAATAGGAACTGAACTTGTGCATTATTGTGAAGACTATCTTGGAAATTTTCATGTAAAGAAATAAAGATATTTTTCCTGTAATTTCTTGAAATCACTGTTTCTTAAAAGAACGAAATTATTTTTAGATTGTATTTTGAGAGCTTAGTATGTGGGATGCTGTCTGTGTGAAGTTTGGATTTCATAAGTAGATTTATAAAGTAATTAAATAAAGTGATGAAGGTTTAAAGTGACCCATCACCCAATAAGGTCTATGTAAATTTGCAGACAGCACCTCACATCATGGGCTCTAAGATTAAAAAAAAAAAAAAAAAAAAGGTTAAACAAAAAATGTATATTTCAATGTGTGTTTATGTATATTTTCAAATTTTGTGGGCAATTTAGTACCCTGCTGTCAGGGAAGTTTTTGACTAAAAGTCCTAGGATTTAAGGGAAAAAAAATATGAGCATTGTTGTATAAAAGGATTTATTTTTATGTGATAGGGCTGACTTCCCATTACTCACAGCAGGATACATGACTAATTTTTATTTTTGTTTATTTTTGGGGGGTGGCAAATTGCCCAGTGTGTATTTTTTTTTATTTCTTACTTCTATTTATTTATTATCATTGAGTATATTTTAAAGGATTGTCTATGAGAGTCTCTGTCTATGCCTAATGATTTTATATAAAGTTTAATAATGGGTAGTGCTGGACAGAGGCTGTCATTGACCACAATGTAGGAAAAATCATTTTACACCTACATTGTGTAAAAATCAGAACAGGGCAGATACACAGATTGTCTAGAGTGCAAGTTCATTGCACAAACTTTGGCTATTGTTGGGGAACCTGGGTAAATTGTAAAACACAACGCGCTTTAAAGTACTTAGTAGTTTGAGGAATTTAAAAGTTAAGTTGTAGTTTAAAACTTAGAGTAAAAGTTAATATATTAAAGTAATGTACTATATTGGACGGAGGGGAAAATTTAAAAGATAAAAATTAATTAAATTAAATCAACGATGAGAGAGATAAGTACAAATACAACTTTCTCATCGTCACAACTGGATCCGCGACCAGTTCCAGAATTTGTGTTGCTGTTCTGTTGTGTACATATATAAGTATTTCAATATAAATTTTTTAAATATATTGTGTTATATTCGAAAAATGAGTTTTAATTAATGTTTGCATATACTTGTATTTTGGTGATTTCATATGGTTGGAAATTTCATATGGCTCATTGAATTTCATATGACTAATTGAAAAAAAATTTTAAATTGCACTTAAGTGCAATTTTAAATTTTTTTTCAACTAGTAAACATCCTATACCTCTTCCCAAATATGTGTAATGCCATTAAAAAATTTTTTTTAATTAATGAAGGTAGTAAACCTTTTATCAAAAATTGTGGAATGCGAAATAATTGTATAGGAGAAAATCTGGTTTTAAAAGAGAAATTGTTTTTAATTTGTTACTCTGAGTGTGGGTCACAATTTTAAAATTTAGCAAAAAAAAAAAAAAAAGTTACTAGGTGGAGGATATCAAATAAGATAAAACTATTTATTTGCTGGGTGCGGTTCTATTTTTATATTGTTTTGAGCTGATATTCCAATGCTGGCTAACCTCTCCCTTGAACGCAGAACTAACTTAGCTCTGTTGTGTTTGTCCTCAGGTTGACTTGATTTTTTTTTTTTTTTTTTTTTTTTTTTTTTGGGGGGGGGGGAGTTGCCTGTATTGAATGCCTAAGTGCATGATTTTGAATTTTCTGTACCAGCTCTGGTAGGTTAGCAAAAACTAATTAAAATTTCCCAGACTCTGTTTTGGTTGTGCCTACCTGCTTATATAAATAAAAAAAAAGCTTTTCCCAGCATCCGAAAATTTTCTGTTTTTTTAAATAATAATATTAGTAATATGCTAATAATTAAAAAGTAAAAAAAATGCTACCACCTAGTTATGTTTTGTGGCCAGCTCTCAGGGTGGCAGGATATAAATTTTAGAAAACTACACGAGTAAGCATTTCACCTAGTTCATGCTGTAAAAGAAAGGTGTAATACTTTATTTTTGAAATATTGTTTTAGAAAAAGATTGTAGGCTAAATGCAGGGAAACTAACAATTGTTGGGACAAGAGGGGCTGGCAAATTCATGCAGCTGTAAAAGTCCTTTAAATTTTTCAAAAATGTAAACAAAGTCTTTATATGAGTGTAGTACCTCTTTCAACAGAAAATTAGGGAATGTGTTGGGATGGTAATAAAAATTGTTCTTGCTAGGCAGAGTTAAATTAAATATTTGTCATTATTTTGATCTCACATTTAATTGTTTACAGTTTAATCATGAATTTTTTTCCAAAAAATTTAAACTGCCAATGAAACAGAAATCACTTTTGCTTCTATAAATGGATTTTTTCTCAATTTAGGTACAATCTGACATAACATGTAATTTTTAGAATTTTGTTTGGATATTTTGAATGGGAAAATTTGAATTTTGGGATATGTTGGTGTGAGAACTGGAGTATGCCAGAAAAACTCCTTGGCTCTCAGATTTAAAATAAGTCTGTTGTGGGTCTCCCACTGAATTTTTTAAATGGCTATGAGTTTACCTATTGGGGCGACAAATTTTACTGCTAATACTTTACAAAGTTCTCACTGACAGGGTATGCTCTTGAAAGTATGAATTGTTGATAGTGATATAGTGTTAGTGTTAAAGAATTATCATGATGAAATTTTTCTCGAAGAGAAGTTTATGTTGGGAAAAAGTGAATTTAGTTAGGTAGGAAAATTTGGAGGTAGAATAGATTGGTGTTTATGGAAAGGAAAAAGAGGAAATTGTAGATATTCAGATTTTTTTTTCTCGAGCTGCCCATGTTGTTTATTCCATTTAAGCCTATTCAAATATCTTTCAATTTAATAGTAATGGTTGAATTTTTTTTTTCTTCCTACAAAAGTTAGGAGAGCTTAGAAATTTTTTATGCACTGGGTAATCGAATTGAGTTTCAGTGAGGTACAGAATTTTTAGATGTAGGTACTTAGTTATGAAATGGTTTCGAATCTCTCAGTGCATATTAGTCTCTTAAATGAGTAGTAATGGAGGTAAATTCTGATAGTTTAGAGTATGCTGAAGGCTAAATATTAAATATAATAAAAATAGGAAAAATTGTGGGGGAAAAAAAAAAAGGAAAAATATCAAAAATTTTTTTAATATTTGGCTCCTAGAGGAGTTTACTATTTACTGACTAGGAATTGTGATAAGGTATAGACATTGAATTTTGTGTAAATTTCAAAACAAATCTTTGTTTACCTCATATGTGATGCACTAAGAGAGCAATAATTAAGACTCAATCTGTACTTATAGTGGGGTAGAGAAATAAAATAAGAATAAAAAAACCACCCTAGCACATTCTGTAAAAATAACTTAAATTTTGTTTGTTTGTGATTCTGCCAAAGAAATTTTTTTTTATATACATATGTCAGTGTTTTTTTTTTTTTTTTTTTTTTTTCAAATTGTGTGAAAAGAGGAAGAAAAATTTTTTTTTAGGTTAAAATGTCACTTACAAAATTTCAAATAGCATATTTTTTTTTTTTTTTTTAAGTGGATTTCTTTTTCATTTTCTCACTCGCATTGGTGATTTATACAAAATTTTAATTTGCATTAAGGTTTCTGTTATGAAATTTGTAATGCTAATATGGAAAAGAGGTTGTTTATGAGTTCTCGAGTACAGTAAATATTGGGGGGAGTTTTACAAAAACTTCTTTTACTTCTAACTGTTAGTGTTTAAATTGTTAATCAAAATTGTAACTTAACTTCTGCTTGCAAGGTGCACATTGTAAACAGATTTTGAGTTTTAAGAGATTAGTTGTGTTCTGGGCTTTGGTGTAGTAGGGTCGGTGTTTGACTTTATACACTTTGCTCGGGACATGAGCTGTCTCGTCTGTTTGTTTTTAAATTGTTTAACTAGTATTACATGAGCTTAAGAGATGCTGTGATTTTAATTTTATGCGAGTATGGGTGAAAAAGGGATTTGCTTATTGACTTTAAAATTTTCAGCTAAAAAATTTTTTTTTCCAGAGGTATTGAGGGTGTAATAATTTTCATTAAAACTTTTAAGGTAGATTTTTTTTCATATTCCTTTGCATATGTGCCTTAGATATCATGTAAATTTTTTTTTTAGAATTTTACAAATGTTCAGAAAGTCTTGTAAATGTATGTACGGGTATTTCAGGACTGGAAAAGAAGAAATGTGCAATGTAAAAGTGCATTAAAATTTTTAATTTCAAGTTTAATTATATGTCACTGTGCGCTTGGTCATACAGACCTTGTTGAAAAATTTGGATAAATTTCTGTTGTTTTTGTTGTGTATATGTTCTTGCATTGCCTTTAATCAGTCACTTTGCTACTTCTCAGTGCATGTATTCACTTTCGAGATAAAATTTAGATTTAAAATTTAGTAAGAAATTTTAAAATAAGAATATGTTAACCTGCGCCAGATGTAGGTATACAGGCACTTGAGCGTGTAGCTAACTATGTATTAAAAATAGAAAAAAATAAAAGTAAAAATTTGAAAAAAATAAAACTTACTTTTGGTATATGGTTGGCGAAGATGAAAACTCTTGCTTCGCTTGAAAAATTTTGGTAGTGGTGTGGTTATGCTTTAAATGGTGGATGTAATATGTGCACTGGGAAGTTCAAAAAAAAAAAAAAAAAAGGAGAAATTGTTATGTTTTGATTTTTTTTTTCCAAGTACAAAGTTTAATATATGGGTGTGGCTGATAAATTCAAGTTGATGTAATATGTTTTATTCCAGAACTTGCCTTATGCTGTTGTTTGTAATATGTATATACCATGTAATTTTTTTTTTGTGTGTGTTCTGTAATGGGAAATGTCAGTGGATGGCTGGTGGTCGCTTTCTTTACCCTGATAAGACATCTCAAAGAGTCTTTGAATTGCTATTTTTTTTTTTTTTAGTGTCTTGTAGGAGGTCTCTGAAACCTGCCGCTGGAGGATGGTCATCAAGGTTCTGGTGTGAATGTTCTTTTTAACATTGTTGTTTTACAGGCATTGGAACGTGTTTGGAGTAATAAATTTGATTTTGAAGTAGAAAAACCGACATGTATGCAGTTACCAGTTGCCAAAGTTAGGAAATTGGGATCTTTTAGGATAGTTAATTTAAGCTGAGTAGATTTTTTTTTTCTTTCTTCTGGTGCTAGGGATTTTAAAGTGAGCAGAATTCACCCATTGCTGGGTACAAAAAAAAAAAAGGGTTAGCAACAGTAATAAAAGAAAAAAAAAATTTTTTTTCATTTAACAGTTTTCTTAAATGGAAGATTAGGTGGATAAATTTTTTTTTGTGGGAGGTTTTGCTGCTGAATATTGGCCACGTATGTTTCATATGTTTCATGTAGCTATTACAGTTCTTAGTGTTTGCTACCTGTCTTCGCGGGGTCGGTGTCAGACTTCTCTTGGATTAGAGGACATTTGCTGGGTATCTGGCATCCTTAAAAAAAAAAAAAAAAAAAAAAAATTGTGCCAATTTTTTTCCCGGAAGACGGAGAGTGTTGTTGAGGATTTTTCCTCAACTGTATTAATTTAGGAAATAAAAAATAATTTAATAAAGTAATGTAAAAAATAATAATAATAGTAATAAATTCCGGAGAAATAATCTACTCAGTCATGCGGAGTGAGAAAAATTCTAAAAATAAAATGAGTCAGTCTGCGGAAAAGAATAAAAAAAAGAGAAAAAAAAAGTAACATTTTCGCATCCCTTCGCTCGACAAGGGAAGGCTGACCTTGGGCGTGCAGATCTCTTTCCCCCCCCCCCCTCGCGTGTCAGGAAAAACCCAAGAGAAAGTGTTAGAGTGAGATAGTTAAGAAGTGAGACAGTGTTTCATATGAATAGATGGGCCTTTACGGCAGGAGTTGTTTTTGTGGCAACAAGGGTGAGAAGGGACGCTGACTGCTTGACCGGTGGATGTAAGCGTTTTGAAAAAGAAGCGCGGTTTTTTTTAGCGCGGGGCCAAGCCCCCTCGGGCCCCGTGCAGCAGTTTTTTCAGAAATAGATCAAATACAGGGCCCTGGTCCCTGTTGGAGATGATTGGAGTGCTGTGATTATTAAATATTACATGTGAAGAAAATATAAGAGGCACGCTCGCTATGGACAAGGGATGTAGGAAGGAAAATAAAAAAAAATTCTGAGGACGTGCGGGGTTTCAGGCCCTATTTGGGCCCCTAGCAACTGATTTTTGTAAGGAAAATGGAATATCTTGAGCTAGAAGGAAAATTCATCCTTAAAAGTTCAGCTGAAACAGAGTGTTGAGAAAAGGAAATTATGCTGAAAGAGTTGGTGCTGGAGCTCTCGTATACTTAGCTGTTGTGCTGGAATATTTAGCTGCAGATGTACTTGAATTAGCTGGAAATGCGGCTCGAAATAAAAAGAAAAAAAAAACTCGTATTATCCCTCGTCATTTGCATCTGACTAGGAAATTATGCTGAAAGAGTTGGTGCTGGAGCTCTCGTATGCTTAGCTGTTGTGCTGGAATATTTAGCTGCAGAGGTACTTGAATTAGCTGGAAATGCGGCTCGAGATAAAAAGGAAAAAAAAACTCGTATTATCCCTCGCCATTTGCATCTGGCTATTCGTAATGACGAAGAATTGTGATGATGGGCAGAAATTTACATGCTGGTCTAACCAATGGCTCAAAGTGTTTTCCGAATTTACTTCGCGGTACTTCGAGCTCAAAATCTCGGGACTACTGTCCTTTCTATTTAAGTGGAAAATGAGTAACTACTCTAGCTAACATTGAAATTAGCACACCGTACGAAGTTGACTCCTATGCCACGATTACAAGAGCCCGTTTTGAAGGCTTATTTATTGATAGATGTTGGTGTTTAAAGAAAAATAAAGAGTACAGAAGTGTTGCGAAAGTACTCAATCTGGAAAGTGTGCTAGCTGACCACCAGCTATCCACCTGGAATTTCCTACCCAAGGGAAACTGAGGTAAAATTTTTATTTTATTTTATTTGTGTATAGCAGAACATTTGCATTTATTAAATAAAAAAAAAGAGACTTCACCATGTGCTAAAACTGAATTATAATTTAATAAAAGTTTGTGAACTTGAGAATTAATTTTGAACTTAAGAATATTAATATGGTAAACGAATAAACACGTAAAAACTTTTGAACTGTTTACTTCATTTACCTATTGTAATAGACTTTGTATTAAATTTTGTTAGTGAGATGATATATGAGTTAAAAAAAGAAAAGAGTGTACTGTAAAGTGATTTTGAATGTAATAAGTGTGTAAATTATTCTACGTAATAAGGTAGAATAAATCAGTTAGGTACCACTTGTTTAAAAAAAAAAAAAAAAAAAAAAAGAGGAAAAATATAAAAATAGGAACTGAACTTGTGCATTATTGTGAAGACTATCTTGGAAATTTTCATGTAAAGAAATAAAGATATTTTTCCTGTAATTTTTTGAAATCACTGTTTCTTAAAAGAACGAAATTATTTTCAGATTGTATTTTGAGAGCTTAGTATGTGGGATGCTGTCTGTGTGAAGTTTGGATTTCATAAGTAGATTTATAAAGTAATTAAATAAAGTGATGAAGGTTTAAAGTGACCCATCACCCAATAAGGTCTATGCAAATTTGCAGACAGCACCTCACATCATGGGCTCTAAGATTTAAAAAAAAAAAAAAGGTTAAAGAAAAAAAAAAGGGATGTATATTCCAATGTGTGTTTATGTATATTTTCAAATTTTGTGGGCAATTTAGTACCTTGCTGTGAGGGAAGTTTTTGACTAAAAGTCCTAGGATTTAAGAAAAAAAAAATATGAGCATTGTTGTATAAAAGGATTTATTTTTATGTGATAGGGCTGACTTCCCATTACTCACAGCAGGATACATGACTAATTTTTATTTTTGTTTATTTTTGGGGGGTGGAAAATTGCCCAGTATGTATTTTTTTTTATTTCTTACTTCTATTTATTTATTATCATTGAGTATATTTTAAAGGATTGTCTATGAGAGTCTCTGTCTATGCCTAATGATTTTATATAAAGTTTAATGATGGGTAGTGCTGGACAGAGGCTGCCATAGACCATAATTTAGGAAAAATCATTTTACACCTACATTGTGTAAAAATCAGAACAGGGCAGATACACAGATTGTCTAGAGTGCAAGGTTATTGCACAAACTTTGGCTATTGTTGGGGAACCTGGGTAAATTGTAAAACACAACGCGCTTTAAAGTACTTAGTAGTTTGAGAAATTTAAAAGTTAAGTTGTAGTTTAAAACTTAGAGTAAAAGTTAATATATTAAAGTAATGTACTATATTAGACGGAGAGGAAAATTTAAAAGATAAAAATTAATTAAATTAAATCAACGATGAGAGAGATAAGTACAAATACAACTTTCTCATCGTCACAGATTCGAAACAGTCGTTTATTGACACATCTTAAACATCTTACAGGTTATAGTCCAGGATTTAGGTCTGAGCAAGTGGAACTGAGTTCGTCGGAGCCAAGAACGACAGCAGCCGCGATTACATCACGTTACCTCCCGGGGCCGTTATTTTGACGTGATTTAGTAGGCAAGAGCACACACGGAGAGATGCTTCATTCCCCGTGCGTTTTCTCTTAAATATCGGCATTTTTGGCGCGAATCTTCACCCCTCCTTCGTCTAATCATTGGCTATTAACTTAATGATTGACAGTTTAGCTGAAGTCCAGATCTCCGGGATTAATTAATATGCATCACTTAACCACAAGAAACTGAAAGATGCGTTTGTTCAGCACTTTTTTATTCTAAAATTCGTTCGATTTTCTGACTTTAGCGTTATGATCGTGCATTGTAATAAAACTTACTTTACAGGGGAAACTTTAGAATTAATTTCAAGTTAAGAATTTCTAATGTGATTTTTTTAAGTTATTGCTCACTATTAATTTAAAATAGCAAAATAATAATTTAAAACCTTGCCTCTTCTTATCCTTTCATATATATATATATATATATATATATATATATATAACTTTAAATTATTTTACCAATACGAAAAATAGGTTTCTATAAATTAAAATAGGACTTTTTATAAAACAGCAGCTGTGAAACTTAGTGAAATAAAATAAACTTAAAAATCTTTAATTTAGCATCAAGTCAATAATTGCCAAACATTATGCTGCATGCCTGTATAGATGATGTTAATAGTAGCTATGACATGGACTTTCAAATAAATATTTGTCATTAGACCTGGATGTATAAACATGTTTATACCTGGATGTATATACATGCAAAACTTCAAACACCATTCTCTCCTCCCTGAACAGAAATAGCAAAGGAATTGAGGGAAACGGGTAGAAATATTACCACACGATTGTTAAGCACTTTGTCGAAGAGCAGATACGCAATTAATCAAATGTTGTGAGAACGTGTTATTAAGGTTGTTGCTTATTTCAGTCAGGTGTGGCGGCGTACGCCTTCCTAATATGGAATAAGATTAGGCAGATCATCTTGTAGCGGCAGAAGCCATGATTGAAATACAGGGTGTATATAAAGTCCCGGACTCATTTTGAAGTTTAATAACTCATAAAATAATAAAGATAGATTAAAATTAATAACATAAATGGTTAGATAGACTCAAAAAGTTTCATGACCCTTGTCAATGAACTTCCACGTGTGCCCCCTTCGTCGCACGGAGAATATCAAGTCGATAGTCAATTTCACACCAGGTAGCGGCAAGCATGTCAGCATCCACAGAGGCTATTGCGGTTGTAATTCTGACTTTTAGGTAATTATTCGACTGCCGTTCGAATAAAATAGCACATACAAAAGTACTACATAGAACAAACACATCAAAAGTAAACATAACATTGCAATAGTTGCCAAAAACAAAAGAGAGAAAAATTAAATTAATAAGCAGACGATATTTAGAAAAGTACAGATATTTAGGCTGGGAAATTAAATAATCTGAAATTAACCACACGCGCAGACGATATTTACAAAAGTAAAGATGTTCAAACCTGAAAAGAAAATGTATATGAGTTATTCCATCAATAAATGCCATAAGTTTGTTTATATCTTCATTATTTTATGAGTTATTAAACATCAAAATGGGTCCGGTACTTTATAAACACCTTGTATATCGATATACACAATGTCTTCAATGCGGTATAATCTATAGGAAAAATATAAAATTACCAATTATTATTTGCAGAGCTGCCAATCTAACCCGTAGAGTTCTTAGTACCGCCCTTTTTCCGACACCAGTTTTTTAGCGTGTTTTTTTTTTTTTTTTTTTTTTTTCCCTTACTGCATCGTAGATATATTTGAAGACCATTACTCTAAAAATTAAGTGGTGGTGAAAAAAGGGCGGTGCTAACAATCCTCTAAACTAGGTTGGCAGCTCTGTATTTGTATCCTGTGTATATTAACTTTTACAGAGTGTAATTTTGAATATATACATTTTGCATAGCCAAATATTGAAATAATTAAAATAATTTAATTTAAGCTTTGAAATAATAAACTGAATCTTTAAATAAAACAAAAAATTCTACGCATACATACAGGTTTTTCCAATAGCGTAACCATTGACAACTATGCGCTTGAACAACATATATTAAAATCAACTTCTTCTGCTGAAAAGGTCTTCATTATGTCTAATTCATTTACTTTTAAATTATCAAAGCTTAAAAAATTACAAACAAAGAGAATCTTCAAAATTACAGTAATAAAAAAGAAGAAAAGAAAGCATACACAGAAAATAATTGTATGTAAATCAGAGGATCAGAATTCAGGACAACAAATTTCTCTAAGTCAAACAACAAAGTAAAACAATTTGTATTAAACTAGACTTTGTTAGTCAGAGTTTCATTTAGAGACGACACAAACTCGAAGTGTTTCCCATTTGATTTCCCCTCGTAAGAAATGCTACCTAAACATTTCTGATCTCTAATGAATTCCTTCCTTTTACGAACACTTGTTATACTCAATTCCGAAAGATAAATCTTGACAAGTTTCAAAGTTTTTTAGTGCGTAAAATGTAAATACTTGGTTATTGACATAGTTTAGCTAAACTATTGACATTTTCTCTACCATGATTTTTCTCCCTAAAAACAGGTCCTTTTTAATGGACTGTCGATATTCTCCCCAAATAAACAGAAGTAAGATGTAATTAGTCTAAATTGGGCTTCATTCCATTGCATTCTTCTTTTTTTCTGTCTCTCATTAAAAACAAAATTAAACAAGGTTAAAGAAATTAACAAGTTTAAAGAATATAAACCACAATCTAATTTTTATTGCAAATAATTACGAATATACATAATTAAAAAATCTGGAGTGACTCCACTCGACTTTCCGAACATTGAGTAATTAACAGTTTTGTAGATAAAGTAAAGAAAGAGGAGTTGTTAAACAAACGAAAGAGAGAAAACCATAATAGAGTGTTTGAGTATTTTTTCCATCTATTACACGATGTTTTATTTAACGCTACTGAACTTTGAGCCCATAGATCATAATGATAAAGAATTTTTCGTTGTGTCCCTGTAAAAACCTATAAATGCTAAATTCACCAAAATGCTTATAGTTAGTGCAACAGTGATTTATAATACTCATATAAATTTTCAGCTCAATTCAATAAGGCGTTTAGATGCTATCGTACTTTTAAAAATTTAGTCCCATAGGCCATAATGATAAAGAATTTTTCTTTGTGTCCCTGTAAAAAAACTGTAAGTGCTAGATTCACCAAAGTCTATACAGTTAGTTCAACTGTGATCTATAACATGTGTACAAATTTTTTGCTCAGATTAATAAGGCGTTTAGGCGCTATCACACTTTTAAAAATTTGGCCCCATAGGCATAATGATAAAGAATTTTTCTTTGTGTCCCTGTAAAAAAACTATAAGTGCTAGATTCTCCAAAATCTATACAGATTGAGTATTTGTGACCTATAATATGTGTATAAATTTTTTGCTCAATTGAATAAGGCGTTTAGATGCTATCGCACTTTTAAGATTTTGCTCCCATAGGCCATAATGATAAAGAATTTTTCTTTGTGTCCCTGTAAAAAAACTATAAGTGCTAGATTCACCAAAATCTATAGGGTTCGTACTATGGTGACTTACAATATGCGTACCAACTTTCAGGTTAATTGAACAAAGCGTTTAGACGCTAGCGTGTTCACTCACAGACATACACACATACACACATACACACATACATATATCATCGTAAAAATAGTGAAAACGGACTCAGGGGACCTCAAAACGTATAGAAACATCAAAATCTCGAATTCGGATTTTTGACATGATTACAATACTTTCCTCACTATAGTGTTCGGAAAGTAAAAATAATAGACTTCAAGTTTGCTATTAAAAATTTAACTAATTAAATGCAACCTCTTTCACATATCCAGCCTTCGTCGAGGGGATGAAACGGTGTTTGAGTTGTAAACTTATAGTTACAAACTTTGTTTTATTTAACCCTTTACGGTTCCTATTTAATTTAACTCCTCTGGTCAGTGTTGCCAAATGTATGAACTTTTTTTATTCTACACCACTAAGTTTTAACTGTAACGGTTCCTCAATAACTTCGAAGGTTATTCGTTCATTATGTATACCAAATATCACTCTTTAAAATTATTGGTGGTAGCTGAATAAAAATAACAAAGTAGGTACGTGTGCTGCCATAGCCTCCTAAACTAGATGCCTTCCGCGTGGCTCGGAAACTTGGCAACAGTTCAAGCGGTAGACAGTGCCACCTGGTACAGATTGCGCGACTTTTTCATTATTGTCACCAATAATTTTAAGAAGTGATATATGATATATATAATCGTCGTTTCTTTGATTCTATTCGCCTTTTATGTATATCAAATTTTACTTTAAAATTTTTTGGTGGCTGTTGAATAAAAAAGTCCCGCAATCTGTACCAGGTGGCGCTATCTACCGCTACCGCTGTCTACCAAGTTTCCGAGCCACTCGGAAGGCATCTAGTTTAGGAGGCTATGGTGCTGCAAACAAAGTGGGAACGCACCTTGCATTTTATACTATTTATTCAAAGTTTCATACTTATTACTTTTAAACGCTAGTTCTGTAGTGCTTTTTAGTGCTAGAGGCCTATTTCAGTCGGTACAGTTGTCGAATTTTTATACGTCACTCTCAATTAGTGCTAAGGGCTTATTTCAGTCGGTTTATTGAATGAGGATTTATTGAATGAAGTCCCCCCCAAGGCCCAACTTTGACATGAGTCCCCCCCCCAAGGTACCCCTATTTCAGTCGGTACAGCGTTGTCGAATTTTTATAATACACTCTTAATAGTGCTAAGGGCCTATTTCAGTCGGTTTATTGAATGGGGATTTATTGAATGAAGTCCCCCCCTAGGCACAACTTTGACATGAGTCCCCCCAAGGCACAACTTTGACATGAGTCCCCCCCTAGGCACAACTTTGACATGAGTCCCCCCCAGGCCCAACTTTGACATGAGTCCCCCCAGGCCCAACTTTGACATGAGTCCCCCCCAAGGCACAACTTTGACATGAGTCCCCCCCAGGCCCAACTTTGACATGAGTCCCCCCCAAGGCACACCTTTGACATGAGTCCCCCCGTAGGCCCAACTTTGACATGAGTCCCCCCCCAAGGCCCAACTTTGACATGAGTCCCCCCTAGGCCCAACTTTGACATGAGTACCCCCCCAAGGCACACCTTTGACATGAGTCCCCCCCAAGGCACACCTCTCCCTCATTGGAAAAAAGAGCAAAAAAGGTTGTTTTGCGGCTATAAGACAGTTTGGACTTCCAATGTTATTTGTTACAGTATCTGCAGCTGAAACAGATTGGTTTGATTTAATAAAAACTTTATCATGGAATTTAGATCGTCACGAATTAACTAAAGAAGAATTTGTCGATATTAACAAGTTTAGCAGTAGGCCTCTGGCACTAAATTAAAATATGTCAATGTCAGATTTTCATGTTTTAAATAATGAAATAATGTCGTGTCTGTATATTTTATTTTATTTTATTTATTTATTTATTTATTTATTTATTTATTTATTTTTTTTGCTTCTTTGGGCTTATTGCATCAAGTAAGTAGTTTTACGAGTGTCTGCTTTATTATTCCCTTCTTATTTCTCATTTTTTGTGCCTTTTAATTGAAAATTTTTATTTTACCGTTTATTTTTTTAGTTGTGTAACCTGGAGTACGTTGCAGCTTTGTTTGCAGCACTCGCGCCTACTTTGCTCCCCTGACAAAGGGTCATGTCTTCTTTCGACCCGATACAATTGTTGCGAGATTTTGCATGTTATGGTGTTTATTCAAAGTTTTATTCTTATTATAACCTTAATGTGTTCTAATTTAACTTTTCAAATGTAACTTTGCTGTCTAATTCTTTATGACTTTATAAAAATTGTGTAGAACATGATTAAAAACATTAACGAATTTCCTAGTAATACGTTTCGCATAGCTTGAGGCAAAAATTCGCTGCTTATTTATTTTTTTATTATTTATTCAATATAAATTTTCTTCCTTTAGTTAAGATTTTCCAATAATATATTTCCTGGAGTAATTCCATGATCGGTCTTTTTATTTTTCTATATATATATATTATTATTATTATTATTTACGTTTGCAAATACTTTAAAAATAATAATCATATTATAAAATTATTAATTTAAATTTATTTTTACTTATTTCTGTTACATATTTGCAAACCTGCTACTATTTATAATTTATTCCGTCCCGTATTTTTTTTTTTTTTTTTTTTTTTTTTTTTTTTTTGTCCCGTGCTACATTTTTTGTAGAGAATTTGTTTTAATATTTAATTATGGTTAAATAAGAAAAGATCATTTCATGATTAGCTCCAAAATTTATTTTATTGTTTCGTGTTCTTTTATGTTTTTTGTTCCACCTTTGGTAGTGAAATTAAATTCATAACTTCACGTCCCGTAGCCTTTCCATTTGCACAGCAGACGTTTCACGACTTTGTTACAGGTGATTCCGTCCCACAGTATTCGAAGTTGAGTCAAAGTTAAGAAGTGAAATATATCTTTAAGGAAACCGTGTGGAAAAAAAAAAAAACATTAGCAATACTGCGGAATAAATTAAAAATGTTACGAGTCTGCATTTGTGATATATTTAGATAAGGTCAATGAGATATTTCTCGATAAGAAAAAAATAAATGAATAATGGAATGGATAAGACTATCACAGCATTATAAGAAAAAATCATAGAATTCAAAAACATACAGATAACTTAATTATTTTCTGATTTAAAAGAGACTTTAAAGCCAAAACGAGAAAAAAATGATATTTTGAAATAAAAAAAAAAGATCAGAAAAGAAAAAAACTAACTATACTAAATAAGTAATTTTCGAGTAATATACAGTACGTTTATATATATACATCATTCGGTGTTTTATCAGGACAGAGGGATAGAAAATTCGAGAAAGATCAAGACACATTTTTTTTTAATTAAATTCCTTTAAAACGATTAGAAGAATCACAGAAAATTTATGGAGCACTATAAATGTAAGGATAGAAAGCAGACATTTTCTCTTGAGGAATATTTTTAGAAAAACATGTGAAAGGAGAAATTTAGATAAAATTCTTCCAAAAACAGTGGCCAAGAACCAAGCTTTGTGTATAGGGAAAGAAAACACCAGCGAACGGAAA
Organism: Salticus scenicus; assembly: GCA_963930645.1. Classification (NCBI taxonomy): domain Eukaryota; kingdom Metazoa; phylum Arthropoda; class Arachnida; order Araneae; family Salticidae; genus Salticus; species Salticus scenicus. Next base: position 109,866,668 of record OZ005656.1, read on the forward strand.
ATATTTTCTTTTACAATCTCAATCGTTTATTGAACAGAAGCTTCAATCAAATTTACTAAAGACAGTATACTGGAAAGACCTTTAGAAGGAACAAAAGAAAATGCATCATCTATATTACAGAAATTGTGAAAAAATGTTATATACATACACCAAAGAGTTTTCCTCCAATACAATGCATATAAATGTTGTAAAGCAGAGACTTCTCATTGCTATGGCCTCAGTTTGAGAATTAAAAGTGTTGGTATAAATGGGTCCACAGAGTGAAAAGCAGAGTCTTTTAAACAATCACAACATTTAATAATATAGAAAAGTAGAATAACATAATGCGGGCATTTCTCGCCGCACGCTTAGCAAAGCTTTCTCGTACAGACTCATATAAAACTCTCTTTTAGAGAAGCGAAGATGCGCTGTTGATTACGTAATACAGTTACGTCACATCTGACGTCATGACAGGTGTGAGCTGGTTAACAGATGATATGAGGAAACATGCATTGAAATCCTTCATTTCCCCCTTATTCAATAAATGTTTCGAAAATAAAACATATTTATGCATTATAATAGCATATTAAAAATTACAGAAAATTATTTTTATGCAAGAGTTACTTAAAATAAGAAAAGTGTTAGTAAAGAAATAGAATTATAAGCAAATAATTATGGTTAATATAATAAAATAAAATACGTAAAATATAAGCAGTTAATTTCTTAATGAAAACACAGTTTAAATATATATATTTTTTTAAGTTCTTCAGTCCTGAGTATTAAGTCCTATCATACCACAACATTTTTCATGTTTATATGCATTTAAACTTTTTGTTAAAATATCTGCAGGTTGTTCATCTGATGAAATATATTTAATGTCAATTAGTTTATTATTGTAAACTTCTCGCACAAAATGATGACGAATGTCAATGTGCTTAGAGCGATTGTGATAAACAGGATTTTTTACTAATCTCAGTGCAGATTGATTGTCGCACATGATCTCAGTCGGACTTGATACAATTTCAGGATCCAATTCTTTTAAGAAATTTCTAACATGAATTGTCTCTTTTGCGGATTCAGACAGAGACATATATTCAGATTCTGTTGTGGATAGAGCAACGGTTCGCTGCTTTCTAGATTCCCAAGAAATAGGTCCACCGGCATATTTAAAGACGTATCCTGCATATGATTTTCTATCATTTATATCCGATGCCCAATCGGCATCAACAAATGCTGTCAATGGTTTATCGTCTCTGTAATACACAATTCCTAAATTTCTAGTGCCATTGAGATAACTTAGTATTCTTTTAGCAGCTATCCAGTGAGGTTTTCCTGGATTGTTATTAAACTGACTTAAATAATTTACAGCATGGGTGATATCTGGTCTGGTAGCAACCGACAGATACATAAGAGAACCAATTAATTGTCTATAAGGAATTTTTGACATGTATGATTTCTCTTCTTCTGTATTTGGACACATTTGTATAGTTAATTTTACACTGCTATCTAAAGGTGTATTCACCACTCTAGAATCTTCCATATTAAATTTATTTAGTAAATCTTCAATGTATTTCTTTTGTGTTATAGTGATGCTGTCCCTATCTTGATTAAATTCAATGCCTAAGCAATAATGCAGAAGGCCCATATCTTTCATTTTGAAAGATTCTGCTAATTTATTTCTTATATCAAAATAGTGCTCTTCACTTTTAGTGAGACAAATTAAATCGTCGACATAGACGATTATAATAGCATCAAAAGGATATTTTGAGTAATAGACACATTTGTCGGAATTCAAAGGGTTAAATTTCATTTTTCTCAATTTCTCATCTAATTTCTTAAACCACTGTCTTCCTGACTGAAGTCCATACAAAGACTTCTTTAATAAACACACTTTATTTTCATGTATATCATTTTCAAAAAATTCAGGAAATTCCATATAAATTTCTTCATGTAACATTCCGTTAACATATGCCATAATGAAATCTAACTGGTATGCTGTGAAACCATTCTGGATAGCATACGCGATTGCAGTTCTTATAGAACTTAATCTGGCTACTGGTGAAAAATTTTCCTCAAAATCTATACCTTGTTTCTGTGAACACCCTTTGGCAACCAATCTGGCCTTAAATTTTTCAATTTGACCATCTGGTTTGAATTTTGTTTTTAAAACCCATTTACACCCAATTACCTTTTTATCTTTTGGTCTATCTACAATTTCCCAAGCGTTTTGCTTAACTAAAGAATCATATTCTAATTTCATCGCGTTTTCCCAATTTTTAGCATAATCTCCATTTAGCGCGTCGATTACGCTGGGATTAATTTCATTAAATGAGTTATCAGCTAATTGAGAAGTTTCATCTTTATATTTTGTATCTGTAATACACTCCTTATGAGACTTTTGAAAGTTCCAACTTTTAATTTTTTTAGGTCGGCCTGGACCGCGTTTAAAAGGAGGATTGTTTATCCCTTCCTCTTGTTTACATTTATCGTGAGCACTCTCCTCCCCTCTACTCACATCTTCTACGTTCCCCCCTTCAGAAAGCGAGTGGCTCGCTTCCCCCCCTTTCCAAAAAGAGAAACTTTCTCCGTTGAATTCAGGGGGATAGGAAATCGATCCGCTGTTTTCCCCCCTGTGGATGTCTGCGGTTTGAGTAGGGATAGGAGTTTCATTTTTAATATTGCAATCATTGCATTTATTCTCAGACGGAAAAATTAATTCTAATTGATCAGTAGTGGCTGAATCATTTGTTTCAAATTCGTCTGTAAATCGAACATCACGACTTATGACAATTTTTCTGGTATCCTTATTCCATAATCTGTAAGCGCGTGATTCATTTGAATAGCCAACGAATATATGTTCGTGTGACCTAGCTTCAAACTTTCCTTTTGATTTTTTATTTAGAACAAAACATTTCTGTCCGAAAATTTTAAAATAGTTAACAGTTGGTTTATAACCGAAAAACAATTCGAAAGGGGTTTTATTTTCTTTAATTCCTTTAGTGGGACACCTGTTTCTAATATATGCAGCGCAATTTACTGCTTCAGCCCAAAATGTATTTGGAAGGTTTGATTGCATTAATAAACACCTCGCCATTTCGCATAATGTACGATTTTGTCTTTCAATTCTAGAATTTTGCTGAGGCGTCATTGGTGAGGAATATTCGCGTTTAATACCGCATTCTTCAATATATTTATTGAATTCTTCGCCACAATATTCCAAACCATTATCAGTATGCAGTATTTTAATTTTTTTTCCTAATCGATTTTCGACTGCTGCTTTATATCTCCGGAACGCGTACTTAGCTTCATCTTTTGTTTTTAGAAAATTTACTTCAATGTAACGAGATTTATCATCCAAAAAAGTAATAAAGTAACGTGATCCGCCATGGGATTTAACATTTATAGGGCCACATAAATCAGAATAAACTACTTCTAATAATTCCTTACTATGAAATTTGTTTTCTTTACAAAATGGTTTCACAGTTTGTTTAGACTGAATGCATACTTTACAATCTTTTAAAGAATCTTTTTCATTAAAATTTAAATCTCTTAACATATTTTCAGATTTTAATAATTTTAAATCTTTTTCATTTAAATGTCCTAATTTTAAATGCCATTTATGAAAGTTGCTTACCTGAGTTGTTGCAGCGATATCCACCTGCGGCTGAAAAAAATATAAATCACCTTTTCTCGTAGCACTTATAATTAGAGAGCCGTCCTGCTCCGTAATTTTTGCACATTTTTCGGTAAATACAACTCGGCAGTTGTTTGCAGTAGCTTTTGATATAGACATTAAATTGCATTTCAATTTTGGAACGCACAAAACATTTGTTAACTTTAAATTGGTTACACCGTGATTACCGGGAACTTTTAATTTGACTGTTCCAACACCTGTGATCTCCGCTGTTTCATCTACAGCTAATTTTATAAATGATTCAATTCTAGGTTCGAAATCTATAAACAAATTCTTGTCATGAGCCATATGTGATGTCGTACCGCTATCGAGACACCACTCGGAATGTTCTTGGAAAGAGTTACTGGCTGCCATCGTGAACTCTGTACTATCTTCAACCATGAAAGATCTATCTTTGTATTTATTCGATGAAGTGAATTTTCTGTCTGAGATCTTCTTTCTGCATTCTGAGACTTTATGCCCTACTTTTGAACAGTAATTGCATTTGAAGATTGCATAATTTCTTTCGCCATACGTGTTCTTGTTCTGCACAGGCTTTAAGATTTCTCTTTTGTTCTTTTCAGGAAGATTTTTCTTGTGAGTTGTAAAATACGCATTTGATGATTCTTGATGCTTTTTATTTTTTCTTGACTCATATTCTTCCATCATTTTAATTTTTAGAGCTTCAGGCTGCGGCAATTCATCTCTTGCTTCTATGGCGCACCTGAAATTTTCATAGCTGTCAGGAATACTGTATAAGAGCAAAATTGATAATAGATCTTCGGCTACTTGAATGTCCATTTCTTTTAGCTTGTCCACTATATCAAAGAAAATATTGAGGTGATCGGACATATTTTCACTGTCAGTCATTTTCTTAAAGAGTAGCTGCTTCAACAGGGTGGCTTTCTTTGCCGGTCCTCTCGATTCGTAAACTTCTTTTAATTTATTCCATACTTCATTTGAGGTGGTACAATGTTTAATATGACACAACTCACTTGGGGTAATTGCTAGGATTAAATCGGACGGTCAATTTCGAGCCATTTTTCTTCACCTTCGGCGCCTTCATCGGGCTTAATTTTCGTTCCGTTAGCATAACTCCAGTGATCATTCTTGATTAAAACAGCTTCTATCTGCAGCTTCCAGGTGTCAAAATTATTTTTGGATAACTTTTCTATATTTAATACTTGCGACATATTTAATCAGCTATAGTAGCTTCTTTATAAAAATAGAATCAAAAATACTTTCGATTTCAGCCCTTAGGCTTAACAGTAAGTCGCACTTTCGTTTTAGCGAATGTTAATTTAAATTTTTAAAAAGTCCGCAGTAAGATGCGTGTCTCTGGGCCCATAACCATTGTTGGTATAAATGGGTCCACAGAGTGAAAAGCAGAGTCTTTTAAACAATCACAACATTTAATAATATAGAAAAGTAGAATAACATAATGCGGGCATTTCTCGCCGCACGCTTAGCAAAGCTTTCTCGTACAGACTCATATAAAACTCTCTTTTAGAGAAGCGAAGATGCGCTGTTGATTACGTAATACAGTTACGTCACATCTGACGTCATGACAGGTGTGAGCTGGTTAAGAGATGATATGAGGAAACATGCATTGAAATCCTTCAAAAAGCGTCATTAAAAAAGAAAAAGAAAGAAAGGCAATTTGCCTGGCACATAAATGGATTAAGTTTAGAAATGCTTGAATTTCATATATGGAGAATAATGCAGATTCACGTAATGGAGAGTATTGAAATTCACGCAATTGCTTTTCCATGCAATTTATAATGCATTATCAGTAACATACTATAATAAAAAAAATCTGGTGTGTAACAGCTACACGACTTCCAACATTTTATATACATTTTTGATTTAAATAAGTAACAAAATTGCTCTATCCGTCAAATAAGTTATTTAAAATAATAATTAGAAAAATAATAATGGGCGGACCTGAAATTGAGCTATTTATACAGGACGCCTATCAATTTTCCTGACCTAACCAACTATATCATTCGAAAGGACATCTAATAGAGTGTTTATATAGCAAGTTTGAAGAAAATCGTTAGAGCCGTTTTTGAGATACGGACTTACGGTCCCTGTGAAGAAGTTTTATTGTCCGTGAAATAAGTGGCACCATCATGTAGTTGTAGTACATCGCTTACCGCAAAACACCAGGGCTGGAAATCCATAATCTTTCAAAAAGGAGTGATACTTGACAATAAATAATAAAAGTCACTTGCAATAGAAAGCGTTCTTTATTTTTATGTTAAAAAAACATGAATTATCAAGCATTCACTTATAATGGTTCTCATATGATCTAAAAAGGAAGAGAGAGAGAGGGAGAGCAAACGATAGTTTCTTACACCAGTAAACAAGAGATGTTGACTGTTTTGATGCGAGAGAAGTACTGAATTGCATTCGCTAATTCAAACCCGAAATTAATAAACTAATGCCAAATAAAGCGCCAAAAGAATGTTCTAATTGGTTAATTCAAAAATTTAATCCGTTATTCAAAAGACAAAGCCAAGCTTGGCAACATAAATTACGCCAAAGTAATTATTTTTTATTGGCGCCATCAATATATCATTAAGAATTTATCTGTTCTTTTTTATTTTATTATTATTATTAAAAGAAACGAGTTGACGCCAATGAGACTAAACAAAGTCATTATGATAGCACAAATGACAGGAAATGAAATAAATTTTGCAACTTCTGTTTATATTATAAAGTAATTTAGACAAATAAATTATTTTCTATCTATAATTAAATGAGATATTGAACATAACGTTATTGAAAAGGGGGAAATGTATCTATCTACATACGAATAAGTCCCTTAGTAAAATACAAATTAAATTAAATATAGATTGACTTTTATAATAGAATGAATTGATTTCAAAGGATATTACAGAATAAAATGTTCTTTTTTTATTGGAATAAATTAAATTAAAATAAATTTGTTAAAAGAATTAATTTTATAACTATTCTTAATAAATTGACTTTTTTATTTAAAATTAAAAATTGAATTATTTAGAAAGAAATTAAATATTTAAAAGAACATATGTGTGAACTTGTTCTCACATATTTCTCCCCAATGCCCTAAAAAAAAAAAAAATTAAAAAAGTTTGCTCTCTCTCACCTAGAAACAGCACATGACAATTTGAATATCTCAAGTAATATTGCTGAAAATAATACAAATAATCTTTTGTCAAACAACAATAAAAAACAAGGTGGCATATAAGGCATATAAGAATAAATTTGAAAATTTGAATAATATACATAGTTATAGAACAACTCACAAGACATATCATTGTTATAACACTGTGTATTGAACATGAAATAATCATCTAATAAGTGAAGTATACTAGTGTGACACAATATATAATTTGTTGAAAATATCAAAGTTCACATTCATAAAATGGCATATATGCTTGAGAAAAGGAAAAGAAAATCAGTAGCAAAAAAATATGCAAATCAACTGATTTAAATTTTTAATTGTTAATTTAAATAAAATAATATAGCATTAATATGAAAAAATATTCCAAACAATTTTTGAGTATATAAAAAATTAATCTGCACGTGAAAATCTAAATTTTTAACAAAATGAGCTAGAAAGTGTAGAATAGTACAATAGCTATGACCAACATGGTTTTGTGATGCCATACCGAACATAGCATAATGAACTGTATGTGAGGGAAGCAGAAGAGGCTTCATGTTGTGCAAAAATGACAACCAGCATTCTGCAAAGTGACATAATGAAATGTCCTTTGTATGTGTAAAAAAATGTGTAGAAAAAAAAAAATCTAGCCCTATGTCAAAAAAAAGAGCGCACATGTAATAGTTCTAGTAATGTTTTAAAGAAAAAACAAATTATTTTTATTTTTTGTATTATAATTTATTTTCTCTGCAGAAATTCTGAACAAACTTTATTTCAATATATTGTGTTGGTCAAAAATTATTAAAAATTTACTCTTATGAAATAATTTCCTTTTCCTGAACAGAACTTTAACCAGTAATTAGTATTTGAAAAATTAATTTATATAATTTTTTAACAAAATTGGCAGCGATAAAAATTAAAGTCATTTTAGTATAGATGTAACAAGACAAAACCATGTAGAAGAAAAATTGTCAAAAACTAGAAAATTTCTAAATATATATTGTTTTAGAATTAATTTGAATAATTGTTTTATCAAGCCTAAGCAATATTCCATATATTGCCCAAGAATCATAGCGTATGTTACACGGATAATTTTATAATATTGCTCAGCAAGAAATAGTCTAAAAAAAAATGAAGGTCCCACTTCCGGTTAAACTCAATTATTAACAGGAAAACAATAATTACATACACAAGCATATTTAAAAGTGAGTTAAAATGGCGAGTTTGAAAAAAATCCGTACAACCGTTTTTAAAGGAACGCCTTTGCGAGGCCTGAAATTGAGCTATTTATACAGGACGCCTATCAATTTTCCTGAACTAACCAACTATATCATTCGAAAGGACATCTAATAGAGTGTTTATATACCAAGTTTGAAGAAAATCGTTATAGCCGTTTTTGAGATACGGACTTACGGTCCCACTTCCGGTTTCCGATGTCCCACTTCCGGTTTTTCAATTTTAACCAAAATTTGGAAATTTCATCTGTACACCAGACGTATTTCAATTCTAAAGTTTCGTATCTCTATCTTTATTAGTTTCTGAGCTATAATAGCCAGAAGATTCTCCACATACATACACACACACATACACACATACATACACACTGACCAATTGCCAAAAACCACTTTTTTGGACTCAGGAGACCTTAAAACGTGTAAATCAGGTGAAAACCCGATATCGAATTTTCAGACCGAATACAATACTTCCATTACCTACGGTAGTAGGGTAATGGAAGTAATAAGTTAAGCAGAGGGCCAATAACTCCTCCAATTTGATATCCCAGTGTTACTCTGTCTGTTATATTGAGTAAACAAATAAATAAATAAAAATCCAATATTTCATGGTTATTTGGTAATTAACGTTTAAATTCCGATGTTACCGTAATTTTTGTTCTGTTCGTCCCATCATCTTGAAAGACCTGTTTCTTGTGAGTCCTTTAAAGCAACTTCTAATACTAAATTATGTCAAGAAATCTGCCAAAACTGATACAATTTTGTTGAAAAAATTACAATTTCTAATAAATTTAAGCATTGACCAATATCTCAAGAATAGTAAATTGCAAAAAATGTGGAGTATTTTAACAGAAGTAAAATGCATTTTTATCTAATTTACTTAAAATTGTTTTTAATGCCTGTCACAGTTTTAACGACAGGCTCCTTTTTACGTAATTATTAATGTTACATATCCGTTTGGTAGTTTTAAACCATATTTATACAACCAATTATTAAAACCAGAATAACTTAAAATATAGTTTAAATGATTTATAGTTTAAAACAAGGTTTCTCGGTCAGTTCAATTTTCGGCTGTTTTTTTAAACTACTTTTATTATTCTAGCTGAACTGGAAAAGAAATAAATATACATAGACATCCTGAACTAAAATAAACTGATATATATAAAAATGACTTGTTAATTATTAACATTCATTCCTTCTAAAAGAAGTCCCACAAATTCAAATCACGGCTTCTCTTTGTGCTTTCTTAATTAAGTAAGGCAAACAACTTACTTTCTGATACCTAATTAAAAACGGATGTGAAAGAAGAAAATTAACAATTGATATCTGTGCAATTCCTTTTAGAGTTTATTTTCGATAAAGGAAAAAAAGCTGAAGTTCATTGGTTGGGGAATAATGAAGTAAAATAATTTATTCGTGTGATTTATTTCTTTCTTCTGATGTGTGAGAACGAATAATAAAACAAACTCCAATTAATGTGCGTTCATTTAAGCCAGATTATATCGATTATTTACCCTGATACTTTATTTAAGTGGTTTTTATTCATTTTCAGTGGTAGAATTCAATAGCTGATTTGTTTTGTAGAAGTTTTTAATCAGTTTGCAATTAGTACAGTTGAATGAATTTTAACAGCTTTTAAAAAATATGTTTTTCATTAATTCAATCGGATAAATGTATTTCCGTTATTTTATACAATGAAGAAAAATCATGCATTATACTTTTAAAATTTTAAGTAAATATTGTTTATAAGCTTACATTAAAATATATTCTACATAGCTGCCAACATCCTAATGAATATTTCGTAGTTTTTTTTAGTATCCGCCTTTTTTTACACACCATAGTATTTTTCTTATTTAATAGCAATTTCATTTGGAGAGAATTGTTTTAAAAATAAAGTGGTGTAAAAAAGGGACGGTACTACTAACAGTACTATGAAATATTAATTATGATGTTGGCAGCTCTGATTCTATCTTTTAAACTGACTAAACTATAACCTATTTTCTGACATAATAGCAAAATCACTTTTTAATCTACAATCTTAAAATATACACATATTTACTTAAATTGGTCATAAAAAAAATCCTGCTTTTTTTTCCCCCTTTACTATTCAAATAACTAAATAAATATTAATATTTGTACCAATTTACTGAACATCCATTTTAATGAGATAATCATTTTAATAATTGCACCATTCTGATTTGGAAAAAGTGTCCACAGATTGTGGTATATGTAATACCTTATAAAGGTTTACGTGTGAAACAAAAATGCTAATAGTTGGAAACGAACCATTTTCAAAGTAAATGCAATTTGCATAAGCCTGTTAACTTTAACTTTTATTTAATATTTTCAACGTAAATCTGTTTTTCTAAATCTGATATAATAGTTAGAAAGTGGGAATTTTTTACTGCAATAAACTGCTAAAATAATTGAAAAAGTCAAAAATGAAATACTTTTCGTTTGGTCATATCCCCTTAACGCGCGGTGTCCTCGCCACGAGGACGCAAAATTTAGGATCCAGTTGCAAAAATTCACTCTGGAAATATTTTAGCAAAAATTCACGTTTATAACATATCAGAAAAGGCCGGTTTTTTAAACCTTAAAATTTAAAATTTCTTTTAGTTTACTTTAGTTCATGAATTACGGTGGCAGTATAATTTAAATGTTTCAAATTGTCTTGCGCCGCAAAGGGTTAAGGAAAAAAAAGATTGCATGACAGGAAAATTACATAAGGCCCTAAACCATGGTGATTTCTACCAATACATGGATTTGACTCCTGGACATGCACTACTTGCTAAGCTTAGACCTGACTCGCGGGTTTTACATGAGCGAGAGGAGGAGAATATTTTTCTATGAAATACAGAACGGCATCGTCCATCTATTTAGCACAACCGAATGGATCTCGGAAATATATCGGTTTTACGGAGATGTCGAAGTGTATTAATATTTACTCACAAGGAAACATTCAAAAGGTGTCGTCTTCAAAAAATATTGAAGAAAATATATGTGATTCTACTCTTCATAAAACACCAGGAAGGGAAAAAATTATCGGCTGAAATGAATTACAGCGACCACAAAAAATTATCAAAATTAAGCACATTTAGAGATTTAGCGCATTCAGTTCGCTAGAACCGAGATTGCCGTGTACGAACAGAACCATGTTTTGTTTCTCCGCCAAGTACTCAAAATCAATCGCCTAACAATGTGAAATCGCCAAAAATGCTTAATTTTCATAAATTTTTGTGGTCGCTGTAATTCATTTCATCCGATAATTTTTTCACTTTCTGGTTTTTTAGGAAGAGTAGGATCACATATATATTTTTAAGACGACACCTTTTGGATTTTTCCTTGTCAGTTATATTATAAGAATAAAAAGCTCATTGCATGCTGAAAGGTAGAGCACATTGAATGTGCAGAATTTTTAAGTTGGAAAAAGAAGGGTGAGTATAAAAAATTTCTTAAGTGCGGAAAGCTAACAAAAGTAAAAATAAATAAATAATAATATTGTGGTGTATTTCGCCATTGTGTTCCTGATTCAATCTATTGGTCTTCTGGTAAGTGACGTCACGTAAATGTAATCAATAATTTTTGGAGTAAAGAAATTTTTTCAATTTTTATATGGTACTAGATTTACCCTGTATACTGATAGTAAACCCCTAGTTTCCATATTTTCACCCGTAAAAAGTATTCCGGTACTTTCGGCAGCCAGAATGCAAAGATATGCATTATACTTACAAACATTTAAATATGATATTAAATATAAATATCTGCAGAGCACGGAAATGCCGATGCTCTATCACGTCTTCCATTACGTAGTGAAGACTTACTGCTGCCGTCGTTCGATTCGCTACAACCAGAAAAAAGTGTCACCAACTTTGTCACCAAATTTATTTGGCAACCTTGATGAATCCGATTGTTTATTTATTCATCAAATTACTGCTTTACCTTTAACAACAAAAATGTTGTGTGCAAGTTCTAAAAAGGATCCAGTATTGAAAGAAATGTACCAACACTTAATATCTGGCACACAGATGCCAAATTACTTACTTTTCGGACATAAACAAGAAAATTTTTCATTACTAAATAACTGCATATTACAAGGAAATCGCGTTGTAATTCCGACTGTTCATAGGCAAAAAGTTTTACAAGATTTACATTTTGGCCATTTTGGCATAGTTAAAATGAAAGCACTGGCACGTAGTTTTGTATGGTGACCAGGTATGGGTAAAGACATTGAGGATTTAGCAAGTAACTGTTCTGTTTGTGTTAAATTAAAACACAATCCTCCTAAAATGGATAATCATCACTGGGAATGGCCTACAACACCTTGGAACAGAATACATGTAGACTTTTTTGGTCCAATTATGGGAAAAATGCTTTTAATCGTAGTAGATGCCCACAGTAAATGAACAGAAGTGTTCATTGTTCCTAGTACTACTGCTGAGAACACTATAAACTGTCTTTCTTCTCTTTTTGCCAGATATGGCTATCCTGTGTCCCTTATGTCTTATAATGGGCCACAATTCACTTCAGAACAGTTCGAACATTATCTACAAAGTAAAGGTATAAAACATATCTTAACTGCACCATACCATCCCTCTACAAATGGTCAGGCAGAAAGATATGTCCAAACAATAAAGAAAGGATTGAAATCCTTAAGTTCAGAACCAGGAAATCTGCAATTTAAGTTAAATGAATTTCTATTCCAATACCGAATAATACCTCATATTACAACAGGGGAGAGTCCCGCATCATTATTTCTCAAAAGAAATATAAGATCAAAATTAGATTTATTTGTACCAAATGTTAAAAATTATGTTGAAAACAAACAACAGAAAAGTGTTTTCAACAAGAAAAAGATAAGAGAATTCCAAGTAAATGAAAAAGTTGCAGTACGCAATTACACGTCGGAAGATAAATGCAGAGCTGCCAACCTAATCCGGCAAATTGTTAGTACCGCAGCTTTTTCTACACCACTTAAATTTTAGAGTATTTTTCTACTTAATTCATCATAGATACATTTGAAGAGAATTGCTCTAAAAATTAAATGGTGTAGAAAAAGGGGCGTTTTTCAATAGGCGTTAACAATTTGCCGGATTAGAATGGCAGCTCTGTAATTGGAAAATAGGTAAAGTAATTGCCAGAATAGGTAAATTGCATTATAAAATAAAAGTAGGTTCATGTGTATGGAAAAGACAAGTTGATCAACTGAAAAGTGTAGGTTCCAGAGTACAACTGGAGGAAACTACAAGTCCTGGTGAAATTGAAGAGAAGACCCTTGATGCAAACATTCCCATGGTTCCCGATAGCAAGAGTCCACACCTGCAAAGCGATGGAGAATCTAAGTCTGGTAGGAGGCTTGTCATTACACCAGATCTAGTACCAATCGATCCTGCCATTACACCAGATCCAGTGCCAACCGATCCTTCCATTACACCATATCTAGTGCCAACCGACAGTAGATCTGTGTCTACAAAGCCTGGAGAAATTGACTGTGATAAAAATCTCAACAGTACTGTAAATAATAATAATTAAAAAAAAAAACCTGAACATTCAAACTTTAAAAATACTAATTTGTCTTTTTCTGAACAGGGTGTAAGAAGATCAACTAAAGTAAGAAAACTTTCCATCAGGTATGGTATGCGGAATTAAGGGGAGGAGAGTTGTGGTGTATTTCGCCATTGTGTTCTTGGTCTTCTGGTAAGTGACGTCACGTAAATGTACATGTACCTGTAAACTGTATTGTCCAATCCATGATCTGTTCATTCCTCTTTACTTTTATTAATGCTAAAACAGATCATTCTTCAATATGTAATCGTTTATGTAACATGTGTATGTCAGCTGTAATTGTCTTAGTCATTTATTAAATTCTATGTGTTAAAATGTAGAAACCTCGTCATACCATAGTTATGGATTACTTATAAATCTTCTTCCTGCGCAACAAATACTATAAATATTGAAAAAGTATTATAGTTGTGTTTCTGTTTCTGTTATTTATTACTTATTACTTATCTGTCCGTCTTACAGAGCAGAAAGGAAATTTTCAGGCATACGAAATGAAGCTTTATCCTTAACGCCTTTAGGAGAAACTACCTGACACAGCGAAATTATTAATTTTTAAATATTATCCCATGACGTGCTGACACAGGCAAGGCACCTCAACAGATAGGAATTTGAGGGCATTTATGTTCCGGTGAATTTTATGAGCATCATCTTTTATATTGTACAAGACACTTTTTTTTTTTTTTTTAATCGTAGATGGATCCGAACCCTCAACCGTATGTCTGCAAACCCAATGCCCAACTAACCAACCTATTGCAAACCAACAAGTTGTATATTGATTATTACATTATTCAACTTAAATCCAGCTTCATTCATTGATTTATTTATTCCAAAGGAATCATTTAAAACAGGTTCCTTAATATAAGTGTGTGTGCATATACTCATACATCCATCACTATTACAACTGAACTCAATTCTTCTTTGGCCCTTTCCAGACTGAAATTCTGAGTGTGTTAATGGCAGATTATCTGTTTAATCACACAGGTATATTATTAAATTATTCAAGTAAAAAGATCATAGTCTTTTTTCATATATAAAATTATTAAAACATTGCATTCATTAAAAAGAAAATCCAATCATTATTTTATAACAATCTAATCTACAAACGAAAATAGCGTATTAATATTAGTTAACAAACTGCTGCTTTAAGAAAAACAAAATTTAGTCCAACTAAACAATATTCTTATTAACATAACAGGACAAAATTAATATACATTTTTTTAAATGCATATTTGCTATTTTACAGTTGTTTCTTTAGGAAAATCTAATATTTTACATTGACTACGGAGTAAATTTTACAAATTGTTAATTTACCCAAAATATACTAAAACTGACTCGTTTATAAGTGTGCTAGTTTTACCTTAAACTCAAAATTTCGTTTGTTTCCTAATTTGTTAATAAAGATATTCTCATAAAAGTATACCGGATCAAAATTTACAGCATTTGATTTTCTTTAAAAGAAAAATTGTTAACCCTGCGATATTTTACATACATTATTCATTTAGGACATTTTCATTTTTCTTTTCCTTTTTTTACCTACATTGATTATAATGTTAATTTAATAAAGATTAAAATGCGACTTCACTCATTATTGAAAATTTTCAGGTATTGATAAAATTTTTTAATTTAAAACTAAATTAAAACTCATGCAATATACATCCCATTGTTTCTAATTGTTCCAATTCCTGGATGCCTTTATTTTAAATTAATTATGATGTTTTGATTTTCGAAACCTCAAAAATATTGGAACCTATAAGTTAGAGGCTCTACGGGATTTTTTCGTTACAGGTGCATTTATCATCTAAATGAATAGCCAAAAAATAATTTTAATCTAGTATAAGGATAAATACTCTCTAAACCCAAGTTTTATATTTCCTAGAAGCTTTACCACTGGTAACTTTCATGTTGCGAAATGAAACAATAATAATAGTAATAATTTTTCTGTTGTAAATAAAACATTTAATGCAACAAATATAAATAATAACGTTTTTCTTCATCCATGGAAAGCTGTGTAGATTGTTAATATTTGTTTAAACAGAGAAAATACTTTAATTTAATTTGTAAGTGAAAGACGTTTAGAAAGAGTTAAGTTAATTACTTGCTTTCTGAACTTTAAAGGTTACCGGAGTTTATAAATTTCAAAGTAAATTAAAGTCGCACGGTATATTGCTATACCACAAGATACTTTATTACCTTAATGGAGCGTAGATAAAAGTATCTAGATAAATAATCGTATATCTTGGTTTAAAATAAATTTAGATTCACTGGAATCGTTTTTATTATTAACTTTCACACATTACAAAGAAATAAGTAGCATTTAAAGGAATTCAGTGGATCAATTGAAATCATTTGTTGAAGTTTATTTATTCTTTTATAAACAGGTTTTGTCTGCTTTAGTAGCCAGAGTATTTTGATCAATTTAAATATATATATATATATATATATATATATATATATATATATCTTGGTTTAAAATAAATTTAGATTCACTAGAATCATTTTTATTGTTAATTTTCACACATTAAAACGAAATAAATAGCATTTAAAGGAATTAAGTGGATAAATTGAAATACGTTGTTAAAGTTTAATTTCTTTTACTATTATCATTATTTACTAGCGAGCTTTGCCTGTTTCTATGGTACTATAAGTAAATTAAAAAAGAGAGAGAGAGAGAGAGAGAGAGAGAGAGACGGATCTTCGCAAAATTAAAACCGTGACCAAATATCGTGATATGCAGCCATTAGCAAAATGCAAATGGCATACATTTACCTGAGTTTCATCATGTTGATTGGAAACATGGTTAATTTAAGATAAACTAAATATGCTTGCCTAATATAATTTAAATATAAGTGATAAAAGGACGATACGTGGCGCTGGTATTATTGAAGAACTATGTTTTTCGGATGGACATTTCTCGGATAGACACTCTATGACAATATATGGCAGCACCATACAATCTTCCCAGTAGCGATAATTTAAAAAAAAAAAAAAAGATAACCAAAAATTGGAAAATTGGTCTTCGACGTCCTTTAGGAGAGGTCGAAATGGGCCTCCATGCAAATTTCTGTAGCTCTGCTATCAGCCATTTTCCTACAAAAACGACCAATACACCTCTAAGTTTAATTTAGTTTTTCATCATTTTCTCGTCATTCATACGGCTTAGAATACCGTGAAGACACTGGAAGATTTTCTTTTATCAACTAATAACTTTTCCATTAATTATCTACTAAAATTAACACACTGGACCCTGAAGGATCGATACGATCTTCGAATTATTGGCAAGACGCTCTAATCAACTGAGCTAATGGACCAGAGGAAGACTTCTTACGTTTCTATCTCTAGAGTTAATCATTTAAAAAATTTATATATTTTAATTAATTTAAAAAACTTCTGAAAAATTGGGAAATAAGGCTTCGAGTCTGATATATGAAATCGCCGTCTAACTCACATTTTGCTATATAAATACATTTTCACGGAAAAGAAAAAAATAAAAATAATTTTGTAAAAAAGTAGAATCGACTTGAAAACAACTATTATTCAAGCAACTAAAAAGAAACTAGTTGGCATAGGTGGACTCTGCTCAGTTCCCCATCATGTATATGTTCTCATAAATTTCTAGTGCGAGACATATTATAACCATGTTAAAAGAAATGAATTTGACCAAAGCTTGGTACAGTGACAATATGAAATCCCCGCCTAATAGGCTATCCACCGTTCACTTCGATATATTTATCTCATTCTAATCTATTAATTTATTTTATCAGGGTCAATTCCGTTGTTTAGTTTTCATGCTACTGTTTCCAATGCAATAATCCTCAACATTCATATTTATATGAAAAATTTACAATTTCGATATGTTGATAAAATCGTAAATTACGAATAATTTACGAAATTTTCCTTTTTGAATATTTGTATTCAATCATGTTCAAACAAATATCATAAATGTAATTTTGAAGTTGTCTAATGTATTTATGATCCTCAAAATGGAAATTTATGCTCAATTTTGCTTTATTCTGACATGTTAAGTAAATCGTAAATTCCAAATAACTTACGAATTTTTTAAAATGGAAAACCATAGTCTATGATATTCATGCCAGTATCCTAAATAATATTTCGAAAGTGGTTTGACATCTTTACGATGAAAATATCCCTCAAGATTGACGTTTATGTGAAATTTTGCCCTATACTGCCATGTTAAGAAATTCGTAAATTTCCAATAACTTACGAAATTTTTATATTGGAAAATTCATAGTCATTAATATTCATGCCAGTGTCCTAAATAATATTTCAAAAGTAGTCTGACATCTTTACCATGAAAATATCGCTCAAAACTGACGTTTATGTGAAATTTTACCCTATACTGCCATGTTAAGAAATTCGTAAATTTCCAATAACTTGCGAAATTTTCAAAGTAGCATATTTATAGTTACTGATGTTCATTCCGGCATCAAAACTGATATTTTAAAACTGGTCTGACATTTTTACAGTAAAAAGTTTCCATTTAATGCACGTTTAAGTGAATTTTTGTCCTATTCTCCCATGTTAAGAAAATCGTAAATTTCTAATAACTTGCGAAGTTTTTTAATTCGAATGTTCCAAATAAATAGGGTTCTTGCCAGTATCGAAAGTAATATTTTAAAACTGATCTGACCTCTCTGCGATTATTTGTTCGTGAGATATCGTGTTAACAGACTAACAAACTAACGGACTAACACACTAACGGACTGACCCACTGACCCACTAACACACTAACACACTAACAGACACCCTACAGACAGACACCATAGAAATTTTGTCATTTTCGGATTCCTCACACCTGAAAACGTGTAGAAAAGTCAAAAAACTGAGGTCGAAAATTTTCACGATTACCTAAGTTCCCCATACCTATTGTATGATGGGGAACTAAAAAAAATTGGCATGAAATAAAATTGTAAATTGTGCCTGAAAATATAAAATAATTTCCTTCGCCAAACAACTTTAACACTGCAATTAATCACAACTTTTGAAGTCGGCGAAACATTAAATAAAAATTCATACTTTTATTCAATGCAAAAATCAAATTATATTGAATATAATTTGATTGTATGAATTGTATGATTATATATGATATGATTGAATATACATCTTATTTTGGCATTTGCAAAACACAGCCGAAAACGATTCAAATAAACAATTAAGATTTCATACGATGGAAAAATTTCTGGAAGTGATTTGATATTTGTCGTCCTTGCCGGGGAAAAAAAAAAAAAAAAATCTAAATTAACTGGCAAACACATTTAATTCATTTCAAAAATCATGGTTAATTTAATAAAGTACATTAAGAGAGGAATAAAAAAAATGTGAAACAATATTTCATGCAATATTTGTAACGAAAATATACATCTCGTGTGTATATTTTTGTATTACGTTTTGGTTGCCAAATCCAAAAATCGCCAAGGACGACAGATATCAGAGCTAAAACAAATTTGCAAAGAAATATTTAGTTACTTCTTAAAAACATAAATACCGAATTCCGAAGAATGTTCACAGTTCTGTGTAGACCTAATAATAGATCATTTGCATACAGTGATAAAATAATAAAGTAAACTATGAAAATGAATCATTCGAGACAACAGCGTTTGTAACTATCGGTCTAAAAACAAATCTGTAAAAAGATAAACACATTTTATTTAATTTTGCGCTGAGTTTAAAAGTTATGATTAGTTGTAGTGTCTGTGTTGTTTGGCGAAGGAATTTATTTTACACTTTTAGGTGCAATTTACAATTTTATTTTATACAAATTTTCTTTTTCTTTTTAGTTGTTTGAATAATAGTTGCTTTTTGGAGTCGGTCCTATTTTTTTTACAAAAATATTTTTATTTAAATACAATGCCATCTATGATCAAAGTTTACAACTAAAATTTTAATTTGGACAAACTTTTCATCACAAGGAGCATATTGTAGTACAAATCGCACTCTTGTTTGCCAATTTTAAGCTGCAATTTAAAATATGTCAGAGATTTTTGACTCGCCCTGTGTTTATCAGATTCTGCAATTATGTCACATTATACATACTAACGGTATACTTTATTTGTGTTTCAGTAGAAATTAAAAAAAAAAATTATATATATATATTTATTTTTCTTTATTCGTTTCCAGTTTCTTAACTTTATGTATACCACTTTAATTCCCTTCTTTAGTTTAAAAAAGTGAAAGAAAATGAAATTATTTTTTTACATAAAGTCAGGGGTCATAGCGTCCTATATTTTACATACCGCTATATTATATATATATGTATATATATATATAACGATAAATCAATTTCGAGGATAAATCAAATTAATATTTATTGTTTAAAGAAAATAATAATAATCTGGTGCGTCACTCACACAATTTTCTCTTACCCTGAAATTTAATACTATAAATACAGGTTGGAGATTAAGAGGTAAGATAACGAGTACTGTTATGTAAACTTATGTTACAGAATTCAATTTAGGCTTTGAAAGAAATTTGTGCCCCCTCAACCCCCCGTTTTACTAATGCACCTACATTTATATAGAATTTAAATCTATTATTAAAAATTCACTTAAAATTATTCAGACAATTTTCACACACAACATTCCTTGAAACTTATCAATCTTGATCAAACTTTTCCAGCAACAAACTTATATTAACTTCAAAATACAACATTTGGATCATCTAAAATTATTCGATTTTAAGGGAATATAAGAGACACAGACAAAGATCAAACGTTAAAAACCTTGACTGCGGTAATCAGGAAGCCTTAAAACGTCTAACTAAAAAACAAGCGATGAATATTTATCTTTAAAAAATACATTATTTACCATATCTCTATGAGGAATTCATTTCAATTCCCGAACAGCTTTCCTGGAAATGGTAAATATTATTAGTAAAGCACATCCGCTAACAACAAAAAAGAATGCTATCGCTTAAATATTTGCAGCCATGTATATCTTTCGAAGATTAAATACAGACCACACGATGCAACTAAATATAATCATATAGTAATAATACATAGCCCAGCTTGAAATACACTTCCATCAATTTGCAACTATTGTCGCACTTTTATCTAATTATTTTGTGTAGCCCTGTAAACAAACAGTGAATGATTTCCCTACCATATTCTGCATGAGACATGTTTTTACGCATATAAAAAAATATATATTTGTTTCATTTGGTTTCGTGCAGTCTATACTTGTTAAATTCGACTTTGCAATTTTCCCCATACACGTAATGTATTTGAATTCTCTTGGGTGTCCCTGTACACGAACCATTTCCTTCATCTCAACAAAAAGCTTAGTGTAGCATCCCTATATCATACACATTTAGAATACCGAGTTTGGACTTTCTGCTACAATTCGTTCTTGAGCTATGCTGATAAAACTAATATAGATAGACAGTCACACAGACCATTCGCTAAAAACATGATTTTCCGATTCAGGGGACCTCAAAAAGTGTAAATATAACAAAAACTCACGTTCGAAAATTTGACCCTAAAACAAATACTTTCTCTACCTTATGGGTAAGAGAAAGTAAAAAAAAAAAAAAGTGATATAAGTAGAACGCTATGAATCCTGTCAAGTTAATATATTAAATTAAACATAATTAAACATTTCATACTCATTCAAGTCGAGAACATGTATAAAATTAGGGTGACCAGTCGTCTTCGAATACCGAGGAGAGTCCACGAAATCGACCTTTTGTCTCTAAAAAATTAGAACACATTTGAACACATTCGGTTGTAAAATTATTAACGTATTACTATGATAATTTTACAAATCTATAATACATAAGCTGAAATAAGTGCTTTCAAGTACTTCATGCATACAAACTACTAAAATTTTGCATGATAATTTATTTATTTTGACCCTGAATTCGGGACATCGCAAAAGTTTGTCTTCAAATTCTATTTTTAAAAATATGGTCGCCCTAATAAAATCTAATTATTTAAATTTATTCTTTATAGGTTACGACAAGCGTTTATAAAAACAAGACATAAAAAACGGTACATAATTTCACCTTTTGCTGTAAAATGCAATTTCGACTAACATGTAAACACCAGTTCGCATTGATAATGAATTAAAGTAGAAGGATTTGAGTCATTTACTTTTTGATAACAAATTTACTTTTACGTACGGTAAAATGCATTTTGCTTTTAGTGAAAGAAACATAAAAGCAGTTTCTCTGTTTTCTGAAATATCTAAATGAGTTTCTTTTATTTAAATTATATTCATATGCAGGAAATAAATAAAATTATGCTCCATTATTAAGTTTTGGGACAACGTGCCTGGAATAATAAAATTTTATTGATGACAAATATTCTCTAACGACAAACTATATATATTTATAAGGACGACATGTGAAATAATCAGAATAAATTTACACTGCTCTTTATCATTGTTAGAAGCATTGCTAACATTGTTTATTATGTTTTATTTTTAAATTTTTACAGTAAATTTGTTCAAAAATTATAAAAGTTTACAGAAAAATTTGCTTGAAAAATCTATAATTACTATATAAAAATAGCGGTATTCAATTTCCCTATTGTGAGTATCCTGTAGAAGAGATTGGAAGAAGAGACTCGTAATACAATTTAAAATATCTCAAACTATAGAAAATATATTTAATTTATTTTATTGCTTTTTTGAGTTGAGTTGGGCTGTGGGAATTAAGACTGATTGACTATATTAGGATCCTTAGCATATAAGGGGATTACTTTCCATGGGGGTCTTTCCAAGGGGTGCTAGCCCGTATTTACGCAAGTTTCGGGGGAAAAAACAACGAAATCTCCGAGCGGTCAGGCCGATGTGCAATACCTGGTATCGAACCCATGATAGTCTTTTTTATTATCCTGTTTACATGATAAGCTGTTAACTTGTTCAGGCAAAAAATTGATTTTCTCCAAAATTATGTTAGTATTTGTGTCTGAGTTTTCTGTGTTTTTTGTCATATCCTCTGTCACATGAATTTCAAAGAGTTTTTGTGCCCTATCAACAGCTTCTTTGTATTTATTAATACCTTCCTCTTGAAGCTTGATTCTAGTGTTTGGTGGTACACACGAAATAAATTTAGAGAATTTTAGAGAGTTTAGTGATTCCGTGTCATAAATATCAGGAAATGCTTTTGATGCGACACAATTTAATCTGTGTGCAAAATGTTTTGGCGACTCAGATTTTATCATTGTGATGTTATTAAATGAATTAATATTATATGTTGATGACGGTAAAGAAAAGAAATTAGTAAATTCTTTTTCGATAAATTCGAGATCAGTCGCATTATATAAAATTTCATTTTCTAACATGAATTTTTGTGCTGGACCGATCAATTTACTTTTTAGAATCAAAATGATTTCTTTAGATTTTGTACCACCAATTTCTGCATACGATCTTAACTGATCAAAAAAGTATTTAAGAAAATTTGGATACCCATCAAAAGTTGGAATCATAATATTGGTGGCCATTATTACTAAATAATTTAATTACCAAAATGGAAAACTGAATACTATGCATATGTACTATATACTGAATATGTACAATATATAAATATCTATAAAACTTTCACTAGCAAAATAAAATATAAAAAAATTGCACAAAATGTATTTTGGTTTGAATAATTTCTTTTCGGAAATATAGTATATATATATATATATATATATATATATATATATAAGATCTTAATATGTAAGATCAGTCATGGCAGAAATTAACTGTTATAAAATACATGTTGTGCAATAAATGTAATAAATCAATATAAATTATAAATGTTTAACTCACAAAACCTTATCAAAAATATTTAAAATTTGCGTCAATTTACGATAAAAAATGTATGCAACATATATATATGCAAATGTTTGCTCAAATGTAAGTTGTATGAGCAATAACTATTTAAAGAAATGAGTAAATGATACTTATTATTACTTTTTTTTTTTTTTTTTTTTAATTATCTGCAAAAATATGAACTGAATTATATATATATTGATAAATAAATAATTTTATAAATTTAATTGTTAAATAATAGAACGAATGAATGTTTTTGTAAAAAAAAATATGATAAGTATTAATTTTTCAATGTCATAATTTAATATTAAAAATATTAACATTTATATCACGTAAATTACTTAAACCATATATCATATATTGAGCAAGTTATAACAAGCAAAATTAATATAAATAAATAAATAAAAATGAAATGAAATGCAGATATATTTTTCAAAAGAAAATTTATAAGTATATTATACGATTCATTCATTTATTTACCCATTATTATTTTTATTGAAAGCTGTTTATTTATTTATTTATTTTTTTTTTTTTAAATATATAACAATTACTTACTTGAACAGAAAGATTTCTTTTCCTTTTTTTTTAATACGTTGAATTTGTATTTTATTTTATTTTATTTTATTTATATATTTATTTATTTTATTTTAAATATATATATATATATTATATGTTGCGTTTTTTCATACCTTACTGTTGTATATATATATTTTAATTGTTGTGATTCTTGCTTCAATAGTAGTCTCTAATACTTAAAGAAAATGTTGTAAATTCGTTAAAATGTAATTTGAAGAATCGGATAATCAAAACACAAAACATTGACTAATTTTTCGTATACAGGAGATCGTCTTCAAGTCAGATGTATTACGATCGAACTTGTAAATAGTGTCAATTGAAAAATGCGGTAATTAATTTTCTTTTAAACGGCTGACGATTTCAATTAATTTTTCCACACAACCTTGAAAAGAAAATAAAGAAAGCGAAAGGAAACAGCTGTAGCACAACACTGATAAGTAACGTCGTATAAAAGTCAACTGAAAATATTTTTATAAATATTGCCAACGAAGAAAAAAAAAAATCCAGAATACTTCCACTATTTTGTAAAATCGCGAATGGTGATCAGGAGCTAGCACTGAAATTTCTTGTAAGTAATAGTCACTAATTACAATCTTCTTAGTAAAATTTTCTTTAAATAATTTATGGAAATTTTTGATGAAGAAGTCGTGGCAATAAGTAAGTGAACAAGTTTAGAAAAAAAGCAGTCGCGTCCAGAATGCAACTTGAAAAGAACAGGAGCCATCACTTTCATAACAGAACAGATCAGGAAGCCATATCCAGAAATAGCGAAACAGCACGATACAGGATTGAAACGTATGCAGACGTTAATGAAGGCAGCATACAGAATTTTTTTTTTTTAATGTTTCAGGGCTTTTCCTCCTCCCCGTGCCCATTTTAAATTCTTGCATAAATTCTATAAGATTTCGCCTGGCCTTAAGCACAGGTCCATTAACTTAGCCCCCCCCCCCCCACCATTGAAAAGTGGATTTTTTTTTACTTCACCGTTTTGCACCTGTTTTGCACCGTTTTGCACCCAAATATCACGTTTTGCACCCTAAACATAAAAAAGATAAAAAGGAAACAAAATGGGGGGGCTAGGTTAACATTAACTTGCCCCCCCCCATGGAAACAAATCAAAAAACTGATTACGCATTTCGATAGAGCTCGTTTTGCACCGTTTTGCACCCAAATTTCACACTTTGCACCCTACTCATAAAAATGTCATACCAGAAAAACATACTGGAGGGGCTAAGTTAACATTAACTTGCCCCCCCCCCCATGGAAGCAAATTAAAAAACTGATTACGCATTTCGATAGAGCTCCTTTTGCACCGTTTTGCACCCAACTTTCACACTTTGCACGCAACTCATAAAAACGCCGTACCACAAAAACATACTGGAGGGGCTAAGTTAACATTAACTTGACCCCCCCCCCTCATGGAAGCAAATCAAAAAACTGATTGCGCATTTCGATGGAGCTCATTTTGCCCCGTTTTGCACCCAACTTTCACACTTTGCACCCTAGTCATAAAAATGTCATACCAGAAAAACATACTGGAGGGGCTAAGTTAACATTAACTTGGTCCCCCCATGGAAGCAAATTAAAAAACTGATTACGCATTTCGATAGAGCTCGTTTTGCACCGTTTTGCACCCAACTTTCACACTTTGCACCCTACTCATAAAAACGCCATACCACAAAAACATACTGGAGGGACTAAGTTACCATTAACTTGGCCCCTCATGGAAGCAAATCAAAAAACTGATTACGCATTTCGATAGAGCTCGTTTTG
Organism: Salticus scenicus; assembly: GCA_963930645.1. Taxonomy (NCBI): domain Eukaryota; kingdom Metazoa; phylum Arthropoda; class Arachnida; order Araneae; family Salticidae; genus Salticus; species Salticus scenicus. The sequence goes on from OZ005656.1 coordinate 109,892,384, forward strand.
CAACGTTTTGCACCTAACTTTCACACTTTGTACCCTACTCATAAAAACGCCATATTACAAAAATATACTGGAGGGGCTGAGTTAACATTAACTTGCCCCCCCCCATGGAAGAAAATTAAAAAACGGATTATACATTTCGATAAAGCTCGTTTTGCACCGTTTTGCACCCAACTTTCACACTTTGCACCCTACTCATAAAAACGTCATACCAAAAAACATACTGGAGGGGCTATGTTAACATTAACTTGCCCCCCCCCCCCATGGAAGCAAATTAAAAAACTGATTACGCATTTTGATAGAGCTCGTTTTGCACCCAACTTTCGACATTTGCTCCCTACTCATAAAAACGTTATAGCAGAAAAACAACCTGGAGGGGCTTTGTTAACATTAACTTGGCCCTCCTATGAGAGCAAATTCAAAAACTGATTATGCAGTTTGATAGAGCTCGCTGTGCACTATTTTGCACTGAAATTTTTCAGTTTGCACAATACTTATCAAAAAGTTATAACGGAAAATATTACTAGGGATGCAAAAACATAATTGGGGGGAGAGATTGTTAAGTCAACGTTAACTTGCTCCACCCGATGATAAAAAATTCAAAAACTGATTATGCTGTTAGTTGAAGATCTTACTTTCCTATATAACATGAAAAACGATATCTAAAACGGATTTATGTAACAATTTTTAAAGAAATCGCTAGAGCCGTTTCTGAGATACTAACTTTTACCAAAACTTGACATACTCAATTATTGACTAGAAAATGATAATTACATACAAAAAGATATTTGAAAGGGAGTTAATATGGTGAGTTTGAAAAAATTCCGTACAACCGTTTTTAAAGGAACACACTTGCGAGACCTGAAATTGAGCTATCTTATACGCGACGCCTAGCAATTTTCCCTGAACTAACCAACTATATCACTTAAAACATGTAAATCAGGTGAAAACTCAATATATACAAATTTTAGACTTATTACAATACTTTCATTACCTACAGTAGTCGGGGGCCCACCAGCGGCTGAGCGGTTCTGCGCTCAAATCTGGTAAACGTGATGTGCCGGGTTCGATCCCAAGTCGCGCTGGTCGGCGAAGCCGTTCTAAGTTTTTGGTGGTTTTCACCGAAACTTTGTAAATACGGGTTAGGACCCCTTAGAAAGACCTCCACGGAAGGCACTCCCCTCTCAGGCCTAGGATCCTAGAATTGTCAATCTGCTTTATTCCCAAGCACATAAACACACACACTACACTCTTTCTCATATTTATAAGGACACTTTATATTTTTAAATAACTAACGTAAAAATAATTGTAAACAAGATTATACTAAGTGCACTTAATATATCTAGTATTCTAAAAACTAAAACTGTTATAATTTTTTAATATAAAACAAAATTAATAAAAAATAATGCAAAATGTGTTTTTCTCCATGTTTTTAGATGTTCATAATTATAGAGACAATCCAGATTTTTTCGTTTTATTTAACTTACTAGCGGATAAATTACAGCTGACATGCGAATTTGTTAACTACTGGGATAGATTAATTCATATATAAGCCTTCAATTTTTCTTGGACGGACATAACTGATAATTCCTCGAGAAAAAGAACGTTCAAGTAGTGAAGTATGATAAATGTGTTTTTTAAATGGAAGGATAATTTAAATCCGCCGAATTTCTAATGAAATTCGAAGGTCTAAAATTGCTGAAGGAAATGTGATCAAACATTGAACTGATGGTTCGATAGGAGAGAGATCTGATGCAAAATCAGAGTTGTTTTACAGAGATCGAAGACTCATAATTCCTCTTTCTGTTCTACTCATAATTATTGCTGCCGAATTTGCTCGTAATTTTTAACGAAATGTTAGGATCTACATTTATGCATGTTTAAAATAATTAATAATATGTTAAAATGAATAAAAAACCTGTAATAATCAATCAGCATTTAATGGGGGCAAGAATGTCTGTGTTAAAGTTGAATAAAGACAATATTAAATGGTAAAATGCTGCATTTTCGGATGAAAAACATTTTATTCTTGATTAACCAAATGTTTTAACAGTTACCGGCATGATCTGAAGATAGCGAAAGACAGAGCATATTTTTTAAAGGCAAATATGAATCGGGCATTTTAAAGGTTGATCTATGGTGCTCTGGGGAGCTGCTTCTACTGAAGGCAGAATGAATTTAGTAATTTTTTCTATTATTATGAACATCAAGAGAATATCCGCAAATTTTAAACGGGGAATTATCAGATTTTTGTTAGATTTTGGGGGGTAATAATATTTTTTTCAACAAGACTTACATTTTTGCTCTACTTTTAGAGCAATAGGAAATAGTTTGAAGAAAGAAACTTCTGTATTATTGCCTTTCCCGTGGCCTAAAAGTTGAAAAAACCTTAACTTATGATATTAGAAAAGTGCATGCAAATGGAAAGCAATTTTTATTTAAAATAGTTTAAATGTATTAAGAATATCATATATGCTATATGAAATGGTATTGAAACTGAATATTAAAAAGAAAAATGTATATATATGTATATATATATATATACCAGAGAGAATGTCTGTCTATTTAACCCTAAAAGGAGACCCCATAAAATATTAATTTAAAGAATAACTGAAAAAAATTACTAAAATTCGAGCTGTCCTTATAATTGTGAACACCTGAAAAATCATCTTTTTTACCATATTTAAAGTTTTTTAAGATAGAAAAACGATAAAACTTTTTAATTATAGTCTATTAATGAAATTCAAATTAATTAAAAATATATTTGTTCAAATAATAGTGTTCAGTGTTTAGTTAATATAGAAAAACGGGTGTCCTTATAATTATGAGAAGTAGTGTACAGCTGTTGGATAATAGAAGTAAAAAATAGATATACGATTCGATAGAACACATTTTGCAGCCAAGTCCATATCTTGTAGCCTACTCAGAAAAATGTTTTTCGCGACACCTGTATCTGTATGTGTGGCATGTGTGTGTGTGTATGCGTGTGTATCTCACACAACTCAAAAACGGTTATAAGAGAAATGTTAAAATTTGATGTATAGATTTGTTGTAACATCTAGTTGTGCACCTCCCTGTTTGGTCTTTCTGTGACTTTCCGTTTTAGTTGTTTGGTTGTGTTTAATGTCACACTAGTGCTGCGCAGTTGGGCAATTGGCGACGGTGTGGTACTCACCCCTAGAGGTGGTCCGGAGACATACCATAACAATTTTGATCCTCCACGGGAAGGATGGATCTCCCGCTTCGGTGACCCCCCAAAGGTATAATTTTGATGGGAACATGGAGGACATTGCAGCCACAACAGATTTTCCGTGCACCAGCTACCATTTCGAGACCGGTGCTCTACCGAGTGGGTACCATGGGCCCTTTCCGTTTTGGAGATATTAACGAAAATTATATTCATAAGGACCGAAAATACAAAGATTTTGCTTATTATACATGACCTACCATCCATTATATATGCCCTACTATTATAGAGATTTCAAAAGAAGCTAATAATCGAACCTGTAATGCTATTTTTATGAAACCTGTCAACATTTTTGCGTGTAGAAAGTAAATTTTAGATATAAGCAGGTTCTAGTCGACGTATGCACTTTATTTAATGAATATTCAGCCCCTATATAGAGCCAATAATGATACAATATTATGAAAGTTATCGATATTTTTGCGTGTAGAAAGTAATTTTTAAAGACATAAGCAGATTCTAATCGACGAGTACACTTTATTTAATGAATATTTGGTTCGTAGATAAAGCCTGTAATGAGACTTTTATGAAAGTTGTCGACATTTTTGCGTGCAGAATGTAATTCTTAAAGGCATAAGCAGATTCTAGTTGGCGAATGCACTTTAATAAATATTTAGCACGTGACGAGTCCGTAATGATATTGTTATGAAAGTTGTCGACATTTTTGCGTGTAGAAAGTAATTCTTAAACACATAAGCAGGTTCTAGTCGATGAATGTAATTTGTTTAATGAATAATCAGAAAACAGTTGGATAGATCTTTGTTTTGTGCCTCAAAAATCAATAATTAATCAATATTCTCGAAACAATCTAATAAAACAGTCATTCTTACTACAGAAATCAAATATTAAACATTCTTAATGACACTGCAGAGCAGGAATTTCGCTAATTCAGGAACAACCTAAAATTTCGAAGTCTGAATAGAATTTAAATTAGTCGAGAGAATTTTTTCAGTGGTTTATAGAATAGTCGTGGTAGTTTTACGTTAGAAACCAATGAATCAATACAAAAAATTCCAGAACACGACTCCTATTGAAGTTAGAATTTTTAAACTTGAAAAATAATATACTACCACTTTTCACCCCATTTCAATGCCGCAATTTGATGCTAAGTTAACTCCCACATTCGTGAAAATAATAAAATTTTCATTTGTTTCTGCTTTTACTGTAATACTGCATAGAAAACAGCACATGAATAGGAAGATGAATATATTATTACTATTCTTTTATGACCGTACATATGTTACGTGCATGTATGTTTGTGATTATTGATTCATGTATGTATAAACTTTTTTCGGGAAAATGCAGGGTGAAAATTCGGAGCAGAATACATTTATTTAAATTGTTTTCATTCATAAGTTAATCGTGAAAAATCTATGACTGCATATTAAAACTATAATAAGAAGAATGAATAATGGATCTAATAATATTCCGTTACAACAGTTCTTTAGCTAACATAATCATTGAAAGGTATTTTCACTTCGAAAAGTCAGGTTTATACAGTTGTCACGAAAAACATTTTTCTGAGTAGGCTACGAGATATGTACTTGGCTGCAAAATGTGTTCTATCGAATCGTATATCTATTTTTTACTTCCATTATCCAACAGCTGTAAGGTGTGTGTTTATGTGCTTGGGAATAAAGCAGATTGACAATTCTAGGATCCTAGGCCTGAGAGGGGAGTGCCTTCCGTGGAGGTCTTTCTAAGGGGTCCTAACCCGTATTTACAAAGTTTCGGTGAAAACCACCGAAAACTTAGAACGGCTTGGCCGACCAGCGTGACGTGGGATCGAACCCGGCACCTCACGTCTACCAGATTTGAGCGCAGAACCGCTCAGCCGCTGGTGGGCCCCCGACTACTGTAGGTAATGAAAGTATTGTAATTAGTCTAAAATTTGTATATATTGAGTAACATATATAGTATATATTGTATAACATCTTTCTTAAAACTTGCTATATAAACATTGTATAAGATTTCCTTTCAAATGATATAGTTGGTTAGTTCAGGGAAAACTGATAGGCGTCGCGTATAAAATAGCTCAATTTCAGGTCTTGCCAGCGCGTTCCTTTGAAAACGGTTGTACGGAATTTTTTCAAACTCACCATATTAACTCCCTTTCAAATATCCTTTTGTATGTAATTATCATTTTCTAGTCAATAATTGTGTATGTCAAGTTTTGGTAAAGTTATTATCTCAGAAACGGCTCTAGCGATTTTCTTAAAAATTGTTACATAAATCCGTTTTAGATATCCTATTTCTTGTTATATAGGAAAGTAAGAGCTTTAACTAACAGCATAATTTTTTGAATTTTTTATCATCGGGTGGAGCAAGTTAATGTTGACTTACCAATCTCTCTCCCCAATTATATTTTTTTTTATCCTAGTAATATTTTCCGTTATAACTTTTTGATAAGTATTGTGCAAACTGAAAAATTTGAGTGCAAAATAGTGCACAGCGAGCTCTATCAAACTGCATAATCAGTTTTTGAATTTGCTTTTATGGGAGGGCCAAGTTAACGTTAACATAGCCCCTCCAGGTTGTTTTTCTGCTATAACGTTTTTATGAGTAGGGTGCAAATGTCGAAAGTTGGGTGCAAAACGAGCTCTATCGAAATGCGTAATCAGTTTTTTAATTTGTTTCCATGGGGGGGGGGCAAGTTAATGTTAACTTAGCCCCTCCAGTATGTTTTTGTATTATGGCGTTTTTATGAGTAGGGTGCAAAGTGTGAACGTTGGGTGCAAAACGGTGCAAAACGAGCTCTATCGAAATGCATAATCATTTTTTTAATTTGCTTCCATGGGGGGCCAAGTTAATGTTAACTTAGCCCCTCCAGTATGTTTTTCTGGTATGACATTTTTATGAGTAGGGTGCAAAGTGTGAAAGTTGGGTGCAAAACGAGCTCTATCGAAATGCGTAATCATTTTTTAATTTGCTTCCAATGGGGGGGGGGGGCAAGTTAATGTTAACTTAGCCCCTCGAGTATGTTTTTTCTGGTATGACATTTTTATGAGTAGGGTGCAAAGTGTGAAAGTTTGGTGCAAAACGGTGCAAAACGAGCACTCTCGAAATGCGTAATCAGTTTTTTAATTTGCTTCCATGGAGGGGGCCAAGTTAATGTTAACTTAGCCCCTCCAGTACGTTTTTCTGGTATGACATTTTTATGAGTAGGGTGCAAAGTGTGAAAGTTGGGTGCAAAACAGTGCAAAACGAGCTCTATCGAAATGCGTTATCAGTTTTTTAATTTGCTTCCATGGGGGGGGCCAAGTTAATGTTAACTTAGTCCCTCCAGTATGTTTTTCTGGTATGACATTTTTATGAGTAGGGTGCAAAGTGTGAAAGTTGGGTGCTAAACGGTGCAAAACGAGCTCTATCGAAATGCGTAATCAATTTTTTAATTTGCTTCCATGGGGGGGCCAAGTTAATGTTAAGCCCCCCCCCCATTTTGTTTCCTTTTTATCTTTTTTAGGTTTAGGGTGCAAAACGTGATATTTGGGTGCATAATGGTGCAAAACAGGTGCAAAACGGTGAAGTAAAAAAAAATCCACTTTTCAATGGTGGGGGGGCTAAGTTAATGGACCCCTTAAGCACCACATATTTGTAATGTTTTTTTGGTAGGTAGTGTGAATTCCTTCTTCGTAACAGCCGTGAAGATAAACAGCAGAAGCGTTATGTCGCAAATAACGCAGGATTGCGAAATCTTTGATGCAATTATTTATTGGTGACCAAAATCATCGTATTTCTTGCAATTTCAATAACACATAAATTCTGAACTAATTCACAGTATAAATATTCACCCGAAACATCAAGATTAAAGTTTTATGTAGAATATATGGAAGGGTGAATGAATGAATGTACATTACTGGAACGGAATGGACACGGGGAGAGAAGCAAGCAAAAACAGTCCTTATCGGACGATAGCAGAGGCAGGAGTGATTAAATTTTTGGCCGGAAAACTTTACACAAAACCACAAATAAAGATGCCAAGGACAACACCCCACTTTTTCAGTTACAGCTAATTTAGTATAACTTTTTAAAATATATTGGCGATTGATTTCTTAGCCAAAAAACCGTTATCAATTCATGAGAACAGATGCGAACTAACCTTAAATCTTAACCACAAGAATTTATCGTTAAATTCTTATTTACAGACTTTAGCTGATAAAGTAATACATTATATCTATTTAAAGAGCAGATGTTCAAAATGACACATCAGGAAATATTTTATTCTGTTTTATTTAACTGAGATGAAAAGAATTGTCCTCCACAGAATTAAGCGATTGAAACCTCATTTCTTGCTTTTATTATTATTATTATTTTATGAAAGGAATAGAATGGCTTGCTCTTTTTGGAAGATTCGAGACCGCATATATTAACTCTCTTTTTATAAAGATAGAAAATTAATTGGAAAAGGAATTAAATTTTGAAATGTAATACATAATTTAGAATATGTGATTTTCGATATCACACGATGTGCAATACCTGGTATCGAACCCAGCACTTCCCGTCTACCAGCTTTGAACGCAGAACCGCTCGGCCACTGGTGCAGCTAATGATTTTCTGAAAACTATAAATGAAACAACACAATTAGCTATAACAGCATTTTTACAAAAATTCAATTTAATTTGGAAAAAAAAACTATCTACACTATTTGAAATTACATTTTAATAGTGAAGTTTTTAAATTGAAACTATCTAATTAAAAAAATAAATTTATAAAAGTCCATTCTCATTGCTTGAATATTATTTTAAAGATAAATATATATATATATATATATATATATATATATATATATTCTTTAACATGGATATACATTTTTATATTATGTTTTAAATCAAATTGTGAGGAGGTTTCTATTTAATTTAATTTTAATGATCTCCGATAAATTTCTGAAAGAAAGAAAAAATGGTGTCTTCTAAACTTTATAAAAAGTGTAAGAATTTTCCTTTTTATGAATAATTTAATTGAAAAATTTAATGAACGTGCTTCTATGAATAGGGTACAAATGACTTTCTTCTATTATTAACAAGTTCACGGCGTGAATCACTAATGATACATATGCATTTTTAATTGCCTTTTTCATTTTTTTTTTTTTTTTTTTTTTCTGTTTTTTGTTTAAATACGGTTCTTACGGTTTCTTTTAAGTTAACGAGATAGATATTTTTTTCTTTTCAGAATACGAGAATTTTACATTACTTAATCATAGTTCTGAATATTTATTTAAAGTTATTCACAGTAGTATTACCGATGAATTTTTAATGTATTTTTCTAGCTGACTTGCGGACAAATCATCTCTTGTAATTGAATAAAGAAATTTTTTTTTTTTTTTTTAATATTCTTTTAAGCTGAATATAAAATAAGGGGAGTGGAAGAATATAAAATAAATAATAAAATATGAAATAAGAAAGAAAACCTAATAATTCATATTTGTGAAAATTTAGCATATGAATTATTGAAAATTCATTTTTTTTTTTTTATTAGGCAAAAGTGTGTATTTGCATATTGATTATGATTTGATTCGACATTTTACTGTCATGTACAGAATTTAGATAATGGGATAACAATTTTTACATAAAACCTATAAGAATTATTTATATAAACATAAACACACAGAAGCAATTTGTGTTTTATATCTTACAAAATTCGAATAACAAGCAAACAGGCAGTTTTTAAAATTACTTGAATCATATTTAAAATATTCGAAGGCTCGTGATTACTATGATCTGTATTTTTCAGAGCCGTTATTTTTTAAAGCTAATTGACAATGATATGTTTCATTATTAAATAAGAGAAAAATTACTATAAAATATACACTGTCTATCAATCAGTATTTGGTTCCGTTCGAATTTAGATATTTTGTCAAATATCTAGAAACATTCTGCTGGAATTATTTTGAAACTTTGGGACTATAAAGAATATGTTACACCTCAGACATTTAAGAAAAAAGAATAGTAAAAAATTAAAGATATGGCAACATGTTTTGGATGACCCTGTAAAAAGTGATACCGTAATTTCTGGTAGATAACCCTCAGGTAAGATGTGTCATTTCTCCAACAGAAATTTTATTTAATAGAGAAATCTATACTTTTTCGAAGGAAGAGCTCTTACAAATATAAATGTATTTATCAATTGAAATTTCTGGTGCAAAACTGGATTATATAACCTGCGGGGTATCTACTAGAAATTACGGTACTTGAAATGCGTTTTGGCTGTATCATGTGATTGTGATATTCTTCTATCTGTACAGATTTTTATGAAGCTATCACATATATTCATTAAGATGTAACGAAATCTTTAAAAAAAAAAAAAAAAAAAAAAAAATGCAAAAACAAATACAGTAAAACCTCTCTAAGTTGGACACCTACGGTTCCAAGAAAAAGTGTCCAACTTAGAGAGGTGTCCAACTTATAGGGGTTAGACATAATGTTAATGGATACATTCCGTTCCGAGAAAAAGCGTCCAACTTATAGGGGTGTCCAACTTGAGAGGTTTCACTGTACTATTTTTATATAAGTAGCTTTCATATAAGTAGATTTTGGCTATTAAATTATGCAAATGAATTTTCTTAAAAACTTGCGCGTGCATACTTAAAAATTGTTTAGTAAAAACACTCATATTTCGTAAGACGTTTAACATTTTTGCATCCTGATTGCAGTATTCTGTATGTAATGTAATATGACAAATTTTCTAAAAATAACTTTGAACTATCCTACGAACCTATCCTTTGAACTATCCTATTTATTGAAATTTTATTATTTTTCCGACTGAGTGAAAATAATGCCTGGACCGGGAGTCGAACCCCGGATCTTTGACTTACAAGGTCAAGGCTCTACCAATTGAGCTATCCAGACCGACAACCGGTCAGCATTACTCACTCAGACAACCTTTAGGCAGAAACATCTGGTCTATCATGTAGATAGTTCGACAGAAATAAGCCGCAGGTAAAGGGAAACACCATTAAACAATGGGAGAAAGAAATACATACTTACGTCATTGCTTGAAACCACATCTTTGTGTCGCTTGAGGCAGGAATAGAAGCATTGTCTTATTAAAATAAGTAAGCTCCGTTTGTGATAAGGGGTTCTCTTGGCATCAGATTAAGGGCTAAAACATCTTGATAATCCTGCGATGGCACTCTTGATTTTAGAAACGCTGAGGGAATGACTCCGTCAGCATCAAAGCTTGTCACACCATAACGCTTCCTCCTCCAAACAAATGCTTTGAATAGAACTTCTGCTCTCGGAGAATAACATGCCAATAGCATTGAAATCCCTCTAGCCCGTTCATATTGATTTTTTTTTTTTTTTTTCCGTCAAAGAACACCACTTTTTGCCTTTTTACCATTTGTTTCCAAATGCAACATATTTTTTCGCAAATTGTAGACGGTATCTCTTATGTTTTGTCCTCAATGGAGGTAATACCTTCATTTTTGTGCGCCGTAAATTATGATTCATTGATATTATTCAGCGAACTGTTCTATTTGAATAGAGAAAATCCATATAGTTGACAACTGTCGCTAAAGACATATTTTTATTTGTAACTCTATTTGTCATATGTATCTTTTGCCGAGAAGTTCGAGAATTTGGCATCCCAGTATATTTCTTTTGAAAGTAATATACAGGATTCTTCAAGAAATTAATTATAACAGTTTTTGACCTTTTCAATTTATCAGCAATAATACAAAAACTTAACTCACAATAAATGCAATAAATTGTCTTTGTTCTTTTTCGGACAATGGTTTCTCTCTACCCATGTTTCACAATGCTCACTGTGACGATTGCAACAAGCTAGAAGGATGGTTTTGCCTCCGCAACAGGGCATACAACGTCGATCGTATTTAAATATTCCACCTAGTGTAAAATTTGATAGTGCCTTTATCGTTTTGTCCAGTGACCGTCTTGTTTCAAAATACGGGTTAATAACATATAGCATACGTAACTACATTTTACTATTGATATTGTTACTGGTGATGGTTGCTGTAATAATATATACAATAAAAACAACTTTATTTCCAATCTGCATTCTTTGGGTCACGCCATTTGAAACGACCTTATACTATTCTTCAGGACTGTATAACAATGTTGCATTACAGGACTTAAAGGCAATCATTGACTGCTGAGTTGATATCAATATAAACAAAAAATATACCTAGATGAAAGACAGATGTTTGTAATATAAAACAAATAATCTGAAAACAAATTAACATATTGGGTTGTGATAAGTCATGAGCGTATTTTATTTTTAAAGTTTTTGGTATAAAGAACACGAAAGCGATTTGACAAAAATTTTTACGTTGCAAAAAAATAATTTTTTTTCTACAAGTTGGTATGTTTGGGTTTTTATTTGTATTTTAATGTGTGCCTTTTTAGATCAGTAAAATGCACTATCAATAGGACATAAAATGGACATTTTCAACACCTTTTGATTTATAATTTAAACAAATCACTTATTAACTTTCAAAAATATAATTTTTCAGTAGTTCGTCTATATTTTTTTCCTCGAGTGTATCTTAGATTCACTTAAGTGCGAGATATTGTGAATAGAAAATTTTCATAAAATTAGTGGTGGTGTAAAGTCTTATAAAGTAGTAGAAAATTTACCTATAAGAGTCTGTGTCTCTCGATGATATACCTGGAACTTAAAATATCAGTCATTTTTACCGTCATTAGTATAAGTACTGATTTCAATCCTGGGTAATTTAATTAGAAACATATACTATCATATTATCTGCCAAGCATTTTTCCCGAAAATTTTAGAATTTAAGTATTCTAGTTTTTTAAACGTAAATAATCAATGTTTCTTAAAATGAAGTCAACTGATTTCTTATCAATAGCTACTATGTAAACAGGAGTAGTCGAGTAAAACTCAGCAATAGAGTTAAAAGGCGAGAAACATTTTACTTACGCTTTAACCGGACAGAAAGGTAATTACACCAATAACAATATAATAAAAGCAAAATTCCGTTGCATAGAATCCTATAAAAATAGTAATTTGCATATATATCATTTAATAACAATAATAAAATCTTAAAGTTTTTTCAAAGAAAGCAGAGTATCGGACATCGGAATAATTAATTCACCATAACTGGTGTATTATATCGTAGACTGCTTATTTTTTCTGCTGTCCTCTTAACGAAAATCGTGCTGAGTTCAATCCCAAATTGCTGTCGCTGAACTAACTTTTCGAAGTTTTACATGGTTTTCTCCAATACTCAGGTAAATACGAATTAGAGCCCCTTACAATATCTCCCAAAACGCATTCCACCCAAGCCTAGAACCTTTTTATAGTCAATTGGTCTTAACCTAGGCTGACCATACGTCCTCGAATTTCGAGGACAGTCCTCGAAAACTACCTTCGTCACCAAAACATTACAACACATTTGGGGACTCCGGTCGTAAAGCTATAAATGTTTTATTACAATAATTTATTATATGTATATTAAATAAGCTTAAATAGGTTCTTTTAGATAGTTAATACATAAAAATAACTAAAATTTTACAATTTAAGGTGATTTGTTTATTTATTTATTTTTTGTCCTCGAAATTCGAGGACACCGCCATATTTGTCCTCAAATTTAGTGGAAAAAAATCCGGTCACTCTCTAATCCCTTATCTACTGCATTAAGAAAGAGACAAAAAATGTATTTGAATCTTTTTTTTTTTTTAAATTACTTAAGAGTATTTTTTAAAGATATATGCAATAAAAACTATCATACCACTTCATCATAGTAATTAATAAGGATTTAGTGAGGTGGTACTTTAGTATACCACTGGTACATATACAAGTTGAAAAAGATATTACGATCTTTAAAAAAGCATAAAATAGTGTTTTACATTTTATGTTCTTTATATTTTTTTCTAAGTTTGATGATAGATTGTTAAGGTAATATAGAAATGAACTACACTGAGAAAAAATTCTGTAACTGACATCTATAATCTAAATTGTGGCTCTAGAAAAAATAGTTCCATGTCAACCTTATAAATTCTAGTCCACTTTGAAAGCGAGTTCTAGAAACCCCTATTAGAATTTTAGAGCGTTTGCCTATTTTCTCGAGGGCAAAGTTATTTAAAAATCTCTGCAAATAAATGCGAATACAAGAGGCGGATTTCAGCAACGAAAAATCTTGGTTTATTACCTAATTCTAGAAAATCAAGCGAGAATTTCTCGCAATAGAAAAGATTCAGAGTATTCAGAATATTCTTTCACCATCTAGAAATGTGTAGACTAGAAATTCTCGATCATTTCGTCTATTCAGTTTATTGGCGTGTCTTATGCGCATAGCTCAGAAATCTGTATTTCTAGAAAAGAGATTTAAAAAATGACCATTTATTCATTCTAGATGAAAGCGGTATATTTTTTTTCTCAGTGTATAACACGCGTGAAGATCGTGAAAAATGCCAAGCTAAAACAGCGAGAGTGCTCTATAAAATCCTATCTGGAACAAATATTGGTGCATATAGCGTCCAGGGCCATGTTGTGATATTAAAGTGATGTTTAAACGCTCTGCTCTTATTAACACCCCCTTCAAAATTTCTTCCATAAACTCAATTTTACATATTTTTAAACTAATGGTACTTTGAAGTACCATCAAAGTTGATAAAGTTGATAAAGGGTTAACTCCTGCCCCTACACCAACACCAACGCAAAAATACTATTAATTATATAAGGATAGCATTATACCTGTAATTTACACAAGAACATGTAAAAATGCATGAAGCATTTCAGTATTAGAAAAACATATTTGTATAATCCGTATCCACTTAAATTATCTACGAAGGCATCTTATATAATAAAATTTAGTTACCAGCATTCAAAATTTCTCGAGTTTATTATCATTCTCGTAATATTGGAAAATGCTTCATTATCAATGCTTGATTTTTCTTTTTTGTCAAAAGTCTCTTTTTTTTTCAACTAATGAATCAAACAGTATGCGCTTTAATATCTAGGCATACGTGAGTAATTTCTTTTAATACTAGGGGGCTCTGCCCCCTGCTCGCTCCGCTCACCAACCCCCGAGGGAGGCTTCGCCTCCCCCCTGACTCACTTTACTTATTAACACATGCAGAGCTCTGCCCGCCTATTTGTTGTTTTCTTTTCATCGAATAAGAAAATTAATAAGGTCATTGTGCCTAAATGCGATAACCCATAAATGCGACAAGGTACTTCTACTGAAAATCTAAATGCATAAATCGCATAATTATAAATCATAATGGAACATACATATTTCAAGAAGGGTTCGCGAAACTTTTCAATAAATTTTAAAGTTTTTTTCTAGTAGAATTTTCTTTTGCTATAAACATTGTTCATTGTGGCTTTCCGCGGTCTTTTCCTAATTGCGATAAAATATTTTCAAATTGTAAATGTGATTTTTTCCTTTTATCTTTAAAGGTCAAATAACCACTGTTACGTCATGTGCTTGAATATCCTTTACACCTATCAGAAGCAAATTAAAGAAAATACTAAAAATTTTTAATTGGAGGGGTTTAAAAATTTTTATCGCATTTAACGGTCTGTTTACAACATTTTCCTAAATGCGACAGATTTTTTCCCTTAAATGCGGAGAGTTTTACAATTGATATATAAAGGTAAGTTTAACCATTTTTTCCTTTTTAACACTTTCCAACAAGGTTCAAAAGTGTATGGTTATGGAATTTCTTGAAACTGATATATGTTATTCAAGTTCACTATCGGATGTTCCCTATTGAAAATGTAATTCATATCTCAACTGATTTGTGCACAGGGACACCCGAAAGTATTCCAAAGCATTGTGTTCTATGAGAAGTATTTCCGTAAGCCATATTTAATACCTTAACTGTGCACAAATCTTAATAAAATTGAAATATGTTATTCAAGTTCACTTTCGGATGTTTCATATATAAAATGGAATAAATACTACTACGGGTTTGTGCACAGGGATACTCGAAAGTATTCCAAAGCATTGCTTTCTATGAGAGGTATTTCTATAAACCAAATTTTAAAATTTTACTTTCCACAAAGCTTAATGAAATTGAAATATGTTATTCCTATCTACAGAAGAGTGCTTTCTACAGAAGATAGTAGGATCAGCATAACATTTACAGGGCCATACAAAAATATTCAGTTACATTAAGAGCCGTTAATAAAAATTTACTGGAATTGAACTTTCGTTTACATTAAGCGTTTTTAACGCTGTCTAGCAATTTTTAAGTGTGAATATGATTTCAATTTGCGTATCTGTCTGTTCGTCTGTCCTTCCTTCTGTTCGCGCACTAATTCCCGTAAATATTTATTTAATTTCTTGAAACTGGTATAGGTTATTCAAGTTCACTATCAGATGCTCCCTATTGATGGTTTGCGTACAGAGACACCTAAACGTTTTCCGAAGCATTGCAATGTATGTGAGAGATATTTCTATAAACCATATTTTAATACCTTTACAGTACACAAATCTTAATCAAACTGAGAAATGTTATTCAAGTTCACTATCGGATATTTCATATATAAAATGGAGTAAATACCACTCCTGGTTTGTGCACAGGGACACTCGAAAGTATATCAAAGCATTGCGTTGTATGAGAGGTATAGCTATAAACCAAATTTTAATAACTTTACTTTTCACAAAGCTTAATGAAATTGAAATATGTTATTCATATGCACAAATGATTGCTTTCAATAGAATATAGTATGATTAGTATTAGATTTACAGAGCCCCACAAAAATATTCAGTTACATTAAGAGCTATTAATAAAAATTTGCTAGAATTGCACTTTCGTTTACATTAAACGTTTTTAACACTTCCTAACAATTTTTAAGTGTGAACGTAATTTCGATTTGTGTATCTGTCTGTCTATTTGTCTGCCCATCCGTCTGTCTTTCTGCAGTCTAACTCCGGTAAATATTTATGGAATACCTTGAAACTAATATATGTTATTCAAGTTCACTATCGGATGTCCTCTATTAAAAATGGAGTGAATACCTCTACTGGTTTGTGTCTGTACAGGGACGCCGGAAAGCACTGCAAACTATTGTTTTCTATGAGAAGATTTTCTGTAAATCACATTTTAATAACTTTGCTGTACCTATATCTTAAAGAAATCGAAAAATGTTATTCCAGTTCACTATCGGATGTTTCCTATGTAAAATGGAGTAAATATTACCACTGATTTGTGTACATGGGAGACTTGAAAGTATTGAGTTGTATGAGAGGTATTTCTACAAACCAAATTTCAATAACTTTACTTTGCACAAAGCTTAATGAAATTGAAATAGGTTATTCATATGCAGAAAAGAATGCTTTCTATAGAATACAGTATGATTACTATTAGTCTTACAGGGCCACAAAAAAATATTAAGTTACATTAAGAGCTATTATTAAAAATGTACTGTAATTGCATTTTCTTTTACAATAAGCGTTTTCAACACTTTCTAACAATTTTTAAGCGCGAATATGATTTAATTTGTTTATCTTTCTGTTCGATTGTCTATCTTTCTATCTGTCTGTCCCCCGTCCCGAGAGTACTTAAATATTTTCAGAATTTTTAAAAATTGATATAAGTTCACTATTGAATGTTTCCCATTAAAAATGCCATTAATATGTCCTGCACAACGCGTTTGTGCACCGGGACACACACGAAACTTCCAATGCATTGCATTTTAGGACAGACATTTTTATAAATCACATTTAAATAATTTTCTACTGTAATAACATTTTAGTTTTAAAAAATTTAAGAACACGCTTTTATAGAAATGTGAACTAAAAAGCAAATCATGTGAGTGACACACCATAATATTTACATACATTTAAATCTTTAATTAAAATAATTTAGAATTAAACAAAAACCATTTTCAAAAAATCTCCCCTGACTGGGCTCGAACGCTAGACCATTAGGTTCGTAGCGCGGAGCTTTACCTCACAGCCACAGCATTCATGTAAGGAAAGTCTTTTTTTTTTTAGATATAGATTTTTTGTTTGTCCCCAGAGCGGTTACAAACATACATTGATACATACAAACATACTTACAAGTGAAGCTAATAAAAGCATGTTTAAAATCATAAAGAAATTGAAATGTATTTTGATATTCTAAAATAATAATTTGTGTAGAATATGATATGATCAATCTTCAGATTTAGAGGACTACACTAAAATATTCAAATACATTAAGGGCAGCAGTTATAATATAACGGCCGAATTTTCTTTTGCATTAAGCCTTTTTTAACGTTTTTCAACGATGTCTAAGAGTGGTTTTAAATTCAATTAGTCAATCTCTATACTTTTCTATTCTTCTGTCTGCGGTGTGATAATGTAGGCAAAGAATATTGAAAGTTATACGATACAGCAAGTACGTGCAGTTGGAAAGTGTTAATAATCAATGCGTACTGCATGATTGTATGGGACGTATTTCTAAAAACCAAATTTTAGTAACTTTACTTTGCACAAGTCTTAATAAAATTAAAATATATTATTCATATGCACAAAAGAATGCCTTCCATAAAATGCAGTATAATTAGCATTAAATTTACTGGGCCACACAAAAATATTGAGCCACATTAAGGGGTATTATTAGAAATTTGCTGGAATTGCATTTTCGTTCACATTAAGCGTTTTTATCACTTTCTAAGTGTTTTTAACAGTTTCCAACAAAGTTGAAAAGTATTAATGACTTAGGTTTGTCTGTCTGCCCGCGCTCTATATCCCGTAAATATTCATGGAATCACAAGAGTTACACATACACTGTTCAGAAAAGAAGAGTTAAGCTCAGAGTTACACACACAGTTATAAAAAGGCAAAGTTACACACATAGTTACACACAAACTTTTAATAAAAATGCAGAGTTACACACAGAGCTACATACACACTATTAGCAAAAAAATAGCGGTACACACATCGTTACACACATTGTCAAAAAAAAAAAGTTTTACATACGGAGTTACACACACAGTTAATAAAAAGGCGAAATTATACATTGAGTTTCATACACTGTTAGTAAAATGGCAAAGTTACACACAGAGTTACACAATCATAGTTAAAAAGAAGGCAGATTTACACAAAGAGTTACACACACACTGTTCATTATATACAGGGTTACACACACACTGTTAGTTACACATAGAGTTTATACCTCTGGGGGTCACCGAAGCGGGAGAGCCATCCCTTCCGTGGAGGATCAAGATTGTGATGGCATGTCTCCGGACCGCGTATCTCCGAAATGTTGGCGCATACAGGTCAATCTGGCGAATTTTTGTAGCTCGCGCCAAAACCCTCTCTGTCGCAAAGCAACCCGCCTTTCCACTTCATTCATGATTCGTTAAGGATTCGAGCAATCTTTTATTTATTTTTTTTTTTTTCCCCAAGAGAATAAACTATTAAAAATGTGTCAGTGGAGTTTTAGTATCGTAATTCTTAAATAATATATTTAATGCAAAAATTTATTAGAAACCCTCCACCCTTTAAATTTAATTTAGCAAGATTAATGAAGAAATAAAATTGTAATATTCTAATTTTAGAGCTTTTAAAATTGTTCTTGAAATACATTTATTTATTTATTTATTTATTTTACTTTCTCTTACCAACATATATGGTAGAGAAAGTATTGTTTTGGGGTCAAATTTTCGAAATTGAATTTTTGTTATATATACACGTTTTGAGGCTCCCTGAATCATAATTGTTAAAAATGTGTCAATGGAGTCTTTGTATCGTTATTTTTAGATAATATAATTTAATGCCAAAATTTATTAGAAAACCCTTTAAATTTATTTTATCAAGATTAATGAAGAAGTATATTTGTAATATTATGATTTTAAAGCTTTTAAAATTATCCTTGAAATACATTTATTTTATTTTATTTTATTCTGTTTTATTATTATTTTTATTATTATTATTATTTACTTTCTCTTCGTCAAATAAAATTGTTTCTAAACCTATTTTAGATTATTTGAAAAGTACATTAAACTTTACATTCTTACGCTATTGATCTTAAGCTTTAATGTGCAATCTGTCATTATAATATTGAAATGCAGGGTGAAAAAGAAAGTCGTGTGAGTGACACACCAGATTATCATTATTACGCATCATTATTTAGTTTATTTTACCCATATATTGTAAGAAAAGTTTTATTTTTGATTCAGATTTTCGAAATTGAGTTTCTGCTACATTTGCTTAAATATCATGAAACAAAAAATTAGGTTTTTAGCGGTTGCCTGAATGTGTGTGTCTGTGTGTTTGTTATCACCATACCTCAAGAATAGATATTGGGACTCTGATGAAATATTAAGTAATTCGTGTGCAGTGACTAAGAAAAGAATTCAAATTCATTAAGTCTATGTGTGAATTTTCTGTTAAATACAATTTAATATTTTTGGATGAAACAAAAAAAAAAAAAAGAAAGAAAAGAAAAAAATTGAACATTTATTTTATGTGCATGAAAGAATGTTTCGTATACAATTTAGAATGTATATCCTTTATTAGAAGTTTACACAGAACCCCACAAAAGAATTCAGATATATTCATACAATGGAATTGCTGAAAGGTCATTTCATGTCGTGCTATGTGTTTTAAATTCTGTGCTAAATTAGTACACTATATTGTGTTTGTAAAATATATAGTAAATATACAGGTCTACCCCAAATTAAATAAAAGCATTTCTTTTTATAAATAAAAATCAATGTAATAAATGCAATTAAAGTTTAATTAATTTAAAATTATTCTCTTATTCTAATTTACTTTATCTTATCCGTAAAAGGTCGCGAAAGAATTGTTTTCGGATCACGTTTTCGAAATTGAATTTTTGTTACATTTATATGTTTTGAGGTTTCCTGAATCCAAAAATTATATTTTTAGTGGTTGGTTTATGTGACTTGTCTGTGTGTATTACAGATATTGAGTTTGTAAAATGGATGCATCAGTTTTTAAATATCACTTATGTCATTGATAAGGACAATATTGCTTTGGAACAATGTAAGTTGTAAACTTCACATGTTATTCAAAATTTACGTTTTCTTTTTAACATTGCAAAATAGAGCAAAATTTCGTTTAAACGTCCATTATGCCAATATTTTGTCGTAAACATGTCAGACTAATATTTTAAAATATATTTTTTAATACACTTCATTAAATATGAACATTTTAATTTGAAACTTTAGTAATTAAATATTGTGTTTCTTTCATTTGACAAATTAGGCCAATATTTCCCACAAACTTGCAATATGGGGATCAGTTGTGTTGGAAATTAATGTACGAAAACAATCCTAATAAAATTAGTCATTTAATTACGATAAATCAAATTTATCGAATCGGATAGAGGGTAGCCTATGAGGTGCGGCATTTCAGTCTGCGACTGTGTTGAGTGTTCTATCATACTCATTCCTTTTAATATGAATACATTTCGCTCTCAATAGAAATTAGTAACAATAAATATAGGATGAAAATGGTTATGCGCATCATTATTACTTTGATTTGTATAACATATTAAGTTAGATTGTTTATGATTACTGAAAAACAAATAGAATAGCATTAATAAAATGTTTAACGTTTTATTTTATAACTTTGTATGTTGGGGTTGGGGGGGTGGGTAAAGAATGAGAAATGGACATGTCCGAGGAGGAAATTATACTTAGAAAATTTTATGAATTTCAACCATAAAATTTAACACGAAATATCTATTTTATTATGATTAAGATGCTCTTTAAAAATACATAATAGATAAATATAAGGTGATAATTTATGAAAATTCAAGCACTGCATCGTAAGAGAGATATTTTATAAAGTCATACATTTTAAAAATTTAAATACAAAATGACAATAAAAATAGTTGAAATGTAAAATGGCGTACTACTGATTTGGACTTATGAACATTTTTCATGCATTTTACTAAGAATTTGTAATTTGTTTGAACAATTTTTACAAACTTTTTGGCCTTATACATGAAATCGGATCTCAATGCTAATATATTACCATTATTATTATCTACTTCTCTATTCGGATAACTATTTCTTAATTTCAAGATATGTTTCGTTTTGCGATTTAAATCCTACATTAATAATCAGAAAAAAAAAATTAATAACAAAAAAAGAAAGAAAGAAAAACGCCGGATGTTTATTTATACAGGTTAAGCGGCGTGAAGTTTCTCTTTGCACTTCCAGATTTGGCGAAAATCGCATTCTCTGGCGAAAAATTGTGAATTTGTTCTGCGTGCGCCAACAGTTCGGAGATACGCCTCCGGACCACCTCTAGGGGTGAGTCCCAGACCGTTGCCAATTGCCCACTGCGCAGCACTAGTGCGACGTAAAACCCAACCAACCAACCAACTACACATAGAGTTACATACACTGCTTGCAAAAAATCAGCGATATACACAGAGTTACACACACTGTTAAAAAAAAAGAAGAATTAAACATTGAATTACACACACTGTTAATAAAAAGGCAGAATTATACACAGAGTTAGATACACTGTTAATAAAAAAGGAATAGTTACCCACAGAGTTACCCACACACAGTTAACAAGAAGGCAGAGTTACACACGCTCACTTTTAATTACATACAAGGTTACACACACACTGTTAGTTACCCATATAATTACGCACGCTGTTTATAAAAAATCAGCGATACACACAGTGTTACACACACAATGTTAAAAAAAGAAGAGTTCCACACATTGTTAATAAAGAGCCGAGTTACACACAGAGTTACACACAATGTTAATAAAAAAGAAGAGCTACACACACACACTGCTAATTGTATACAGGGTTACACACACACACTGTCAGTTACACATAGAGTTACGTACACTGTTAGAAAAATTCAGCAATACACACAGAATTACACACACACTGTTCATAAAAAGAAGGGTTACACACTGTTAGTAAAAACAGAGTTACACACCAAGTTACACACACTGTTAATAAAATGGAAGAGTTACACACAGAGTTACGCACACTGTTAAAGGCAGAGTTACACATAGAGTTACACAACACTTTATCTTCAAATAGTTATGTGGTATTAAATATTTTATAAACTAGTAAAAAAAGAACGAAAAATCAGGAATTACGCAATGATTATTAACACTTTCCATTTCCAACTGTACGTAATTGTTGTATCTTATAACTTTCAAACTTCTGTGCCTACGTTATCACACAACGAATAGACAGTAGTTCTGAAAGGCATGCAGACAGACTAATTGAATTCCTAATCATTCTTAAATATTGTTTAAAAGTGTTAAAAATGCTTAACACAAAAGAAAACGTAGACCTTCGATTGTAATTGCAGCTCTTGATGCATCTGAAAATTTTAGTGTATCACTGTACATTTAAAGATTAACAAAATCATATTTTATACAAAACATTATTTTAGCAATTTAACAACTAATGTCAATTTCTTTATAATTTTTACACTAGAAACTTCTTTAAATGTAAATTATAAAAATGTGTGTCCTAAAATTCAATAGATTGGCATTTTGTTTTCCGTGTCCTTGTACACAAACCAGTTGTACAGGACCTATTAATGCCATTTTAATTTGGGAACATTCAATAGTGAATATGAACAACATATATAATTTTTTTTCTAAATTCAGAAAATATTGATGGACGCTGGGTGTGGTAGACGAACAGATAGACAGATGGAGAGTCGGGCAGATAGATACACAAATTGAAAACATATTCACAATTAAAAAATGTTAAAAACTGTCAAATCGCCTAATGTGAACGAAAATACAATTCCAGCAAATTTTCAACAAAAGCTCTCAATGTAGCTGAATATTATTGTGTGGCCCTGTAATGTAATGAAAATCATACTACATTCTGTAGAAAGCATTCTTTTATGCATAATAATAACATATTTCAATTTCATTAAGATTTGTGCCAAGTAAAATTATTAAAATTTAGTTTATAGAAATACCTCTCATAGACCGCAATGCTTTGGAGTACTTTCGGATGTCCTTGTATACAAACCAGTTGTGGTATTTACTCACATTTTTATAACAATCCTCCGATACTGAACTTGAGTAACATATTTCAATTTCATTAAAATTTATGTAAAATAAAGGAATTAAAATTTAGTTCATAGTAATACCTCTCATCGAACGTAATGCTTTGAAATACTTTCGGGTGTCCCTGTATACAAACGAGTGAGGGTATTTACTTATTTTCCATGGGGAACATCCGATAGTAACCTTGAATAACTTATATAAATTTCATTAAGGTATGTGTAAAGTAATGGTAATAAAATATGGTTTATAAAAATATCTCTCACAGAACAGAAAGCTTTGGAATACTTTTGGGTGCTCCTGTGTACAAACTAGTAGAGACACACACTTCATTTTCAATAGGGAACACCCTATATTGAACTTTAGTAATGTGTATCAGTTTCAAGAAATTCCATAAATAATAACGGGAGTTAGAGTGCGGACAGACAGACGCACAGACAGCAGACAAACGAACAGACAGTCAAACCGGAGTCATTCACACTTTTCAACCTTGTTAGAAAGTCGTAAAAACATTTAGAAAGTAATAAAAACGTTTAATATAAACGAAACTGCAATTCCAGTAAATTTTTAATACCCCTTAGTGTAACTGAATATTTTTGTGTGTCCCTGTAAATCTAACGATAATCATACTGTATTCTATGAAAAGCATTCTTTTATGCATATGACTAACATATTTTGATTTCATTAAGATTTCTGCAAAATAAAGTTTTTAAAGTTTGGTTTATAGAAATACCTCTCATAGAACACAATGCGTCAGAGAATACTTTCGGGTTTCCCTGTATACAAACTAGTGATGGTATTTACTCCATTTTCAATGACGAACATCCGATAGTAATGTTGAATAACATACTTCAATTTCATCAAGATATGTGTAAAGTAACGGTATTAAAATATGATTTATGAAAATACCTTCCATAGAACACAATGCTCTGGAATACTTTCGGGTGTCCCTGTATACAAAGAAGTAGAGGTACACACTCCATTTTCAATAGGGAATATGTTATAGTGAACTTGAATAATATATATCAGTTTCAAAAAGTTCCATGAATATTTACGGTAGTTAGTACACGGACAGACAGACGGACAGACCCAAACCTTAGTCAATAACAGTTTTCAACCTTCTTTGGAAAGTGTTAAAACATTCAAGTAACTGCCATGCATTAAATGCATTATCGCAGTTAGGGAGTCAGACATCGCATTTAGGATATAGTACCTTAAATGCGACAAAAATTTCCTAAATGCGACGCTGGTATACTTTTTTATAAATTACAGACAATTTTTTAATTTCTTGAAAAGAAGTGACACAAAACACAAGTTTAGAACTAAGAGTATAATTTTCAACCATTTTCTCTTTCTTTTCATTCTTATTTATTTACTAAAATATAATAAATTTCCTAAATGTGATAAAGTTACCAAAAATCACGTTGCATTTAGGCACAATGACCTTAGTGTCCAACACAAGACAAAAGTAGAAAATTATTCTAAAAATCCCCATATTCGATGTCAAATTGAAATATATAATATTTAACAGCACATTATTTTTATTTATTTTTATAAAAATTATGCTAAAAATCAGTTTTTTTTTTTTTTTTTTTTGAATGGAAAGAATATTATAATATGTGGGGGTGACATCCCCTCTGTGTAGGATAAAAAATGTGGGGCATGTCTCCGGAACATCCCTAGGGGTACGTCCCAGATCGTCGTCAATTATCCATAACGCAGTAATGGCACGACGTCAAACCTAACCTGCGTAACTACCTATAACCTACCTACAACCATGGATTATATTTTAATTTTCCCGTGTAAGAAAATTAATTTTCTAAAAGTAGAGAAAAAAAAGTTACTAATAGCGGCATTGATATTCATTTTCTTTTTTTTTTTTTTTTTTTTTTTTTTTTTTTTTTACAATCAGGACTCCGAGTTGTACCACAGTAGGTAAAGCGCCGAGCTCATAATTGGACGATTGCAGATTCGATACTTGAACCAGACAAAGACCGTCGGGTATATCAATGGTGGCTGGTGCACATAAAATCAGCCGTGGCCTCAATGTTGCCATCAAAACTATACCTCTAGAGATCCTGAAAGCGGGGGAGCCATCCCTTCCGTGGTGGATCAAAATTGTGATGGCACGTCTCCAGAACATCCCCAGGGGAAAGTCCCAGACCGTCGCCAATTACCCATAGTGCAGTACTGGTGCAACGTTAAACCCAACCTATCTAACTACAACCATGGATCATATTTTAATTTTCCCTTGTGAGAAAATTAATTTTCTGAAAGTAGAGGAAAAAAGTTACGAATGGCGGCATTGACATTCATTTTCTTTTTTTTTTTTTTTAGAACTATGGTTCCGGGCCGTTGTACCCCAGTAAGTAAAGCGCCAAGTTCATAAGTGAAAGATTGCCGATTCGATACTTGAACTGGCCAAAGACCGTCGAGTATATTAATGGTAGCTGGTGCACATAAAATCAGCCGTGGCCTCCATGTTCCTATCAAAACTATACCTCTGGCGATCACCAAAGCGGGGGAGCCATCCACTCCGTGATGGATCAAAATTGTGATGGCATGTCTCCGGAACATCCATAAAGGTACGTCCCAGACCGTCGCCAATTACCCATAGCGCAGCACTGGTGCGACGTTAAACCGAACCTACCTACTTACAACCACGGATCACATTTTGAATTTTCCCATGTAAGAAAATTAATTTTCTAAATGTAGAGGAAAAAGTTATTAATAGCGGCATTGACATTCATTTTCTTTTTTTTTTTTTCTTTTTTTTTTTTTTTTTTTTTTTTTTTTGCTTTACAACCATGGTTCCTTGCAGTCATACCCCAGTAGGTAAAGCGCCGTGCTTATGAATGAATGATTGCCGATTCAATACTTGAACCGGCCAAAAAATGTCGGGTTATTGATGGTGGTTGGTGCACATAAAATCAGCCGTGGCCTCCATGTACGCATCAAAACTATACCTCTGGTGATCACCAAAGCGGGGAACCATTCCCTCCGTGGTGGATCAAAATTGTGATTTCATGTCTCCGAAACATCCCTAGGGGTCGTCCCAGACCGTCGCCAATTACCCATAGTGCAGTACTGGTGCGACGTTAAACCAAACCTACCTACCTACAACCATGGGATCATATTTTAATTTTCCTGTGTAAGAAAATTAATTTTCTAAAAGTAGAGAAAAAAAGTTACCAATGGCGGCAATGGCATTCATTTTTTTTTTTTTTTTTTTTTTTTTTACAAACATGGTTACGGGCCGTTGTACCTCAGTAAGTAAAGCGCCGAGCTTATAACTGGAAGATTGCCGATTCGATACTTGAACCGGCCAAAGACCGTCGGGTATATCAATGGTGGCTGGTGCACATAAAATCAGCCGTGGCCTCCATGTACTCATCAAACAATATCTTTGGTGATCACCAAAGCGGGCAGCCATCCCCTCCGTGGTGGATCAAAATTGTGATTTCATGTCTCCGAAAGATCCCTAGGGGTGCGTCCCAGACCGTTGCCAATTACCCATAGCGCAGTACTGGTGCGACATTAAACCCAACCTACCTACCTACAATCATGGATCACATTTTAATTTTCCCAAGTAAAATGATTTCTTGACAGAAGAACAACGTCAGTGGGTGAAACTTTTTTCAAGGTGGCAAATAGAGTACCTTTATAAACCTGTCATTTTTAGTTAATAACTTCTTTACTTAAAATGATAGAAATTTCTAAGCAGCTGAAATGTCTTCCTTGGTGTATTCGGAACACATTGATACCTCTCATGACGTGAAGGACCCTACCTTTCGCGAGAAGATGCTGTCGCAGACAAAAAAAAATTGACGCTAGCAACAGTAACTTTTTTTTAATATATAGAGAAAATTAAGTTTAATAATCTGGTGTGTCATTCACACGAATTTCGCTTACACTGAAATTTAATACTTTAAATACAGATTGGAGATTAAGGGTAAGATAACGAGTGCTGTTATGAAAACCTATATGAAAACAATTCAAATTAGGCTTCATAGCAGCTTTATTTGAAAAGTAATTCTGTGTGAGGGGGGCCCTCAACCCCCGTTTCACTATTGTACCTAAATTTATATAGAATTCGAATCTGTTATTAAATTCAAAAGTTAATTTAAAATTATTGAGACAACTTTCACACCAACATTCCTTGAAACTTATCAGTCTTGATCAAACTTTTCTAGATACAAACACATTAACTTCAAAATACAACATTTGGATCACCTGAAATTGTTTCTTTTTAATTTATTCTAACAGACACAAAGGTCAAACGTTAAAAATTTGACTTCGGTATTCAGGAAGCCACAAAACGTCTAAATATACAAAAAACCAAGCGACGAATATTTAGCTTAAAAAAGTACATTATTTACCATATGGCTAAGCGGAATTAATTTTAATTCCTGACAAGCTTTCTGGACATGGTAAAATATTGCAGTAAAGCACCTCCAGTAACAATAAAAAAGAATGTTATGGCTTAAATACTGGCAGCCCTGTATATTTTCTAAAACTTATGTACACATCACGTGGAGGACATAAATATAATCCTATATTAATAACACACGGCACAACCTGAAGTACACTTCCATCCATTTTCAAGTATTGTCGTACTATAATCTAGTTCTTTTGTGTAGCCTTGTAAATGAACAGTGAACGATTTCTATACCATATTCTACACAAAAAATGTTTTTACATATATGAAAAATATAATGTATATATATTCGTTTCATTTTGTTTAGTGCAGTCTATAGATGTTAAACTCTACTTACCTGCAATTTTCACCATAGACGTAATGTATCTGAATTCTCTTGGGCGTCCCTGTACATGAACCATTTTCTTGATCTCAACGAAAAGTTTAGTGTAGCATCCCTATATGATACACATTAAAAATACCAATTTTGGACTTTCTCCTATATTTTATTTTTCAGATATGCTGATAACAGACAGACACTCATACACACACACACAGACCAACCGCTAAAAACGTGATATTTGGATTCAAGCAATCTCAAAACGTGTAAATAAAACAAAAATTCGATTTTGAAAATTTGAAGTAAGAGAAAGTAAAAAAGCATTTGTATTTTCTTAATGTAAAACTTAAAATTTCCATTCCAATAAATCCTGATATGCTAATTATTTTGTAAACTAGCAGATTTAATTATTTTTTTCAGAGCATTAAATTATTATTATCTTTATAAAATTTTCTAATAAATATTTTTCGCAATAAATTTACGTACGTCACTTCTGCAACTACTATCTCGGATTAGTATAACTTTTCCTTTTCATAGATGATCAATAAAGTGATGCATTAGAGTTTTCGGAAGATCTAACGAATTTCCTACATTTTCAGGTCTTCGAATTCCGTCGGGAATACTATTCAATAGAATAACATAAATCAAAATTTAACGGCATAACAAGTTGCCTAATTTTCTGTCATAACATTCATTTCTACATGACTTCTAGTAAAACTTTCTCTATAGTAATTTGGTAAATGAACGCTAAAATAATTTTAATACTTTTAAATTTAATTAATATTATTCCACTCAATAAATCAAATTTTTCACTAATTTGATAATATTTTAAATAATTTTCTGGGAAGTTTTATTAAATATTTGTATATCTCCGTATATAAATACAGTAAATAAATTTGACATTTTCGAATAATAAATGCGCCTTCTTGTTAAGAGTAAATTGTGGTTCAAAATTTAACTAAGGTCTCAACATAAAAACGTATTAAAATTATATTTCTAATATGTCATAGCTGCCAACTCTCCTGTTTTTCCCGGAAGACTTTTTACAAAAAATTTCTACAAAAACTTCCATTTTTTCAATCATGAAAAAAAAAAGGAAGACAGATTTCAATTAAAAAATAATCTGGTATGTTACTCACACGACTTTCTCTTATCCTGAAATTTAATACTATAAATAAAAGTTTGAGATTAAGAGGTAAGATAACGAGTACTGTTATGTAAACCTATGTTAAACAATTCAAATTATGTTTAGGAGTTTATGTTTGTTAGTTCTATGTGAGGGGTCTATCGTCCCCTCAACCCCCCGTTTCATTACTGCACCTACATTTATATAGAATTTAATTCTGTTATTAAAATTAAAAGTTTACTTAAAATTATACAGACAATTTTCACACGCAACATTCCTTGAAACTTATCAATCTTGATCAAACTTTTCCAGCAACAAACTTATATTAACTTCAAAATACTACAACATTTGGATCTTCTAGAATTATTCGTTTTAAGTTACTCTAAGAGAAGTATAACACTAAATATCCAAAAAAAAGTTGAATTTGTTCTCAATATTACATAAAAAAAAAAAAAAAAAAGTTGTTGTTGTTGTTGTTAAAAATGAAAAAAATCGATAACTTTATTTTAAATTATCGCAGATCGATGGTTCAACCATTCGTTTTAAAGGTATTGGCGAGCTGTTTTGAAAGATACCCATCATGAAAATTTACTCCTCTCGAGGGGGTCTACCCCCCAGGGGGAGGAGTCGAGGCTCCTACATACACAAAAAAAAATTTCCCAGTTGACTATGTCTATTACAAAAAATATATATTCGTTTCATTTGGTTTAGTGCAATCTGTAGATGTTAAAATCTACTTACCTGCATTTTCCCCCATAGACGTAATGTATTTGAATACTTTTCAGTGTCCCTGTACACGAACCATTTGCTTCATCTCAACGAAAACCTTAGTGTAGCATCCCTATATGATACACATTTAGAATACCGAGTTTGGAATTTCTGCTACTATTTGGTCTTGAGATATGCTGTTAACAGACGCACAGACAGACAGACACACACACAGACCATTCGCTAAAAACATGATTTTCGTATTCAAGGGACCTCAGAACATGTAAATATAACAAAAAAAAAACTTTCGAAAATTTGACCCTAAAACAATACTTTCTCTGCCGTAAGGGTAAGAGAAAGTAATAGTGGGGATTAATCTAATTTAAAGATACGAATTTTTGGCAGTTATGATCACGAATGCATTTCTTTATTGGTCTTCTCGCAAGTTTCTTCCATTAAAGTTTCCTACTTCTCAACCTTTGTGTCATTATTTTAAAATGTCAATTTTACTGCAGGGCTAGCACAGTCGACATTTTTTATTATTATTTTCATTCCACTATTTCCCTAACGTAAAATGTATAATAAATTTATGCAGGCAAAGTGCAGATTTACCTGAAGAAATACATTTTAAATTTTCATTTTTTAAGAATAGTGATATGAAAAGAATACAACAAAGAAAAAATCGTCTGTGGCAGCCCTGTACTATAGTGATTTTATTTGGCAAATATTATAAATTGGTAAATAATATATACATCTACACGGAAAAAAAATGGGTACCAACAACAAAACTCGAAATGAATATGTTCGAAATGAATAGGCACTTAAATTATCAAAATATCGCATCGTTTGATAAACGTGTAACAGAACAAAGAATATTTTGTTCTATAAATGATAAAATCACCTTTTAAATCGAACACAAATAGATATAGTGAAGAAATGAATTCGATAAAGTAGCCAATATCCCGTTGTAATAGATCCTGCCACAAATTTTGTAACTGCTAAATGAGTTCATTTACGAAAACGGCTGAAACCTTTCATCCAAAATGTACCAAATTCGGAGACAAAATATTTTAATACCTATGGAATAGTTCGCAGCTATGGACATTAACACATTGTTGTAACAACAGATCAATATGAGCGTTTTCTTGTACAAAACGGAACCTGGCTGGGCAAATACAGCAGACAATACCAGAAGCAGAAAAACGTTGTCTACGCATTTGTGAGAGATAATACCAACAAGATTAAAGGTGATGAATTATACAAGGAGTTTGCTTTCCATATTGACATACTATAACATACGCATGATGTAGTAAAAGTTAGATTAGACTACTCACTCTTCTTCTCTCTCGGTGGTCATCAGCATCGAGTAAAAAATGGGATGCGTTGCTAAAGATGATATTCTTTTATTCAAAAGCTGTTCACTTAGATCGTAATTCTATCATTCCAGACGACACTAAATACGTAAAAGTAGAGGAAGTGTTGTCATAATGATCGTCGATTTCTCAGCCCAGCCTCTGCTAATCGTCCTAATGGTATTCCTGAATATTACTCTCTAGGAGCTGGCTAACAGATCGAATTGTCACCGCAGGCTGGGAAGACAGCTTCTTTCCAGACTGCTGAGTGATCTCGCACGATGTGGCTCGGGATATCCAAAGCCAAAGCTACGGCTTTTTGTACCTTCTTCGAATCACTGGTTTCAATACCTTTCAACTACCATGTCGCTCACTTACCACCTTAGCAGGCTCGCTAATCTGTCTGTCTGACAAAACCACCTTTCTTAAGCTTATCGTACGACCTCTCTCAACGTTGTATGACTGCTTGTAATGCTATCGAGTACGCGTGTAAAGCATCATGTCGTGTACTTAACAATTTGTAAATGTCTATCACTTCGAGCGTCGTCATTATTATATTATACCCATGAAGTACTTCATACTTATTTTACATATTATTATACTTATTTTACATATTCAATCATTTACATAATTCATTGAACCACACTTGCTAAACAAGTTCTGTAGGTGGGACTTATTTATTAAATAAACGCTGAAGCATTGACTAGAAAAAGTATATCCATCGTTAAACGTTTTTGTATACAGCAAAAAAATTTTGAATTAAAAAAATGTAAAAAAAAGGAAGTTTTCCATAATCAAGATCGTGTAGAATTAATGCCTTTAAACTATTTCGTTTCAGTTGAATGCCAATTGCATTTTTACGTAATTGCTAATTATTTCTTTTTCTAAAAATTATTATATTGAATTTATAAAAGCTTTTATTCCTAGTAAAATGTTCGACTTTCGCTGTACATGTGTGAGATTATTATTTGAAAGGAACTTTTACATAGAATTTAATATAAATTTTGTTTATGTCCGATTTTACTTCCAATTACTATCTATACATATAAAAGAGTACTTCCACTCACTCACTGACTCATCGATGCACAGCAAAATCTACTAGAGCCACTGACTCGAAATTGGGTCAGATTATAGAACATATAGTGTAAGCACCCACTAAGAAGCGATTTTGCGAAATTCGTCCCCCAAGGGGTTGTAGGGGGCAAAATGTCATTTCACAAAAACCTTCATATCTCAAAGAAAAAACAGATATACGTGAAATTTTTGCTCTAATATATAACTAAATACCTAAAAACCAGTTTCTGGAATTTTAGAAATTCAGCCCCCAAGAGGGGGAGAGGGGGCAAAATGATTTGGAATAATCCTTTACATAGCAAACAGAAAAAAATATATATGTGAGATTTTTGCTCTAAAATATAGCTCCCACAAATACATAAAAACTAATTTCTTTAATTTTAGAAATTCGTCGCAGGTGGGGCGGGAAAGAGGGGGGGGGGGGCTATGGGGCAAAAAATAGAAATACAGTTAGACCGTTCAAAATTGGTACAGATAGGTTTTAGAAACCTGCAAGTCGAATGAGGATATTTTCGAAAGTGTAAAATCATTAGGAGGGTCAGAAAGGGGGAGTAGGGGCAAAAAAAAATAAAAATAGAGTTAGACCATTCAAAATTGGTACATAGAGGTTTTTGATACCGACAAATCGACTGCGGATATTTTCGAAATTGTAAAATTATTAGTAGGGGCGGAAGGGTAAAAAATAAAAATAGAGTTAGGTCATTGAAAATTGATACTTAGAGGTTTTTGATACTTACAAATCGATTGCGGATATTTTCGAATTTGTAAAAATATTAGGACGAGTAGGAAGGGGGCGGAAGGACAAAAAACAAAAATAAAGTTAGGTCGCTCAAAACTGGTACATGGAGGTTTTTGATACCTACAAATCGATTGCAAATATTTTCGAATTTGTAAAATTATTAGGATAGACAAGAAAGGGGGGGGGAAGGGGCAAAAATATATAAATAAGAGTTAGAGCGCAATAAGAATTAGTGCTGTTAGGTTTTGAGGCCCGATAAACCGATTGCGGATATTTTCGGAAGTACGGAGTGATTACGAGGGGCTGGAAACGGGGCGGGCGCCGGAGTAAAAATAAAAAAAATCGGATGGAATGCTGGAAATTAGTATTATTAGTTTTAAAAGCCCGAGAGAACGACTGTGAGTATTTTTTAAAGTCTAAAATAATTAGGAGGGGAGGGAACGGTAGGTGAAGGAACATGAGTGCCTATATACTCTACCGCAGGCAGTGGGCCCGGACTGATTATTCCACCGATAGGAGAAGTTTTTTTTTTTTTTTTGTATTTTATATTTATGTTTTTCCCTTGTGATAATATATTGATTTATTCAGAGTGTCGAACATAAATGCGCGCGCAGCGCACAATGGCCAGCGCTGCCGAAGACAGTGGGGACCCAGTGCGACATTTTTTCCAATGAGAATTCTCTCTCTCTCTCTCTCTCTCTCTTTTTTTTTTTTTTTTTTTTTTTTTTTTTTCGCATGATAAAAATTAATGCAATTTTGAGAATTCATTAGCTATAGTGATTCATTTAAAAGTAGTGACCAGCGGAGCGGGCGGAGCCTGCTAGTTTTCAATAAAAAGTAAAAGTGAGAATTACACAACTAGAACTTACGTTACCATATACAAGTCACATATTTCTTTTTATAGTGAGAATCATTCAAAACGTTTTGCCATCACTTGGGATCAAGAAATTTAACTATTTTACACGCTTGTTTATTTGTGTAGAATTCAAATGAAATATTTCCTTGTCATAGAAATTTTCTTTTCAGTTGTTTTTGTGTATATTAAACATTGATATTTTACTTCTCATTTTAGTCCTATAATTTTATATTTTTGTTTAATGAAGTAAAAATCGATAAAATTACATGATTACCCTTGTTGAAAAAACTTGATTACCCTTGTTGCTAAGTAACTGCATAAGTGGCCCAGATGTAATTCTCCATGAATATGTGAATAACATGCGTTTGATTCCAGAAAGATAAAATAGTTATTTTATTTATTATTATTATTATTATTATTATTATAAGCAACATACAGTTTTCAGCAGAAAGTATCAAAACCCAAATTACCAGCATCCTATGCTCTAAAATTGTAAAAGTTTTTTTTTTTTTTTTTTTTTTTTTTTACAGTAAAAAAAAAAAAAAAAAAAAAAAAAAAAAATCTTTAAGTATTTTTATCAATACGAAAAATAGGTTTATATAAATTAAGATAGGATATTGTAATTTATAAAAATAGTGAAATAAAACCAAATTTAAAAACCTTTAACGTAGTATAAATTCTGTAATGTAATAATTGGCAAACTCTGTAGCATGCTTGTATAGATGCAGTTGATAATAGCTATGACACGTCCTTTCAAATAAATATTGGTCATAGGATCTAGATGTATATACATGAGAAGTTTCACACACCATCCCCTCCCCCTCCCTGAAAAAAATGCAAGTGTTTAATTGAAGGAACCGTGTGGTAATGTCACCACATATTTGTTGAGCGTTTCTTCTAAGAGCAGAATAGAAGAATATTTAATTAATCGAACGTTGTGATAACTTCTTTTTAAAGTTGTTTATTTCAGTCAGTAAATGTGGTGGTGACGTGAGCCTTCCTAATATAGAATAAAATTTAGCAGATCAAGTTGTAGCAACAGCAGAAGCCAAGACTGAAACATGTTGATGTACACAAAGTCCTCAATATGGTGTCATTCATATCCGAAATATAAAATTACCAGTTGTCATTTGTACTTTGTATATATTAACTTTAACACAGTGTATTGTTTGGCTATATGCATTAATTACATTTTACATATCCAAACATTAAAATAATTAAAATAATAATAAGCTCTGAAATAATAAGCTGAGTCTTTAAATATAACTAAATTTCTCGATATACACAGTAGTTTTACAGTAGCGCAAAAATTGACGATTATTCGCTTCAGCAACATACCTGAAATCGTCTTCTCCTACTGGAAAACTCTTGTCTGTGTCTTATTCATTCACTTTTGAATTATCAAAGCTTCAAAAATTACAAATAATGAGAATCTGTAAAATTACACAAACACACGCACACACACAAAAAAAAAAAAAAAACATTTGCACTCCGGGAGTGCCGACAGAAGTGAAAACGTGAACAATTACGAGTGTATTTCTTGAATCGCCAGGAAATATTCTATAGTGCAGGAAATACTTTTAAATGAAGTGTTTTTTTTATTCATTAATATAAACTACTACCACAAAAATTATATCACAATTTTATTTAATGCGTTAACTGCAATAGAGACAGTGTTCGGAGATGAGAGAAGTCGTGTAGAGCCGCACCAGGTTATAAAAACGTGAGGAAAATGGCGGCTTTGGCCTTTCTTACTGTCTTGTGAGGTCTAACTGCAACGTTTCCGGCTGCAATCTTTAAGAGACAGTGTCCGGAGATGAGAGAAGTCGAGTAGAGCCGCACGAGATTGTAAAAACGTGAGAAAAATGGTGGCTTTGACCTTTCTCACTGTTTTGTGAGGTCTAACTGCAACGTTTCCGGCTACAATCGTTAAGAGAGAGTGTCTGGAGATGAGAGAAGTCGTGTACAGCCGCACCAGATTTTAAAAACGTGAGAAAAATGGCGGCTTTGGTCTTTCTCATGGTTCTGTGAAGTCTAACTGCAACGTTTCCGGCTGCAATCTTTAAGAGACAGTGTCCGGAGATGAGTGAAGGCGTGTAGAGCCGCACCAGATTGTAAAAACGTGAGAAAAATGGCTGCTTTGGCTTTTCTCACCGCTTTGTGAGGTCTAACTGCAATAGAGACAGTGTCCGGAGATGAGAGAAGTCGTGTAGAGCTGCACCAGATTGTAAAAACGTGAGAAAAATTGCGGATTTGGCCTTTCTCACGGTTTTGTGAGGTCTAACTGCAACGTTTCCGGCTGCAGTCTTTAAGAGATAGTGTCCGGAGATGAGAGAAGCCGTGCAGAGCCGCACCAGATTGTAAAAACGTGAGAAAAATGGCAGCTTTGGGCTTTCTCAGGGTTTTGTGAGGTCTAACTGCAATAGAGACAGTGGCCGGAGATGAGAGAAGTCGTGTAGAGCCGCACCAGATTTTAAGACAATATACAGTATATAATTATTAACACTTCACATTAGCAAGTTAATTGTATGATACATTATTTGTATCTTACAAGGATGGAAAGCGTTTACTGACGATGACGCGAATTCAATGATTTTTGTTCACCCAAAAGTTTTCACTTCAAATGGAAAGCGTCAGCTGACGATGACGGGAGTTCAATGATTTTAGTTCACCCAAACGTGCTCAATGCGCCTAAAGAAGTTTTCACTTCAAAAAAAAAAAAAAAGAAAGAAAGAAAGAAAAGAAAAGAAAGAAAGAAAACATGCACAGAAAATTATTGTATGTAAATCTGTCCTTCGGAATTCAAAAAAACAAATTTCTCTAAGTCAAACAACAAAGTAAAACAATTTGTATTAAACTAGACTTTCTTAGTCAGAGTTTCATTTAGAGACGACACAAACTCGAAGTGTTTCCTATCTGATTTCCCCTCCTAAGAAATGCTACCTAGACATTTCTGATCTCTAATGAATTCCTTCCTTTTACGAACACTTGTTATACTCATTTCCGAAAGATAAACCTTGACAAGTTTCACAGTTTTTTAGTGCGTAAAATGTAAATACTTGGTTATTGACATAGTTTAGCTTAACTATTGATATTTTCTCTGGTATACGTTTTCCCTAAAAACAGGTCACTTTTAATGGACTGTCGATATTCTCCCCAAATAAACAGACGTAAGACGCAATTAGTCTAAATTGTGCTTCATTCGACTGCCTTCCTTTTTTTTTTTCCTGTCTCTCATTAAAAACTAGATTAAAGAAAAGCTTAAAGAAAAACGAAGAATATAAACCACAATCTAATTTTTATACGCAAATAATTACGAATACGTATAATTGAATCAGTCATTTGAGAAACACCTCATGTCCATTTTTCGCCAAAATTGAGTTAGACATATTAAATTGTTGGTGAAGGCTAGACAAATCCAATACGTATAAAACAATTCATCTCCACTTAATAACCATGGTGATGCCGCATTTGAAAATATCCATTCCTTTGAGAAACACCTCATCTCCTGGAAATGTGTTGTTTCTCAAATGACTTACAAAAGAATGTGGCTGGTGGTAGTAATGTTTCTTGTTATTCTACTTTAATGTGGCTCCCATATAATCAATCCCTTTGAGACCTCTTAAACCAGATTTGGGGATTTACCTGTCCTTAACTCAGGCACATTGGGACGTACCTAGATGCCTAGGCCGTGGCCTGTGGTTCGTAGCCGAGATGTTTATTTATTTATTTTTTTGCGAGTTTACTTCTTTTTCTTTTTCAGATACCTTGTCTTTTTATTTGTCTAATCTTTTTTCACACGTAGTTTTCATCCCCCCCCCCCCTCTTCTAAGCTGTATGAAAGATATATTCTTATTATGTCAGAAGAAAAAGAGACTTGGTTTATTTTCAGTATGGAGATTTACTGATTTTCGATTATTTTTTAACTTAATTTGTGGCTTACTGGAAAGTTGGAAAAATATCTATCATTTTACCACTATTTATTAAACTCTCTTTTACTTAATCTCTTTTACAATGTATATCATGAGAGCTTAGCTAAGAAGGGACCAAATGAAATTTGTTCATTTTTAGTTGATTATATCAATGAAGGTTTTGATGCTGGTGTTAGGCATCTTCATTTTTTTTTCCGATGGTGCACCTGGACAAAACAAAAACACCGTGGTTGTGTGGTTTTTTCTAGCCCTAATAGAAACTGACCGATTCGACAGTATTCATCACTGTTTTCCTATTCGAGGTATTCGTACCTTCCGTGTGACCGCGACTTTAGTGTAATCAAACGAAAAATTAAAACAACTGACAGGATTTACACAGTAAAACAGTATGCTGAACTTATGCTGCACTCTGCTGCTATTCAGGACAAGTTCCTGGTGGAAATAGTAGAAAGAGAAAAATTAAAGGATTTTATATCATGGTGTGGTCAACTTTATAAAAAAATTGTAATATCTACGGAGACTCAAGCAAGGAATATCCCAAAGGAAAACAAAATAAAATTCAACATTTCAACTTTTATTGAGTTTCATTACTCTAATAAACATGTAGGCCAAGTCAAAGTAAAAAACTTTATTGGTGGATTCAATAAACAAACTTTTGACTTGAAAAACTGGTTTACCAGAGCTTCCAAAAATCAGTGCCTACCCGCAAAAATGTGTACCTATCAATATCAACAAAATCAATGACCTCAAGAAAGTCGAAGCCTATATATACCTGCAGACATTGTTGGTGAATTTTATTCAAAAATTTATGACTGGCCAACTATCGATATGGATGACATTGAAATGTTTTAAGAAACAATGTTTGGAAAATATGTATATATTATTTGAAAAATAAAATACTGATTTTTATTAATAATTTGAATTGTTTTACCTTTTATTTCATATCTGATAACATATCGTTTAGTCAGTCATTTGAGGTTCTGCGCTCAAAGCTGGTAGACGTGAGGTGCCGGGTTCGGTCCCCGGTCGCACTCGTCGACCTAGCCGTTCGGAGTTTTCCGTGGTTTCCTCCGAAACTTGCGTAAATACGGGCTAGGACCCCTTAGAAAGACCTCCACGGAAGGCCCTCCCCCTCAGGCCTAGGACCCCCGTGTTGTCAATCGGCCTTAATCCCTAACACCAACACCAGTCATTTGAGAAACAACACATCTCCAACAACGTTTATAATTTTTTTAAATATCAAAATAAAAATAATAAAATTTTATTTTGGTAGAATTAGCTTACCAAACCCCTGTAGAAACAAATAAAAAAATTCAGAAAATATATGATGTTAAATTATGGACCAGCTGTTTTTTTTTTTTTTTTTTTTTTTTTTTTTGATTTCCCGAAAGTTTACTTTTTTGGATATGAGGTGTTTCTCAAATGACCGATTCAATTGAGAAATATTATAGACTTAAAGTTTGCTATTCGACCTCCGTGAAGGGGATGAAACAGTGTTTGAATTGTAAACTTATAGTTACTAACTTTGTTTTATTTAATCCTTTGCCAGTCCTATTTAATTTAACTCCTCTGGTCAGTGTTGCCAAATTTAGGGACTTTTTCATTCAATATCCGTCACTAAATTTTGACTATAAAGGTTGCCTAATAACTTCGAAGGTTATTCATCCATTGTGAATACCAAATATTACTCTTGAAAATTATTGGTGGTAAATGAATAAAAATGTCCTGAATTCGACAACACTGTTTAGAGGGCTTTAGAGAGTCAGGGTTAAAGATTAAAATTTTTGAATTAAATAAGACAAAGAAAACATTCTTTAAATTATAATTTTCAAAATGTGTAAAAAATGGCAATTTTGTTGAAAAAAATTACAATTTCTAATAAATTTAAGCATTGACCAATATCTCAAGAATAATAAATAGAAAAAATGTGGTTTTTTTTAAATAGATGTAAAATGTATTTTTATCTAATTTACTTAAAACTGATTTTTATGTCCGTCACACTTTTAATGACAGGCTCCTTTTTACGTAATTATTAATGTTACATATTCTTTTGGTAGTTTTAAACTGTATATTTATACAATCAATTATTAAAACTAGAATACCAAAAAATACAGATTAAAGGATTTATATTTCAAAATAAGGTTACAGTGTCAGTTCAATTTTCGGCTGCTTTTTAAAACGACTTTTATTATTTTCCTTGAATTAAGAAAGATATGAAGATAAATAGATATTCTGGACTAAATGAACTCGTTTATATAAAAATGGCTTGCTAATTTTTGAATAATAATATTGAAACGTGGTACAAAAAATAATCCTTATTCATTCATATAAAATTTTCTATTTTACTTTTTATGTTTGTTTTTTGTCCATCTCGTTACCATTCATCCTTTCTAAAAGAAGTCCCACAAATGTAAATCACGGCATCTCTTTGTGCTCTCTTAATTAAGCGAGGCAAACATAAATTGTTTCTCATACCTAATTAAAAATGGATGTGAAAAAAGAAAATCCACAATTGATTTCTGTGCTATTCTCTTTAGAGTTTATTTTCGATGAAGGAAAAAAAGCTGAAGTTCATTGGTTAGGGAATAATGAAGTAAAATAATTTATTCGTGTGATTTGTTTCTTTCTGATGTGTGAGAACGAATAATAAAACAAACTCCAATTAAAGTGAGTTCATTTAAACCAAATTATATCGATTATTTATCCTGATACTTTATTTAAGTGGTTTTATTCATTTCCTGTGGTAGAATTCTATAGCTGATTTATTTTGTCGAAGTTTTTAATCAGATTCCAATTAGTACAGTTGAATGATTTTTAACAACTTTTAAAAATATGTTTTTCATTAATTCAATCGGAAAAATACGTTTGCATTGTTTTATACAATGAAAAAAAAAAAAAAAAAAAAAAAAAAACATGCATTATAAATTTCTAAGTTAGTACCCTGCATAACATTGAAATACATTCTAACATTTAAACTCACTAAACTATAACCTATTTTCGGACATAATCGCAATATCATTTTTAAACCTACATTCATTCAATGAGCACATATTTACTTAAATTAATTCTTAAAAATGTCTTACTTTTTTTCCCTTACATTTCAACTAACTAAATAAATATTATCATTTTAACTCTTATCAATTTACTGGACATCTAATTTAATGAGATAAATCATTACAATAAGTGGACCATTCTGGGTTGCAAAAAGTCCACCACAAATTTTGACGTATGTGATACATTGTAAAAATTTGCGTATGAAACAGAAATGCGACTGAGGGGAAACGAATCATTTTCATGGTAGTGGCAATTTGTGTATGCTTGTTAATTCATTTATACTTGATATATTTAATGTAAACTGTAGTTTTCTATGAATTTAGTGTAATAGTTATAAGGTGAGAATTTTTAACTGCAATAAATTGTCAAATTAATTGCAGCAAGTTAACTGTGAAATTATATTTCTTCTGGTCTTAAAGGAAAGAAAGAGGGCATGGCCAGGAAATCTCCATAAGGCCCTAAACTGTGGCAAATTCTACCAATGCATAAATTTGGAGACCCCTGCACACAGTGCTGCTAGGTTTTGCTATTTTGTTTATACAACAGTCACCAATAATATTGAGAAGTGATATTTGATATATTTAATAGACGCTTTAATCTTCGAAGAGATTAGGCAACCATTACGTTTAAAATATAGTGGTGGGTATGAATTAAAAAAGTCGCAAAATCTGGCAACACTGCCTGCACGTGCACTACTTACTAATTTTAGATCTGGCTCACGGGCCTTATACGAGTGAGAGGAGAAGATTCTCCAGTGGAATACAGAATAGCACTTTCCAACTATTTGGCACAACCGAATGAATCTGGAAAACATATTAGCTGTTACGGAGATATCAGAGTGCATTAATATTTACTCAGTTAGCTTACAAAAGTAAAAAGCTAATTGCAGGCTGAAAGGCAGAACACATTAAATGGTGCAGAGTTTTTAAGTTGGAAAAAAAGAGACAGTATAAAAAAATTCTTAAAATACTAAAAGCTAAAAAAAAATAAAAAAATAAATAAGTAAATAATAAATAATAATACTTGAAAGGTATTACAGAGGTGTGTCTGATATTATTGCTTATATATCCGCCATACAGATCAGAGGCGAATTTTGGAGGCAGAGGAAATATAGCTTTACACTTAATACCCCGAAACTCCAACCTGACTCAGCGAATTTATCAAATTTTAAATTTATATATCTGGTTATAATATGGGCTGATACAGGCAAGGCATGCTGAAAGGTAATCTCATCGAAATAATATCTCTGCAGGTATTATTTCTATGGGATTATAGGGAAGTATTTCACCACCGGCAAATTCTATGCGTGCCATCTTTTATATTGTACACGACAGTCTTTGATCATATATGGACTCGAACCTACAACTTTATGTATGCAAACCCAATACTCAACTAACCGAAATACTGTACCCCCCCTCCCCCATAATCACCTTAAGTCTTTGATTACGTTTTTCAACTTAAATTCAGTTTTGCTCGTCGTTTATTTTTTCCAAAAGAAACGTTTAAAGCAGGCTCTGTACTATAAATATGTGTGTATATGCTCATAAACCCCTCACTTATCCAACTGGATACTATTATTCTTCAACTCTCTCCAGACGGAAATTCTGGGTATGGTACTAGCTAATTTTCTGCAGAATAACCCAAGTACATTATTAAATTATTCAATTAAAAATATACAAAGTTTTTCATATTTAAAATTATTAAAACATTGCATCCATTAAATAGGTAAATTCAATCATTATTTTATAACAATCTAATCTATAAACGAAAATAGCGTATTAATTTTAATTAGTAAGCTGCTCCCTTAAGAAAAACAAAAAATTAGTCCAGCTAAACAAAATTCTCATTAAAATGACAGGACTGAATTAATATACACTTTAAATGTATATCTAACATTTTACAAACGTTCCTTTAGGAAAGTCTAATATTTTGACTCCACAATAAATTTCCCGAATTGTTAATTTGTGTAAAATTTATTGAAACTTTTCCATTTGTTCGTGCGCTTGAAAACACTAAGCTCAAATTTCTGTTTCTTTCCTTGTTTGTTATAATGATATTTTCATTAAAGTATACTTGATCAATATTTAGAGCATTTAATTTTCTTTAACAAAAATATGTAAACGACCACGATATTTTAGATATATTCGAAATGCAATAGTGTAAAATTAAACAATGGAGAAAACTTATATAATTATATCTTATTATAATTTTCCCTTTTATTTATTTAACGACTTGTTCATTTAAATGTATTTATACAACCGTTAATTACTTAATGTTCGGAAAGTCGAGTGGAGTCACTCAGGAGTTTTATATATTTAAGATAAAATCCTCGATTCCAATATTAAGTTAAATAAAAGTTAACATACGACTTCACTCATCATTGAAAATTTTGAGATATTCATAAAATATTTTAACTTACACAATATACATTCCATAGATGCCAGTCGTTCCGATTTTTTGGATGCCATTATCTTTTAGAGACATTTTCATAAAATTTAATCACAGAAATCTATGACAAAAGCTTGTAACAATTAAAAAAGAAAGAAAGAAAGAAAGAATAAGAAAAAAATTACAGGTTCCAAAAATGGGAACGGTTGCAACTATACATTCAAAACAAATTTTTTTCAAATCAAAGCGGCAACGTTGCCGCTTTGACTGCAGCACTCGTGCTTACTTTATTCGCCTGATGAAGGGTCGTGTGTTTTTTCGACCCGAAACAATTGTTGCGAGTTTATTGCATTTTATGGTGTTTATTCAAAGTTTGTAAGTAATAACAGCTGTAGTTATAAAAAGGAAAACAATAAGGCTAAACCAGAAAAATAAGTAAATTTGATAAATATTTTAAAACTTTAAAATTGGAAATCTTATGAAATATTGGACATTTAAGTAAATACATGTATCATTTTAAATAGAAAAAGATTTTGGAAAAGTTTAGTGTATTTTAACGAAGTGATGAGAAGTTTTTGAGTATGTTAAAATTTTAATAGTAAATTCAAGTTAATAAAGATGGGAAACATTGAGGATTAAGATAAGAATAATTATAAGATTAAAAAAAAAAAAAAAAAACTTTTTATATACCATGCTTTTAAATTTTAATAT
The DNA here is from genome assembly GCA_963930645.1 of Salticus scenicus. NCBI lineage: Eukaryota > Metazoa > Arthropoda > Arachnida > Araneae > Salticidae > Salticus > Salticus scenicus. Next base: position 109,936,273 of record OZ005656.1, read on the forward strand.
ACTAATAATATACTAATTAAAAGGAAAATGATAAATATTCTATCATAGTTTAAAGTCAAATTTGTTTTCAAATGTCTAAATAAAATATCTGATGTAAGATACTAATATTTTGCAGCGGAATAGATTTCATTTCTGTCATCCTTGGCGAAAAAAAAAAGAATATCGCCAATTATCTGGCGAAAATATTTAAATCCTTTCAAAAATCATGGTTATTTTAACAACTTATATTAAAAGAGTAATGAATAATATGAAACAATATTTCGTACAATACATATTACATGTCATACATACGTACAATGAATAATACATATTACATTTCGTACAATGCATACATCTGGCATGTATATTTTCGTGTTACGCTTTTGATCGCCAAATAATAATAATAATAATAATAATAAAGCCAAGGGCGACAGAGTTTTGAAATTTAGAATTAAAATTTTGTTAATTTGGCAGCAAAATAATTCAATCTAACACCCGCGATAACTAATACATATTTATACCCAAATATAAGGATTAAAATCGGGAAATAAATTTCCTCGATTTTTAATAATTTCTTACAAAAAATCCAGTGGGCAATTAACTAGGAAATCTTTTTCTTGGCTGCACAGACGGTCAGTGAGTCACACTTCGCTTGCGTATAGAACTCATAATAGAGTGATCATTGGAGAGAAAAAAGTTATTCCTTTTCATTTGGGAAAAAACGACGTTTTTACCAAAATATGGCCGTCTTTCCCCGAGTGAATACACACGGGAATACATACTAATATTTTAGCAAATAAAATTTATGAATAATTTATTTGCTAAAGGGGAATGGAAGACTCCAGATACAGTTTCAAATTCATATTTCTTTCTTTCTTTTTTTTTTCAATACCACTTAATGGCTGTTTCCAAAGCTTTTATTTATTTATTTTTTTTTCGGCATCAAAAATCTTTGTACGATAACATGGGGATGAGAGATCTATATATATTACTATATCTATGATAGAACTACATTAGCACTTTATCAATGTGTATAAAATCTTTAAATTGATTATGACGTCAATTTTCGTGAGATGCATAATTTAACTTTTTATAATTTTTTAACGTTCACGTTTGATTAAAAGTTTTTATTTTTATGTCGAAAGAAAATGAACTCGTATTTTTTTTTTTTTTTTTTTTTTTTTTGGCAACAATTAAATTAATGGAACTCACAGATATTTTGGAGCAACTTTAATAAAGGTCTATAATTAACAAATAATTGCAATAAAACAATATTGTGACAATAAATTGAGATAAAAACTATCCTATCTCTCAAGTTGGACCAAACTACACACAGTGTGCAAAATTTCATTAAAATCGGTTCCTTAGTTTAGGAGTTTACCCCGGACAAACATCGTGACACGTAATTTATATATATATATACAGATATTGTTTTATAGATGGAAAAAATTGGGAATGAAAGGGTTAATATTTCTCTTAATAAAATATGCTTTAAAAAATTAACTATAAAGCTCCATGACTTAAACATAATAGAGAGCGAGTATTTAAAATAAATTAATTATGATGACTTCATTTTCGATACCTCAAAAGTTTTGGAACCTATAAATTTGAAGCTCTAATGGATTTTTTCATTAAAAGTGCATTTATCACCTAAATCAAGAGCCGAAAAATAATTTAAATATAGTATAGTGATAAATACTCTGTAAATTTAAGTTTTAATTGATTTGTATTTCTTAGAAGCATTTTCATTATTAACTTTCATATTACAGAATGAAAATAATAATAATAATAATAATACAGTCGAACCCCGTTATAGCGAACCCGGTATATAACTAACTCGTGGATATAACAAACGAATGTTTTGATTCCACCGTTTTCCTATTATATTTAATGTTAATTTAACCTTTTACAGGGAACTATCGAAATCTTAAGAATCGGCTACAACAAACCTTTTTTTTTTTTTTTTTTTTTTTTTTAGTCGATCCCTTTTTCTTTTTTTTTTTCCCTTAGACCTGAAAACAGGACGACTTCGACTCTTAAGAACAAGTATGCCGGCTAGTGAGACGCGTTGCAAATCAGTAACAAGTCTGTTTATTAAATATTTGATTCTTGCTCGTAAGAATGACCATTTCAGAGTCTCTGGAATTATCCAATAAAAGTTCCTAAGATTTTACATAAGCATTAATTAACCACTACAATTTGAATGAAAACAAGAAACATACAATAAAAAAAAAAATCTGATGTGGGCACCACATGACTTCCTTATACACTTTTAGAAATATACATAATGTTAAAAAACATTGACACTGGACCCGAAACAGTTGGCTAAAAATATTTAAAAAAAAAAAATGAATTATCACCGTGTTCTGAGGTTTTCTGAAAGTTAGTTAAAAACCGATTGCAAGATTTGTACTGGTAACGCTGACGAAAGCAGCAGGGACCCGAAAAAAATGGCTAAAAGTATTAAAAAAAGGTATTTTCACCGTGTTCTGAACTATTCTGAAATTTCAAATGTCTAGCTAGTCGGGAAGTTAGTTAAATAAATTTTCTGTTGAACCATATAAACGCTGCCGAAGGCAGCAGGGACCTGAAACAGTTGGCTAAAAGTATTAAAACGATGCATATCCACCGTGTTCTGAACTATTCTGAAAGTTTCAAGTGTCTAGCTAGTCGGGAAGTTAGTTAAATAAATTTTCTGTTGAACCATATAAACGCTGCCGCAGGCATCAGTGACCCGAAACAATTGGCTAAAAATATTTAAAAAATGCATTGTCACAGTGTTCTGAGCTTTTCCGGAAGTTTTAAATGTCTAGCTACTCGGGAATATAGTTAAAAATCGATTCCAAGATTTGCAATGGTAACGCTGCCGAAGGCAGCAGGGACCCTACACAGTTGGCTAAAAGTATTAAAAAAAATTATTTTCACCGTGTTCTGATCTAGTCTGAAAGTTTCAAATGTCTAGCTAGTCGGGAAGTTAGTTAAATAAATTATCTGTCGAATCATATAAGCGCTGCCGAAGGCAGTGGGACTTGAAATAGTTGACTAAAATTATTAGAAAAATGTATTGTCACCGTGTTGTGAGCTGTCCTGAAAATTTCAAATATCTAGCTAGTCGAGAAAGTTAGTTAAAAATCGATTGCAAGATTTGTCTATACCGTTTTTTGATACATTATGGCCAAAACCTATGTATTTTTGTCATTATGAACCTAATTTTCCTAAATATCTCCAAAACGGAAAATCATACAAAGTCCAAAAAGGGAGGTGCACAACTAGATGTTATAACAAACCTATGTACCAATTCGCAACTTTCTACGTCCAACCGTTTTTGAGTTATGCGACATACACACACACACACACAGAGACACACACACACACATACAGACGTCACGAAAAATCGTGTAAAATCCCTTATATCTCTAAAACGAGAGCTCGTGTTAAGACGACACTTGCAGGTGTGTAACTAGACATCATGACAGTCACATGTATAAATTAGCAACATTCAGCGATCATTCGTTTTCGAGCAATTTGAAATACAAAATCCATTTCGCAAATCGGGATTACTATACTTCCTTATACTTTGTATAAGGAAGTAAAAATATATATAAGTGCCAAAATACCTTGAAAACCACCGTAGAAAAAAAAAAAAAAAAAAAAAAAGTAGAAAAATTTATTTTTAGAACGCACAGTTGGAATCGTATGAAACAAAAGTGAATTCAGGAAAAGAGAATGATTACTCAATGGCTACATACGCAGGTAGAAGGGAAGTAATTTAATCCCGTTTACCCATTTGAGTGTTTATCACTAGAGAGCCTGTATTAATCTACAGAATCGTCATAATATCTAAATCAGACTTCCAAGTTAATTCGCTTTTAAGAAATCATTAGATCCATAATGTCGAGCAAGCGTAAAGCATTTTGCATCGAAGGAAAAGTAAACATCATAAGAGAAATACAAAATAGAAGGAGCCAAGCTGACATTTACCGAAAAATAGATTTATCGAAATCTACATTTGTTACAATATGCAAAAACAGAGAAATCATACTTTCTGCTTTGGAGAAAAATTTAAACTCCCATCCCCAAAAAAAATTTTTGAGAAAAGCTGAACATCAAGAAGTGAAAGAGGCTTTATTAAAATGGTTCAGCATTCAAAGAAGCCGAAATGTACCAATGTCTAGGCAAATGCTTCTATCAAAAGCTGATGAATTTGCCAGTAAATTTGGAATTCCATTTTTGTGTTCTAATGAATGGTTAGATAGATTGAAAACGCGAAATAATATATTGTTACGAAATTGTAAATAATTGTGTTTATTTTTGTATAAATTCTTTCAAAGAGGCTTAGTAAGTTGATAAAGTGCTAATTTTGTGCATTTCTAGTCGTTTTAGCGTTGAAATAGCCTTATTTTCCCTTAAAAACGCATTAAAAAGCCCCAGTAATGCACGTAATGGATTTGGCGCCAAATTTGGCGACTTTTTCCCATCTTGGCGATTTTTTTGGCGACCTTGGCGAGAAAATCCTTATATGGGATATACCAAATATGGAAGCTGTAAGTTGATTGGTTGACCACTTTCTAGAGTTTTCTCGAAAAATCTGGGCTCCATGGAACAGCATATAAGGAGCGCTTCCTCGCCAAGGCAGTCAGTTCAGCTCAGATCTCAGCCAGCTTCGCTAGTGCTTGCATTGCTCTTGAGCCTCTTTGAGAGAGACTTGCTTCAAGTGTTATTGGTATACAGTTTGTACTGTGGATTTGCTATTGACAGCTGTTGTTTAAGCTGTGTTTACTGTTTGAATTGAAGCTGATACTTGGTTTATAGACCTGCATTTTTCTGGAATTTTCTGTGAATAAATTACTGAATTTTTGTACGTTTGGCCTTTCATTCTCAGATAACTCACGAACCCCCAAGTACGCAACATTTCTGGTGTCAGGAGCGGGGATTGTCTGTGAATGGTGATAACGAGAGCTATGGAACAAGAAATGAAGAAATTTCTAGAAGGACTCACTGCTCAGATGAATGAGTTAAGATCTGGATTGATAGAGGAAATGAAAGCAGGACAAGAGAAAATGGAAACATCGCAACGAGAGTTGAAAGACGGTTTGACTGAAGAAATGAAGGTAGCACAAGAGAAAATGGAAACATCTCAAAGAGAGCTGAAAGACACTATAGGTGAAGTTCAGGAAGAAATTAAATCTAATCAAGATGAGATGAAGAGAGAGCTTTCAACGGTGAAAGAATCAATCGAGGGTAAATTAACGGTGATGAAAAATAGAATGGATGGAATAGAAGAGAAAGTTTTGAAAATAGAAGAAAGTTTTGAAGAGAAAACCATGAAGATAGAAGAAAATGTTATGAAGGTTGAAGAGAAAGCTATGAAGATACAAGAAAATGTTATGAAGGTTGAAGAAAGTGTTACGAAAATAGAACGGAGTTTCGAGGAGAAAGTTAAAGAAAATTTTGATCAGGAACTGAAAGGAAGGTTTTCAGAGATAGAAGGTAAACTGAAGAGAATAGAGGAAGATCTTGAGAGAAAAATGAGAGAAGAGTGGAGCGGAGAGGTAATAGGGAATGAACTGCAGAGCAAGATTCGGAATCTCGAAGAAAAGTTAGAATCCAAGCCCCAGGAAACTGAAAAGAAAGAGAGAAGAAGCCAGAATCACGAATTTATTAAGCTATCTACCTACGACGGCAGTTCCTCCTGGCATGTATATAAGACGCAGTTTTCCATCGTCGCTGAAGCTAACGGCTGGGACTCTACCGCCAAGTCGGTCCACTTAGCAGCAGCATTACGGGGAGATGCAGCCGAGATACTGAGAAATGTTTCTAAAGAAGAAAGGAACGACTTCGAGGCCTTGACTAGAGCACTGGAGCTACGGTTTGGAGAGAAGTGTTCTAAGGACTATAGTCGCCTCCAGCTAAAGTCCCGTTACCAGAAAACGGGCGAAAGTTTGCAAGAGCTGGCAGCGGACATTCAGAGATTGTCACACCTAGCATTCTCAGACTGCCAAGCTGACACTCGAAACGACTTAGCTCTTCAGTACTTTATCGATGCTGTTCGGGACCCAGAAATTCAAAAAGCGCTGAGACTCTCCAAGATCAGAGACGTAGAATCAGCTTTAGGTTATGCACTTAGGATAGAGGCAGCCCAACAAGCCTCCCGTAAAGACCGCCATACCATAAGAGCAGTCTCATTAAATGATACGCCTGCTGATGAGAATGAAATGAACAGAAGTTTCGCAGAGATCTTAAAGAGATTGCGCAACCTGGAAAATAACATAGAAATAAAGGATCGGAAGATAAAGTGCTGGGGCTGTGGAGGGGATGGTCATGTGAAGAGGAACTGCCCCGTACGACCAACTATAGGAAATCATCCGGCTTCACCATCACTGCAGGGAAACTAAGAGGAGGCCATCTCGCGGGGCGGGGGTTGCTTAAAATTAAAGAGCCCCAATTTACAGTATTTCATGTTTCATCGATGAGTGGCGGCGATAATGGACTTCACGTCTATGGCCAAGTCAACAACGCCACCTGCCGGATGATTCTGGACACGGGAGCCAACGTGATTATCATTAGAACGGATTTGGCTCAAGAACTAAAAGAGAAGATCATCTGGACTCCGCCCGGCGTTAAACTCCAGACTGTGACCGGAGACGAAATCAAAATATATGGAAAAATGAACTTGGCCATCACTTTTGGGAATGCCAGTTACCATCATATGGCATATTTGGCTGATATAAGAGATCCTTTAATCATTGGAATTGATTTCCTGAGAAAATTTAACTTTCAATTGGACTTCAAGAATGATGAACTGCATTCGAGTTCGGAAGACATCGCTGTGTTCAACACTGAAAATCAAGACATTCAGACAATTTGCCAGATAACAGCCAAGTCTGAAATTTCCATCCCTCCACACACAGAGACAATAGTTTCAGGAACACCACCTACAAAGCAATACTTCCGCTATGGACTGATTGAATACCCGAATACAGACAATAGCCGAAGAGGAGTTCTGGTAGCTTCATCTCTAGTTGATCTCTCAAAGAGTACTATTCCTGTGCGAGTAGCAAACATCAGCGATAAGGTCTGGACAGTGAAGAAGGATGAGGTGTTGGCAACCTGCACTCCTGTCACATGCATCAACCGCCCCCCGCAATCAACCGAATCCAAGTCTTCTGAGCAATTAACAACGGAACTACTCAAGAATGCAGAGTTAGGAAAAGAACAGAGATGTGCTGCGGAGAAGCTACTCCAAGAATTTAAAGACCTTTTTTCTCGAACACCTGAAGACGTCGGGAGAACGAACATCACCCAGCACAGAATTGATACAGGAAATCATCCTCCAATCAAACAACATCCAAGAAGACTTCCATTTGCTAAACAGGAAGAGGTCACTGAACTTCTAAGTGAAATGCAGCACAATGATGTCATCGAGCCATCAACGAGTCCTTGGGCCTCTCCCATAGTACTGGTGCGAAAAAAGGATGGTTCAACAAGATTTTGTGTGGATTATCGTCGTTTGAATGACATCACGAAGAAAGACAGTTACCCTCTTCCCAGAATTGACGACACATTAGACACACTTGCTGGCAATAAACGGTTCTCGACGTTGGATCTGAAGAGCGGTTACTGGCAAGTAGAATTACATCCTGATGATCGTGAGAAGACTGCATTCACCACGGGACAAGGACTGTGGCAATTTAAAGTTATGCCATTCGGATTATGTAATGCACCTGCCACCTTCGAACGCCTGATGGAGACAGTGCTAAAAGGACTTTCCTATGAAGCCTGTCTGGTGTATTTGGATGATATTATCATTGTGGGGCGCACCTTTGAAGACCATCTACGAAACATCCGAAAGGTGCTAGAGAAACTCAGAATGGCTAACCTCAAATTGAATCCAGGCAAGTGTAACTTGTTCCGTCGTGAAGTGAGCTACCTCGGCCATATCATCTCTGCCGAAGGTGTGAGAACTGATCCTGAGAAGATCTCTGCAGTCGAGAACTGGAGTCGCCCTGAAAATGTACACCAACTACGAAGTTTCCTGGGGTTATGCACTTACTACAGGAAGTTTGTCAAGGGTTTCTCAAATATTGCCAGACCACTCCACAAGCTGACGGAAGCCAAACAGAAGTTCCTGTGGACAGATGAATGTGAAAAAGCTTTCCAGCGACTTAAAGAGGCCTTAACATCATCGCCTATCTTGACATATCCACAGCCCGACAGACAGTTTATACTTGATACAGATGCCAGCCATGAGAGTGTCGGTGCTGTTCTGTCGCAGGAAATTGATGGTCAAGAACATGTCATTGCCTATTGGAGTAAATGCCTGTCTAAACCGGAGCGAAATTACTGTACCACCAGGAAAGAGCTACTCGCCATCGTAAAAGCCATAGAACATTTCCATCATTACCTCTATGGCAGAAGATTCCTGCTCCGGACTGACCATGCATCTTTAACGTGGTTGCTCCAGTTCAAGAACCCGGAAGGTCAGATTGCCAGGTGGATACAACGCCTGCAGGAATATGACTTCGAGATACGTCATCGTAAAGGGACTCTACATGGTAATGCAGATGCCTTGTCACGTAAGCCCTGCTCGGAGAGCTGCAAGTACTGCTCTAGAGCCGAACAGAAATACCTGCCGATAAATCCGGTTGCCTGCCAAGTCTCTACACCATCAGATCAAGATCCCGATCCATGGAGTGACGAAGAACTTAGAAAAGCCCAGTTGGAAGATCCTGACATAAAGCCAATATTACAGCTGAAGGAGACGACCAGCAACAGACCTATCTGGCAGGACATTTCCAGATTTAGTCCCATTACGAAAGGTTATTGGGCTCTTTGGGACTCTCTTCATATCAGAAACGGCGTATTATACAGAAAGTGGGAATCTGATGATGGGAAAAGCTTCAGATGGCAGATTTTATTACCAAGATCAAAAATTCCAGCTGTTTTAGAACAACTGCATAGTAGCTCTACCGGAGGCCATTTTGGGGTAATGAAGACTCTGCAGAAAGTTCGGGAACGCTTCTACTGGTGCAAGGCAAAGGAGGATGTGGAGAAATGGTGTAAATCCTGTGATGCTTGTGCGGCACGTAAAGGCCCGCAGAAACGAAGTCGAGGAAGACTGCAACGGTATAACGTAGGAGCACCATTTGAACGGATTGCAATCGACATCTTGGGTCCTTTGCCACGGACCTCCAGTGGAAATAAATACATTCTCGTCGTGATGGACTATTTCACCAAGTGGCCTGAGGCATATCCCATTCCCAATCAAGAGGCATGCACAGTCGCAGAAGTCCTAGTGCAGCAATGGGTGTCAAGGTACGGCACGCCCCTGCAACTTCATACCGACCAAGGTAGGAACTTTACCTCTGATGTTTTCAAAGGACTGTGTGAACTACTCGGCATAGACAAAACCCGGACAACACCCTTACATCCCCAGTCGGACGGCATGGTCGAGAGGTTCAATCGTACCATTCTGAATAACCTCTCCCTTCTGGTATCAAGGAACCAGCAAGATTGGGACTTGAAGTTGCCATTGTTCCTGCTGGCTTATCGAAGTGCTGTCCATGAAACCACCGGCTATACTCCAGCTCAGATGCTGTTTGGACGGGAACTTCGTCTCCCTTGTGATCTCCTGTTTGGTTGTCCACCCGATGCGCCTTCATCGCCCGAGGAGTACATCCAAGATCTCCAGGCACGATTTGAGGACGTTCACAACTTTGCTCGGGAGCGAATTCACATTGCATCGGAGAAAATGAAGACAAGGTACGATCTAAAGGCTACGCAACATGAGTTTCAGGAAGGAGAGAAGTTCTGGTTGTGGAATCCTGTTCGACGCAAAGGACTCTCTCCCAAGTTGCAGTGCAACTGGGACGGACCATACACAGTCTTAAAAAGGCTGAATGATGTAGTGGTGCGGATCACTAAAACACCTTCATCAAAACCGAAGGTGGTGCACTATAATAGGCTAGCCAAGTACCACAAGTAACGGTAATATTAAAAATTAAAAATGTAAATACTGGTAAAATTTGCGCATGCGTAATGTAAATATTTGTATATAAATATTTGTACATATTTGTGAATTTTGTAAATATTTGTATATAAATATTTGAACATATTTGTGAATTTTGTAAATATTTCTCACTTGATTTGTATTTCTATTTTATCGTTATATGCAACTTAGTTTTTGTGTTTTAGATTGTGTAAATTTGTTTAGTTTCGCCTCTTGACCAAGGGTTGCACTGCCCGGGACGTGCAGTCCTTGGGAGGGGGGCAGTGTTACGAAATTGTAAATAATTGTGTTTATTTTTGTATAAATTCTTTCAAAGAGGCTTAGTAAGTTGATAAAGTGCTAATTTTGTGCATTTCTAGTCGTTTTAGCGTTGAAATAGCCTTATTTTCCCTTAAAAACGCATTAAAAAGCCCCAGTAATGCACGAAATGGATTTGGCGCCAAATTTGGCGACTTTTTCCCACCTTGGCGATTTTTTTGGCGACCTTGGTGAGAAAATCCTTATATGGGATATACCAAATATGGAAGCTGTAAGTTGATTAGTTGACCACTTTCTAGAGTTTTCTCGAAAAATCTGGGCTCCATGGAACAGCATATAAGGAGCGCTTCCTCGCCAAGGCAGTCAGTTCAGCTCAGATCTCAGCCAGCTTCGCTAGTGCTTGCATTGCTCTTGAGCCTCTTTGAGAGAGACTTGCTTCAAGTGTTATTGGTATACAGTTTGTACTGGGATATACCAAATATGGAAGCTGTAAGTTGATTGGTTGACCACTTTCTAGAGTTTTTTCGAAAAATCTGGGCTCCATGGAACAGCATATAAGGAGCGCTTCCTCGCCAAGGCAGTCAGTTCAGCTCAGATCTCAGCCAGCTTCGCTAGTGCTTGCATTGCTCTTGAGCCTCTTTGAGAGAGACTTGCTTCAAGTGTTATTGGTATACAGTTTGTACTGTGGATTTGCTATTGACAGCTGTTGTTTAAGCTGTGTTTACTGTTTGAATTGAAGCTGATACTTGGTTTATAGACCTGCATTTTTCTGGAATTTTCTGTGAATAAATTACTGAATTTTTGTACGTTTGGCCTTTCATTCTCAGACAACTCACGAAACCCCAAGTACGCAACAATATTTTCCAGAAAAATCGTCGGAGAATCTGGAAATATTTCATTATCCGACATCGATAAGGGGAAAGAAAACGTTTGTTATGGCAACTCTAGTGAATATGATGAGAATGAGATATTATGACGAGAATGACATATAAACTAGACATTAAAATTTAATAGAGAGGAATGTAATGTTAGAAAATTGTTGAAAGACGGAATCGCATTTCTTATGTTGGGTCAATATAAGAGGAACTGAACGTCGTAACCTTCTGGTGACTGGGAAATCTAAACGCCCCAGATGCTTCAGAAATATCAAATGGCTTCCTGCTCCTTATGAAGCCATCCGTAAAGCATGGATGATTAATAAATTGTTTGGATAAGAACTTCGAAAGTAAGATCGTAAACTGTATGCTAAAAAGCGGAAAATTCCACTTCTGCTTGACAACTGTAGTGCACACAACAGTAAACAGTTTCAATCGGTGGCTGACAGTGTCAAATATGATATAAAGCCGCGTCAGCCATCGGTGGTTGACAGTGTAAAATATGATATAAAACTAAAAATATTACATTGCTTTAAGTAATTAATCAAAATTTATTTAAAATTTACTTAATTTTTATTTATTATAGGATAATATGATTAAAGAATTTTAATGCATTTTATTAAGAATTGGCGTGGCGCTCAACGTGTTAAATGCCATTACAGTAAACAGCTCATTTTACGAATTTTATGCGACGATTCTCTTGATGCACTTATAATGCTGGAAGAAAAATCTCGGCTGTTTGTTGTGGATTCTACAATCAGAAAGTGTTTTCGACATGCTGGCCTAGCAAAGAATGTTGAAGATATAACGAATGTTGAAGAAGCAAAGAATGTTGAAGAAAAAGATGAAGATTTATCTATCGCGATGTGGATAGAAAAGCATAAAATTTCATTATTCTCAGATTATGACATGCAGTTGTTCGAAATATGTGATGTGATGATGAAGTCATTACATATGAAGATCCGACTGATAAAGAGACTGTGGTAGAATTTAAAATGAATCTATCTGAAATTGAAGATTCTGCATCTGATGTAGATGGATAGAAGCATATGACAGGGGTGTTGCGTTCCGGATTTTTTGTTTTGTTTCCCACCAGTAATTACGAATTGTATCTTTGGCTATATTTAATTGCTAAACATTACTAGAAAACTACTTATAATATCACTATTAAAAAATTACTGGTGGGAAATAAAATAAAACATCCGGAACGCAAACACCCCTGATATGACAAAATACCCACTTTTCAAGATGCTGTAACAGCGATGCGTTTTATTAATACGTTTTTGTCTACACAAACAGTGGAAGAAAGATTGTTGGAATCAATTAATGTATTGAACAAAAAAATGCATAAAGAGTTTTGAAATCGGCATTATATCAGCTAAAGTTCACCGATTATTTCTTTATCAAAACAGTAAGCAAAATTTAAAGGTATAAAATAAATTTATTCCCATTTGTCTTTTGTCTTTATTTTTACTTAATTTAATTTGTATGTATTGTGTCAATTTAATGTCAGAAATTTTAGTTAATGTTAACGATTTTTATTTTTTAATAAATTTTATCATTTTTTTTCAATATATCATTATTTAAAATACGTAGCAAGTAATGATTTATACATTTTATGAACTCGATCATTTTTCTGAACGGTTTGGGTATAGCAAACAGAACTTTTGGTCCCTTGAAGTTCGTTATAACGGAGTTCAACTGTAATACTTTTTCTGTTGTAAATATAAACATTTAATAAAATTTAAATAAATAATAACGTTTTTCTTCATTCATGCTAAAGCTATGAGGGTTATTAATATTTGTTTAAACTGAGAAAATGCTTTAATTTAATTTGTAAGTGAAAGACGTTTAGAAAGAGTTAAGTTAATTACTTGCTTTCTGAACTTTAAAGGTTACCGGAGTCTATAAATTTGAAAGTAAATTAAAGCCGCACGGTATATTGCTACCACAGAACACTTTATCACCTTAATGCCTTATCTACGCTCCATGGAGCGTAGATAAAACTCTTTAAATAAAGTATCTAGATAAATAATCGTATATCTTGGTTTAGAATAAATTTAGATTCACTGGAATCGTTTTTATTATTAACTTTCACACATTACAAAGAAATAAATAGAATTTAAAGGAATTCAGTGGATCAATTGAAATCATTTGTTGAAATTTATTTATTCTTTATTAACAGGCTTTGTCCACTTTGGTAGCCATTGTATCTTTATGAATTAAAAAAAAAAGAAGAAGAAGAGAAGAATTGAAACGTTTAAATAAATGTATTTCGATTGGCGATTATTTTTACCAAATTAAAATCATGGACAAACAACGTGATATACAGCCATTAATGATATAAAAGATATTTATTTACTTGAGTTTCATTATTTTGATTAGAAATAAAATTAATTTTGTATAAATTAAATATAAATTCACATTGGTTAGCAGACGATAAAATCATGAAAAAAAAAACCATATTAAAGTATTTAATGAATGCATTCTTTAAATAAATCAAAATATTGAAAACAACGAGATATATAAATTAGAGTGCTGATTCAATGGATGAAGGATTAGCTTTCCGTGGTTCAAGATGAATCACGTGACATGCTCGAATAGGTTGCTGTGTTTGGCCCTTTATCGCTATTTTGGCATTTAAAATATAATTTCGACAAATTATCATTATTATTAGGTAACATCACAGTCCTATGACCGAAATAAATTGTTTTTAAAATAATTTTACTCATATTTCACATTTTAATAAATAATAAAATACCTTATTTTTCATCGTTTCCCAACAAAGTTTTTAAAAGTGTTTATAAAAGAAAATTTAAACTTTTAAAGAGCTAAATTTAACAACAAATAATAATTTTTCAACTATTTTTAAGCATTTTGTCGGTTAAAGTTCAACTACACGAAATAAAAAAGAAGTAAAATCAAAATCAAAATGATTTAGAACAAAAGAATATTAAACTACTTAAGTAAACAAAAACATTGGCGATTATGACTTATGCGAAGAACAATCTCCAAACCGTTGCCATAGAAATTTACTGAAAATAAGCTGTTATCAAGGAAACCACCGAATACGCAGGTGCAAGGAGAGCATGTCACATGACTCATCTTGGACCTTCTCAAGGGTTACCATTTATAACTCTACTTAATATATCTCGTTGATTGAAAAGGGAAAATGTATGTTTATTTTATATCGTTTTTTATTGCCACCAGCAAATATATTTTATAATCTTAAAGCTATTACGACATCAGCTTTATCAGATATTATTTGTAATACGGGTTTAACTTTTTTTTTTTTTTTTTTAATTCATATGCCTTTTTATGTTAAAAAAAAAAATAATTGAAATAAGAAGTTTTAAGCATTTTTTATTATTGTTTTTCATCAGCTTGAAATTATATATCAAAGAAAAATGTCGCATAAAACATAATTAAAAAAAAAAAAAAAAAAAAAAAAAAAAAAAAATAGAAATATTGAAAATCTGTAGGTGTTGCAAAACTACACGCATCATTTTATTAAAAAAAAAATAAATAAATAAAACTGTACTTCGGAAACAGACAGACAAACACTTTCTTTTATTAGTACATATGAACTGTGAGAAGCTAGAACTGTTTGCCTCAGCTGAAAAAAAAAGAGGAAAAATAAGTATTCTGGTTTACAGTTTTAAAGATTTCTTTAAAAGAAATTATTTCGAACAACAACATAGTAAAAAACTAATATAAATAGTACATTGTAGCCATCGCAAAATTTTCTTCTATATTTCCCTAAACAATTCACGTAGTAAAAATTATTTATAAATAATAGTGTTTAGTAAAAATAATTTTCCATGACGAATGTAGACGATTTTCATCTCAGATTTCAACGATTTTCATTCAATTTTCATCTTTATAATACTAAATAATAAAATGCAGTCAGTTTTGTGCTCTACATAAACTCTAAGAAAAGGCTTTCTGTTTTTACGAAAAGAAAATTATAGCATTGTTTAAATTATCACAGATGTATGTGATCTATGCTTCAACTTTTCTTTTTAAAGGCATTGACAAGTTCTTTTGAAAAATCTTCATATTGACAGTTTATACCCCTCAGTAGATACATATTTTTCTTGTTGAGTCATGTTCTTAGTCAGTCTGAGAACATGATTCGACAAGAATTTATTTAACAAAACAGTATTGTAATAATATTAAAAACATTTTAAAAAACACGTTTAAAATACATTTATTAAAAAGATAAAAGACTTCCAAAGCTTTTCGCCTTAGATAAAACAAGGCATCATCAGGGAATTAGTTTTACACACTACAGAGCAGTTATATATACAGTCGGCTGCAAAATTATTCGAGCACTAGCCAATAATTCCTATATTTAAAAAGTACACTTAAGACTGTTTTGGTTAGTTCAAGAAAATTGATAGGCGTCCTGTATAAATAGCTCAATTTTAGGCCTCCCAAGGGTGTTCCTTTAAAAACGGTTGTACGGATTTTTTTCAAACTCGCCATTTTAACTCAATTTTAAATATGCTTTTGTATGTAATTATTGTTTTCCTGTCAATAATTGAGTTTAACCGGAAATGGGACATCGGAAACCGGAAGTGGGACCGTAAGTCCGTATCTCAAAAACGGCTCTAACGATTTTCTTCAAATTTGCTATATAAACACTCTATCAGATATCCTTTCGAATGATATAGTTGGTTAGTTCATGAAAATTGATAGGCGTCCTGTATAAATAGCTCAATTTCAGGCCTCGCAAAGGCGTTCCTTTAAAAACGGTTGTACGGATTTTTTTCAAACTCGCCATTTTAACTCACTTTTAAATATGCTTTTGTATGTAATTATTGTTTTCCGGTCAATAATTGATTTTTTGTGAAAGTTGGTATCTCAAAAACGGCTCTAACGATTTTCTTTTTTGGTCACTTTTATGTTTTCTGATCACATTATCTCTCAAAAATGCATATAATACATGTAATAGCGGGTAATGGAAGTCGTGTGGTTGTTTCACACCAGATTTTTTTGGCAAGGAATATTGCTAGTGCTCGAATAATTTTGCAGCCGACTGTACTTTCAGTTATATATTTTACGTTATATGCTCTGTAGTGTGTAAAACTAAATCTCTGATGATGCCTTGTTTTATCTAAGGCGAAAAGCTTTGGAAGTCTTTTATCTTTTTAATAGATGTATTTTAAACGAGTTTTTAAAGTGTTTTTAATTTTATTACAATAATGACACGTGTTTACAATTTAACTCTTAACTTGAGTTTGTTTATAAAACAGTATTAAATGTACTTGTTTTACATAGGAATTATTACTAGCGCTCGAATGATTTTGCTGCCGACTGTAGTGCTGTCAGGCAGTGTTGGGCATAATTGATTAAAAAGTAATTCAATTACAATTAAATTACAATTATAATTAATTTACTGTCAATTGATTAACAAGTAATTGATTACAAATAAATTGTATTATTACAAATAAACTGAATAAGTAATTCAATTTATTTTTAATCAGCTGCTTGTTAATTGACTGACAGTAAAATAATTATAATTTAATTGTAATTTAATTGTAATTAAATTACTTTTTAATCAATTATGCCCAACACTGCTGTCAGGTTGGTAATAAGTACGAATAAACTGATGAAACTTGATACTAAATTTCTATATTAAATATATATATACATATATATTGCTTGCAGCTAAATGAGCTTAAATTAGCATTATTTTTTTAGTGAAATGTTGAACTTTATTTTGAAAAGTATGAGATTTAGGGAGGCATACTATTGTAACAATTACAGCTATCGTAGATCACAAGTCGGATCGTACACTCCGCAGCAAAAGTATCTGAGCACTAGCAATAATCCCTGTCTTAAAAAAGTACACATAATACTGCTTTGTTACATAAATCCTTGTTGAGTCTTGTTCTTAGTCTGTTTAAGAACATGATTCGACAAGGATTTATTTAACAAAGCAGTATTAAGTGTACTTTTTTCAGACAGGGATTATTGCTAGGGCTCGGATACTTTTGCTGCGGAGTGTACGATCCGACTTGTGATCTATGATAGCTGCTATTGTTACAATAATACGCCTCTCTTAACTCTTAACTTGAGTTTGTTTATAAAACAGTATTAAGTGTACTTTTTTTACGTAGGAATTATTTCTAGCGCTCGAATGATTTTGCTGCCGACTGTAGTGCTGTCAGGTTGGTAATAAGTACGAATAAACTGATGAAACTTGATACTAAATTTCTATATTATATATATATACATATATATTGCTTGCAGCTAAATGAGCTTAAATTAATATTATTATTATTTTTTTTTTTTTTTTTTTTTTTTAAGTGAAATGTTGAACTTTATTTTGAAAAGTATGAGATTTAATGTTTAGGTTTTTTTTACTTCTGACTTTAAATTTTTAGCAAGCAATGTTTGGAAAAGACATATTAAAAAATACTATATTGCAGATGATATTACTATCATAGCCTACTAAACTAGATGCCTGTCGCGTTGCTCGTAAACTTGGCAACAGTTCAAACGGAAGACAACGCCACCTGGTATATATTGAGCGATTTTTTTATTCAACAGCCACCAATAATTTTTAAAAGTGATATATGATATATATAATCGACGTTTCTTCGATTCTATTCGCCTTTTTTGTATATCAAATCTCACTTTTGAAAATTATTGGTGGATTTTAATAAAAAAAGTCGCGCAATCTACACCAGGTGGCGCTGTCTACCGCTTGAACTGTTGCCAAGTTTACGAGCAACGCGACAGGCATCTAGTTTAGGAGGCTATGTTACTATCAAGGCCCAATTTAGAAAAATCCTGACTGTAGGTACACAACTCAATAGGTGGAGCACTTTTAATACCGGAGCGGAAGTGACATCCATTTCTAAACTAAAAGAAAAAAAAAATACTATTATGAATAAAAGTGAAAAAGTTGGAAAAAAGATGGCTGGTTGATGGTTGAGTGGGTTTTGCATTGTACTAGTGTTACGTTATGGGAATTTGGCGACGGTCTAGGACTCACCCCTAAAAGTGGCTCGGAGAACTGCCATTACAATTTGATCCTCCTTGGAGGTAGATAAAGTGTGAGATAAAACTTTGTCAAGGTATCTCTTAGCTGAAAATTCATTTTGAGAAGATCCGTAAATGATAAATCGACACTAAATTCATTCTAAATAGACCTCAGAAACATAATCTAGGGTTCTATTTAGGGGAAATTTTCATCCCTTCAAAGAACTTGGCATTTTATAAACAGACCCTACACGAAACTTTCTCATCTGTCTATTCTTTTCAAATCGGTTTCTTTTAAAACAAAACCAACTCACAAAAATAGCTGAAATCATCATACAGAATTTTATGTAAAAGTTTCAGAAAGATTTTTTTAGAGAGCTTAAATGATTGCATTAAAAAATTTCTTTAAAAGAAAGGTAGAACTTTTTTTTTTAATTGATTTTATTATTATTATTATTATTATTTTAGAAGCCCTTAAAATTTGGGGTACCCTAACGGATCTAATGAAAAGCAACGCCTGGTTACTACATGTATTCTAAAGGTAAATAAAAGGGAAAAATTCTTCCCTGAAAGAGGTTTGTTCAATCAGGTGTAAGATATACAATAAAACACCAGTTATTGTGATATTTGACTATATTAAAATACTCTAAGTTAAATGCTGATTTTAAAACAAGTTACATTGATTCATATGTAAAAAAAAAAAAAAAAAGGAGGGGGGTGTATGTGTGTTCAGTGGTATTATAACTTCACTTACCAGTAAAATAATATATCTAGGAACAATGAGCTCGTTCCAAAGAGAATTATGCTTACTCGCCTATGACATACCATAAAAGCTAGGACATTATAAAACCTAATAGTAAAATACATCTAAAAGAAAAAAGTTCAATTTATGTTTATCACATATAAAAATTGCTGTAAAAACAATAAGATTGAGATATTATCAGAAAAAATAACTAATACAATTCCCTAAAGAAGTTTGTTGTTGTTGTTGTTGTTGTTTATTTGTTTGTTTAAGGAGAATTATATAGATATTAAAATAAACTGTAAATGTATAGTTTTGAAATACCTAAACATAAAATAATACAAATATAAAATCTACAGAGAATTACATTTGTCCAGGTATTAAAATCTATATGAAAGCAATATTATTACAATAGCTAAAAGAAAGATTATTAGTAAATAATTATAAGATTTAAAAAAAAAAAAAAAAAAAAAAAAAAAAAAAATTTATATACCATGTTTTTAAATTTTCTGATGAATCATTAATAAAATACGCGAAGATAAAAAATAATATTTAAGCAATATTTAAGCTCGCGGACTCATTTCAGTTAAATAAATAATAATAATAATAGTGTGTGTGGGGGGGGGGGAGTTGGTTTTAAAAATAAAATATTACTCCTTTTAGAACAACGTATATTAGCATCATGAATTACATTAGCACTTATCAATGTGTATAAAATTTTTAAAGTGATAATGGCGTCGATTTTTGTGAGATGCATAATTTAACTTTTTATAATTTTTTAACGTTCACGTTGAATTAAATGTATTTATTTTTATGTCGAAAAAAAATGAACTCGTATTTTTTTTTTTTTTTTTTTTTTTGTAACAAATTATAGCTAATATTTTAATGGCTATTTTATTGCTATAACGAGCTTATTATTTTCATATTTTAATTAATTAAAAGAAAACTATTCGAAAATTCGAAAATCTGACTTTGAAGAATTGTGTTGTCACCGGGTTCTCAGTTACTGTGAAAGTTTCAAATGTCTAACTAGTAGGAAAGTTAGTTAAAAGTAGGTTGCAAGATTTGTACCGGACAAACAAACAAACAAGAATCGAAGTTAATAAAAACATGGTAAAATGTACTGAATGAAAAAATTTCACACCCAAGAGAGTTTACTTTAGGTCATCCAATTTTCATACTAACTAATAGGAAAATTTGACCCACTATTATTCATTAAGTATATTTTTAAATTTTGCTTTCCCATTCAGAAAATTTATTACCATTAAATCAGCCCTCGTTCTTCAAAAAAAAAATTTCTCTTCTAAATTTATTTTTAAAATGTAAAATGCAAAATTTTACATCGAGAAATTTTACATTTAAAACTTCAAAATAACATATTACAAACTAAAACAAATATATATATATATATTTGAAAACGAGAGCTGTTGTAACAATAATAGGACAAAGTTTCCATACGTTAAAGTAGGATTTGAATGACCTTGATGCTCACTGATAAATTAGATAGCCTTAAGAAATTTCATGAAAGACATGGTATTTCCTACTCTAAAGTAAAATAACTAATACAAGGGGAAAATACCTCTATATAAAATTAAAATAACGAATATGGAATAGACGCAGGGCCAGGCTAAGACTATCTGCAATTCCGGGGCAAGCTTATTCTAGGGGACCCCTTCTAGTTGCATAAGAGGTTGTCAGATTGCGTACACCCGTGACTATATTCTAACAATTGAAAAATATTGCATGCCACCCTCAATGAAGGCTTAAAATACAGTCGGCAGCAAAAGTATCCGAGAGCTAGCAATAATCCCTGTCTAAAAAAATATACTTGACACTGCTTTGTTAAATAAATCCTTGTAGATTCATGTTCAGTCAGTCTAAGAATATGATTCGACAAGGATTTGTTTAACAAAACAGTATTAACTGTACTTTTTTGACATCGAAATATCCAGAAATGCGTGGTGAATGGAAGCTCCATGGTCTCATGACGTTATATGACGTTTCGACTCTAAACAAACTCTAGTCTAATTTCCAAACAATCAATATAGTTTGACAAAAAAGGGAGAAATAGTGGCGTGGTGCACTTAAGGTTAAATGCGCAGTCAGGCTAGTGAAGGATGCACACAATATCTGAAGGCGTATTGATAAAGGGGAGCAAAATACAGTCGGCAGTAAAAGTATCCGAGCCAATAATTCCGATGTCAAAAAAGTACAGTTAATACTGTTTTGTTAAATAAATCCTTGTCGAATCATATTCTTAGACTGACTGAACATGAATCTGTTACCTCGCATGCCCTGGCTTTAGTCAGGATCTGAATGGACAAATATGAAATATCACTTACTATTAGTATTGTCTTGCTTTATTATCTTGATATTTATAGTTTTATTTGTTGTGTGGAGTTTTCAGATATTCTTTGCAAACATTTTTAAATAAATTTTTTCACATTGTTCCTAATATTCATTTATATAGCAGTATTATTTACAGTACTTTATATTTATTATATTACTATACTTATTATATAAGTGTACTTTTTTATGCTTTTATTTTCACAGTTTTATTGCAGAAATTATTTATTAGTAGTAGCAAATTGACTTTTCTGTTTCTCAGGAATTTTTATTCAGGTATAGTTTTGAAGCCTTATCTGCTTGTAAATGGCAGCATCAAACTTTTTTTTTTTTTTTTTTTCAATCTTAAAACATTTTTGTTTGTATGTCATCAGTTTCTCTTAACAAAATTGTTTTTCCATTTCTATTTAATTTTTTAAGTAATTAATCCTAAAACTTTTGGCTAAAATGTTCTTAAATTATGCTTTAATTTTTTTTTATTTTCTTTGTTGCTTGTAGATACTGAGGATTATACTTCGAAGAAATTAATGTTCGTGTCAGAGATATCAAGCCACAGTGATGCGGTTATTCAATCGATTATTTCAAGAAAGACAGACCGGCCGACGAAGACTATTTGCTCCACCGTACTTGTGGACAGCCATATTGTGCGTTTGACAAAGATGGATCACAAAATCAATAATCATATATTAAGAAATAAGGTATGCATGTTGAAGAACAATATGTGTCGTCAGCACAAATCATTCGGTGTATGTTGTTTGCAGCACAACGGAATTTCTGCAGTGCTTCATTGCTGCATTTGCCATTGACTCTACATCATAATCATTTCTGGCTACACATTCCCTGTGAGCATCAGACAAAGACATAGATAAACAGTGGTACAACGTTATGTTTTCGCACGAATCACGTTTCTATCTACAGCACCATAATAAACGTATCAGAATCTGAGGAAACCGCGCGAGAGGTTGCATATGATTCTTATTTTACATATTGCATACCTGCCAACCATCTCATTAAAAAGCGTAAAATTGTTAACACCCCTTAAAAAAACGCCTCTTTTTCCACACCATTTTATTTTTAGAGTAATTCTCACCAAATATTGTTACGATATATAAAAATAAAGTTACTCTAAAAAATGACTGATGTGAAAATAAAAAGGCTTGTATTAAAAATTTTACGCTTCATAATGAGATGATCGGCAGGTATGCATATTACCATGCCAGTCCTTCACTTCACATTATGATTTGAAGTTGAAATGAATTTTACTCTGCACCCCCTCCTCTAAATACGTACTAACAATGCACAAAACCACAAGCGATATAATACTGCTGTTTGTAAAAAATGCAACACCATGAAGGAATGCGAACATCATAATGATATTTATTGGGCTCATACATTATAGTAAGAAGAACAATTGATTAAAATTTCAGGGTTTGGAGTTATATGTACTGAGAAAACAGTACATAAAGCAGCGACCTCTGTGAGCAATAACTCCACTTATGTACCTAGGCATTGAATCAAACAGCGATTGGATGATATCAGTGTTGGGCATAATTGATTAAAAAGTAATTGAATTACAATTGAATTATAATTAAATTACAATTATATATATATATATATATATATATATATATTGTCAATCGATTAACTAGTAATTGATTACAAATA
This sequence comes from Salticus scenicus, assembly GCA_963930645.1. Taxonomy (NCBI): domain Eukaryota; kingdom Metazoa; phylum Arthropoda; class Arachnida; order Araneae; family Salticidae; genus Salticus; species Salticus scenicus. The sequence goes on from OZ005656.1 coordinate 109,959,140, forward strand.
AATTGAATTATTACAAATAAATTGAATAAGTAATTCAATTTATATGTAATCAGTTACTTGTTAATTGATTGACAGTAAAATAATTATAATTGTAATTTAAATGTAATTCAATTGTAATTCAATTACGTTTTAATTAATTATGCCCAACACTGGATGACATGTATGGGTAAAGCACTTCATGAAGTTTCAACACGATGCCATAATTCATCGATCGTAGTTACTGGTGAATGGTGGGAGCTAGTCGCTATTCAACGATTAAACAGTCATTTTCATTGGTGCAAGATCAGGAAAACGCATTGGCCAGAGCAACAGTCGAACATATCCTGCATCAAGGACGATCCGGACAATATTTACAACTTGCGGTCGTACATTGTCCTGATTAAGTATTGCGTTTCGTAGGCCTTGAATTTAGGGCTCAGCGAAGGGCCTTAACTCGTCAGAAATGTAATGGCTGGTATTCAGAGTGGCGGGAATCAAAACAAGAAGTAATCGAGACGTGTATCCAATGGAACCACATACCATCACTCCAGGTGGTGACTCAGTATGCAGCTACCAAAATTTTCATTACCCTCAAAACTGCATCACTGATACGGGCGCCTTTAATGTGTGATTAATGACGAACCTGGACGCAGGGATGGCGTGAAGTCGCCTTTCAGACAAATCACAACCCTATTTATAGCATCAAGATTGCCTTATCCGTATTTAACGGCATTGTCAATAATGCACAATGCCAGCTGGGATTCGACATCGCCACACTGTCCACCACATGCAGTGAGGGTATGGGGTCCCATTGGATACACGTCTCGGTTACTTCTTGTTCGCATTCCCGAAACTCTGAAATGCGGTCATTAAATTTCTGGTGAGTTAACGTCCGCACCTCCTCTCGATATTCAAAGCCTCCGCAGCGCCACATTTAGGCAGGATAATGCACGACCGCAAGTTGTCAGTATAGTCCTGACCTTCCTTAATACATAATGTGTTCAACCGTTACTCTGGTCAGCGCATTCTCTTGATCTCGCACTAATGAAAATGACTGTTTAATCGTTGAAAAGCGACTGGCCCCGCACCAATCACCAGTAACTACGATCGATGAATTGTGGCATCGTGTTGAAGCTTCATAAAGTTCTTTACCCGTACATGTCATCCAATCGCTGTTTGATTCAATGCCTAGACAGATAAGTGCGGTTATTGCTCACAGATGCCGCTGCTTTATGTACTGTTTTCTCAGTACATGTTACTCCAAATTTTCTGAAATTTTAATCAATTGTTCTTCTTACTATAATGTATGTGCCCAATAAATATCATTATGATATTCTCATTCCCTCTTGGTGTTGCATTTTTTATAAACATCAGTGTAACTTTGATATTTTGAAGTCTGTCTTATCTTATGTTTTAGATTTTCTTGCAACTACTTTTTAACAGGACAGTAGAACACTGCACGTGGAATGCAGTATTCAACAGAATTTTCTTACACACTAGATTACATTGTTTCCCTGGGTTGCCTGCAGGACCTAATTTCCTACAGAGCAAATGGCAGGCCCGGTTTCCCGTTTATAAGAGAGCTGCCAAATCAGTTGACCTTTAATATTAAAAACATAATACATAATTAAAACTTCATTTTGTGAACTGTATGGTAGAAGGGATCCAAAATTAATTATTTTGCTCTGGACTCCTATTTCTGTAAGTCAGCTTGTTCTGTAAGCTGCTTGTTCTCCTGAATTTACCAGAGTAGAACATACCTGGTCGATGACTGAAAAAAGGCAGATGTAGTCTATACCAACCGCTGCTGTGAAAGATAAATTTTGGCAATGAGAAGAAAAAGCATAGAATAAAAAACTCATAATGCTTTCAAACCTCTTTGGTTTGATGCAGAGGTGTACAGCAGAAATTAATACCAGCCGTAGCGGTTATATAAAATATTATTTTCTCCGTATCCTTAACCCTTATCTACTGATGGTACTTTAAAGTACCATTACTTTAAAAAGAGTACAAAATCGAATTTATAGAAGAAATGTCAAAGATATTTATAAGAAGGGAACAGATGTACCTCTACAAAGCATTAGACGATACATATAGCCATTTTTGTTCCATAAGGGATTTTATGGAGTGCACTTGCTGTTTTTGCTTGATATTTTTCACGATCTTCATGTGTATTATAATTAATTCCTATATTATTTCAAGGATATCCCACTAATCTTAGAAAAAATATGAGGAGTATAAAGAGTAAATATTTCTCTACATTTTTTTCATGTCGAAATAATTTTTTCGACCTCTATGTACCAGTGGTACACTAAAGTACGACCTCACAAAATTCTCATTAATTATTATGATGAGGTGATATGCATAATTTTTAACATATATATCTTTAAATAATACACTTTAGTAGCTAAAAATATATGTTTCAAACACAATTTTTGTCTGTATCATAATGCAGTAGATAAAGGGTTTTAATTCAAATATGACTGTATTTTTAGTAATTTTACCTTGTTATTTTTTACTATTTATCTAATAAATTTTATTTAAATTTTATCGCCGTTCTTGGTATTACGTTTCAAATACTACAGTTCATTTTTTAACCATTCAAAATTCCAATTTCAAAGAAATGGCATAAAAAATGTTTAATTATGTTCACTATATATATATATATATATATATATATATATTTACATTTATTTTATAACAATTGGATAGATAAAGCGATTCCAATATATTAAATAAAAATTATTTTAGTAATTTGAATAATTTAAATGCATAAACTATTACTTAACATAAACTAGTACTTATTAGCAACAATTTAAACACTTTAGTCTGGATAAAAATTCGTTCTTTTCCTCTTCACACTTGTAGGGTCTTAAACTAATGTAAATAATGTAATATCCAAATTGATGGTCATAATAAATCGAAAAAGAAAAATCTATCTATATATATAAAAATGAATTGCTGTTCGTTAGTCTCACTAAAACTCGAGAACGGCTGAACGGATTTCGATCATTCTTTTTTTGTTTTTTTCCTTATAGGTCAGGGATGGTTTAGGGAAAAAAAAATTCGAAAAAATTCGAATAGTTTTCTTATTATTAATTAAAATATGAAAATAATAACCTCCTAATACCTTATAAATAGCCATTAAAATATTAGCTATAATTTAATTGTTGCCAAAAAAAATTTACGAGTTCATTTTCTTTCGACATAAAAATAAATAAACGTGATTAAATAAATAATTTAATTAAACGTGAGCTTTAAAAAATTGTAAAAAATTAAATTATGTATCTCCCAAAAATTGACGTCACTATCGATTTAAAGATTTCATACGCATTGATAAAGTGCTAATGTAGTTAGTTCTATGATTCAACAGAAAATTAAAAAACACAGTTTATAAAAAGTTTTTTTTCTTATAATCTATATATATATATATATATATAAATGAATGTTTGTCTGTATGTCCATTATAAAATTGTAAACGGCTTGACCGATTTCGATCATTCTTTTTTTGTTTTTTTCCTTATAGGTCAGGGATGGTTTAGGAAAGAAAAAAATTGAAAAAATTCGGCCCCCAAGGGGGGGGGAGGAGGGGGCAAAACGAGAATTCAAAATATCCTTCATAGCTCAAACAAAGAAACAGATATCCGTAAAATTTTTGCTTTAAAATATAGCTAATATAAATGTCTAAAAACCAATTCCTGGAATTTTCGAAATTTGATCCCCAAGGGGGGGGGGGGGGGCAAAAACAATTAGAAATACAGTTAGGCCTTTCAAAATTGGTACAGATAGGTTTCAATAGCCTGCAAGTCGAATGGGGATATTTTCGAAAGTGTAAAGTTATTGGGAGGGGAGAGAAGGGGGAGGGGAGAGGGGGGGGGCAAAAAAATAAAAATAGAGTTTGATCGTTCAAATTTGGTATACAGAGGTTTTCGATACTTACAAATCGATTGCGGATATTTTCGAATTTGTAAAATTATTAGGAGGGGCGGGAAGGGGGGGGCTATAGGCAAAAACAAATAGAAATACAGTTAGGGCATTCAAAATTGGTACAGATAGGTTTTAAAGGCCTGCAAGTCGAATGGGGATATTTTCGAAAGTGTAAAGTTATTAGGAGGGGTGAGAAGGGGGGGATGGGATGGGGGGCAAAAAAATAAAAATAGAGTTAGATCGTTCAAAATTGGTACAGAAATGGTTTTCGATACTTAAAATCGAATGCGGATATTTTTGAATTTGTAAAATTATTAGGAGGGGCGGTAAGGGGGGGCTATGGGCAAAAACAAATAGAAATGCAGTTAGGCCGTTCAAAATTGGTACAGATTGGTTTTAGATGCCTGCAAGTCGAATGGGGATATTTTCGAAAGTGTAACGTTATTAGGACGGACGGAAGGGGGGCGGAGGGGCAAACAAAATAAAATAGAGTTAGATCATTCAAAATTGGTACATAGAGGTTTTCGATACTTACAAATCGATTGCGGATATTTTCGAATTTTTAAAATTATTGGGAAGGGGGAGTGTGGTGGGGCAAAAAAATAAAAATAGAGATAGATCGTTCAAAACTGGTGCATAGAGGTTTTTGATATTTACAAATCGATTGCGGATATTTTTGAATTTGTAAAATTATTAGGATAGACGGGAGGGGGGGTCGAAGGGGGAAATAAGAGTTAGAGCATTTTGGGAATTTTTTCGGAAGGCAGTGAGAACCCGGTGCGACATTTTTCCTAATCAGATTTTGTTTCGCTTTTTTTTTTTTTTTTTTTTTTCACGTGATAAAAATTAATGCAATTTTGAGAATTCAGTAATTATAGTGATTCATTTAAAAATAGTGACCAGCGAAGCGGGCAAAGCCTGCTAGTATTGAAATAAAAATGAAAGTTTATAATTCCATAAAAATGTTTGTAACATTATAGAAATGTATTACATATTACATTGAGCTACCGCAGTTAATTCAGAAGCGTGTGCAATAAATTTCAGCGATAAACCTATTATTTTTCTTTTCTTTAAAACTTCGTAACACATGTTCAGATTTTAAAATATAAAATCTTTTTTACCATCAATGTACAAACAAACCGGGCTTACTAGATAAATCCTTCGTCTATTTTCCCTATCTTTAATCATTGTTTTCTAAAATCTTTTCTGCTACTGAATTTTCTTAAACGTTAACTTTCGCAATACAGCGGCATTACCGATAAATAGTAAAGATAACGAGCACAACTAAACTCCCCAAGCTACATACGTGACAAGAATAAAATAATTGAACTGGTCAAACTTTAACATTAATGGTTCCTGTTATATTGTTCTAACTTTTACAATAAATTCAAAAAAAATTATATATATATATATATATATTTATATATATATATTCCTTTTAACAATAGTATGTGGAAAAGCAACCGTCGCTCGGTGATTATTATTATTATCAGTTCGATAGGACTATTGTTATCAAGGAACAATTTAAGTGTTGTAAAAATATGTAGTTTCTCACTTTGAATCGAGCATATAATAATATGTAAAGTTTTAATTCTCTATACTAAGCTACACCATTCGAATGATCGCTACTAAAATTGGTACACATATTAATCAGGAGAAAATTTAGCTAAGGCCTTATTATTTAGTTCAATCGGGTGATTATTTCAAAAAATATTCAACAAGGATTATTTCAAAAGGAATGTGTAATAAAATTATTACAATTATATGTAATGTTTGTAATAAAATTATTACAATTTTTAATTTAAAATATGAGATAAGATTTTTTTTTTTTTTTTTCTTTCGCTTTTTCTATATTTAGACCAATTAATTTTTTTTTTCCTTTTTCCCCTCTCACATCAAGTTAAAAAACATTTCAGATAAAATTGAAAAAAATCGTGCTAAAAAAAAAAACAGCTTTAGTATGGGACACCTTGAAATTTGGCACCAAAGTAGCTTGAACGTTTCTCGCCAAGATCTTTATTCACGCAACTGCGATAGCCATTTTAATTCATGGCCAAAATGATAACAAAAATGTAAAAGCTGCCAAGGGGTTCTATACTAAATCTGTACAAAAGAAATTTTACGAAATGAATGTGATAGTCGTTGCTAAGGTGTTTTGGGATTAAGCCGATTGACGTTACGAGGGTCCTAGGCCTACAGGTGGAGTGCCCTCCATAGGGATCTTTCTAAGGGATCCTAGCCCGTATTTGTGAAAGTTTCAAAGTCAAACCACGAAAAGCTCCGGACGGCTAGGTCGACGAGTGCGACCTGGGATCGAACACGGCACCTCACGTCTACCAGCTTGGAGCGCAAAACCGCTCGGCCACTGGTGGGGCAACAAATTGCAAGACTTTCTGATGTAAAAAAAGTAAAATAAAAACGAAAGTTTAATCTTTCATGGGAAAAAGATTTTGATTGGGTAGGGAAGAGTAGGGAGGGATGGGACAGTTTTAACAAAAATATTTTTTACAAATTTACTTTTACTGGTACAACACTGTAAGTTTCAGAGGAAGAAACTGGAACATTTTAACATCTTTTAAAATATAAATTTGATGGTAATTATTAAAATATTATTTTATAAGCCAATTAACATAGTCATAAAAATGTCCCATCCCTCCCTTATATGAGTTTAAAAGTTAAAATAAAAGTTAAAATAAAACGTTAAAATAAATACATAATATACAGACATACTATGAAAAATGACAAAAACAGTGGGGCACGATGTATGTAAGGTTAATTAATTACTAATAACATAAATTTTATTCAACATTAATATATATAATGACCCTCATCGTCATCTGTCATTCACGATTCCGGTTTGCACCGCTTCAAAACAGACTTTTGGCAGCCATTTTTTTTTTCCCCAATTTGTTCAATTCAACTTACGAAAACATACATATCATTTTCATACACGTTTTGTATCGCACATATTGTTATTTATTCCGTCTAAAACCTTGAAAAACTATTCAATTGTAATGTTTAAATGTTTAATTAAATATAACGGATCACTGGCTATTATAAACATGAACCTATAAATAGAATTATGTAACTTCATGATTATAAACAACGCAATGCCAAATAAAAACAAACATAATTTGTTGCCATTCAGAAAATACAAATTCCAAATGGACAACTCTTTAATTGCAAATGAACGACTCTTTGACTGTTTCATTAAAAAAAAAAAAATGCTTAAAATATTTCTAAAACATATTAAAGCCTTAAAAATCTTAAAATATATTTGTAAAAACATATTAAAGTCTTTAAATATTTTTATCAAGCTTCATTATTTGTTTACATTGTATGGTATGATTGGCGTCGAGTTCAGTACGTAAATGTCGCCAGTTGATTTTAGTTTTGAAATTAATGTAAAGTTATAGTTGGGATAGAATGTTTGGTTGGGCAAGTAAAGGTCACCAGTTGAAATGAGTATTGAAAGTAGGGTAGTCTAAGGTGATAATGTCGAGTCAAGATAAAGTGTTCGGTTGAGAATGAGAAAGTCCCTAGCTGGATCCTGGATATTTTGGCGATGTTGTGGGTGAGATAGCTGGTTGGGAGTATAGAGTAGAGGTGAATTTGGGTTAGCATGGAGTGTCTGTAATTATTAGATAGTTAGTTAGAAAATACGCAAGCAAAGTGATGACGTCACTGGGCGTCAGTGGATGCAAGAAAAAGATTTCCTATGTTAATCGCCCATTGGATTTTTTGCAAAAAATTATTAAAAATTGAGGAAAATTATTTCCCGATTTTAATTCCCATATTTCGGTATAGATATGTATTAGTTATCGTGTGCATGCGTTAGATTACGTTGTTTTTGCTGTAACATTGATAAAATTTAAATTTTAAATTTCAAAACTTTAGAAAAATAAAATAGCAAACTTCCATATTTGATTGAAAACATAAACATTTCATTTCAAAGGATGATATTTACACAATAAATATCCAACTAATATACTAAAGAAAAGGAAAATGATAAATATTCTATCATAATTTGAAGTCAAATTTGTTTTCAAATGTTTAAATAAAGTGTCTGATATAAGATACTCATATGTTGCAGCGGAATAGATTTAATATATCTGTCATCCTTGGCGGAAAGAATATATCGCCAAATTATTTGGCGAACATATTTCATTCCTTTCAAAAATCATGGTTATTTTAACTGAATTATATGAAACAATATATCGTACAATACGTATTACGAAAATAAACATCTGGCATGTATATTTTCGTAGTATGTTTTTAATCGCCAAATACAAAAAACGCCAAAGATGACAGTTTTGAAATTTAAAATTTTGTCAATTTGACAGCAAAATAACTCAATCTAACACATGAATACGATATCATACCTATACCCAAATACGGGTATTAAAATCGGAAAATAATTTTCCTCGATTTTTAATAATTTTTTACAAAATATACAATGGACGATTAACATATAGGGAATCATTTCTTGCATCCACGGACGGTCAGTGACGTCACATTTCGCTTACGTATTTGGAAACAGGATCTTCGATCTTCGATAGTCTTAAAGTATTTTGGTAAAATGAAGTGAATCGTTATTTACTTCCTCTTACCCATAGGGTCGAGAAAGTATTGTTTTAGGGTCAAATTTTCGAACGTGAGTTTTTCTTATACTTACATGTTCTGAGGTCCCCTGAATACGAAAATCACGTTTTTTAGCGAATGGTCTCTGTGTCTATCTGTGTGTCTGTTATCAGCATATCTCAAGAACGAATAGTAGCAGAAATTCCTAACTCGGTATTCTAAATGTGTATCATATAGGGATGCTACAGTAAGCTTTTCGTTAAGATGAAGCAAATGGTTCGTGTACAGGGACATTCAAAAGTATTCAAATACATTACGACGGTCTATGGGGGAAATTGCAAGTAAGTAGAATTTAACATCTATAGACTGCACTAAACCAAATGAAACGAATACATATTTTTTGTAATAGAGATAGTCAACTGGGAAATTTTTTTTTGTGTATGTAGGAGCCTCGCCTCCCCCCCCCTGGGGTAGATGTCCTCCCTCGAGTGGAGTAAATTTTCATGATGGGTATCTTTCAAAAGATCTCGCCAATACCTTTAAAACGAATGGTTGAACCATCGATCTACGATAATTTAAAATAAAGTTAATGATTTCTTTCATTTTTAACTTTTTTTTTTTTTTTTACTTTAATAATGAGAATAAATTCAACTTTTTTTTAGATATTTAGTGTTATACTATTTCTCTAATATGGAAATCGTCTGTGTTATCATACAAGATAACTTTTTAAAATAATAATTTTAATAAATTATTTTTTTTTAACTGAATTATTTTTTAATAACCGAATTAAATTCTATATAAATGTAGGTGCATTAATGAAACGGGGGGTTGAGGGGAGCCAGAACTAATTATCATATAAAACTCTTCCGAACCCTAATTTGAATTGTTTAACATAGGTTTACATAACAGTACACGTTATCTCACCTCTTAATCTCCAACCTGTACTTATAGCATTAAATTTCAGGGTAAGAGAAAGTCGTGTGAGTGACACACTAGATTATTCTTATTATGAGGACTTTAAATGGAGCACTTAACGGAGCACTGGGATGTGTTGTTGCTGTTGTGTTTTCGGGCCTATATTTTTTGTCACCCAGCAGTTTTTTTGTCATTCATATTTATTGATCGGGTAGAATTTTTTTAATTTCAGAACGAAAATTAGAAAATATCGAAACACATTTGATTTCTAAACAAAAACTGAAAATACATTTGAATGATCACGTGGTAATCTTCATGATCTAAATATTGTTTTCAAGATTTATCGTTCACATTCCGTCATTTTTGACGGGGCTATATACTAGTTAGAGTATAATGTACCACTTAAATAAAAATTTTCAAATGCTCAATCAGTTCATCTTTTTTTTTCCTTTTTTTTTTTTTTTTTTTTACTTCTAGCAGAGAAAATACTGTTTTTTAGTTCAAATATTCAAAATTAAGTTTTTGTTATATTTCCGTGTTTTGTGGTTCCCTGAATATTAATAAGGTTTTTAGTGTCTAGTCTGTGTGTGTTATCAGCATATCTTAAGAACAAATATTACCAATAAATCCTAACTGTAATTGGTGAATGTAATTTCTTTTGTATATTTTACAATGTCCAGGAAAACTGCTCGGGAATGAAAATTAATTCCTCATGCATATATGGTAAATAAAGTATTTTTAAAAGTTAAAAGGGTAAGCAAAAGTCGTGTGAGTGCCACACTAATTATTTTCCATGATTTTGAATTTGTTTCGTGCATTTTTTCTTCCATCTATTCATTCATTTGTCTCTTGATATTTTCTGTTTAAGAAGTATCAAAATCTTCATTCTCCTTCCTTTTCTTACATGTCCCATCCCTCCCTGAGCTGCTCTGTCCCATCCCTCCCTTTTAATCATTTTTCAAAAAAATAATTTATTATTAGACACACGCTACTTTTAGGCTTAACTTAGCTACTAATTCATAAAAGTTATATTATTAAGAATATAAAATATGAAAAGTAATTATGCTAACATCAGTGAGTGACGTTGAAAACTTGCCTTGAAAATTAAGCAATTGTTTACTTTTGCTACTATAAAATAGTTTTTTTTTTTTTGTTTTGTTATATAAACTTATAGATTTCTCCAACTGAAATGATACATAGCAACAAATATGGGGCTGTAGTTACTTCACCTGGTGGAAGTGTCAAAAATTAAAAACAATGTTTAATTTAAGAATAATTTTAGATGTCCCATCCCTCCCGACTCTCCCTTACTCTTTGACAAAGTTCTTTGAGTGAATCTTCCCACTAATTCTTACGAAAGGAAATCTAATAGAGTGTTTTTATAGTAACTTTGAAGAAAATCGTTGAAGCCGTTTTTTGAGAAACAGACTTATGTTCCCATTTCCGGCTCAAAATGTCCCACTTCTTTTTTTCCATTATTCCCTAAAAGTTTAAAAAAAAAATCATCTGTACACCAGACTTGTCTCAATTCTGACGTTTCGTAGTTCTATCTTTATTACTTTCGGAGATATGATAGCCAGAAGATTATACACACACATACACACATACTGACCAATTGCCAAAAAATGCTTTTCCGGACTCAGGAGACCTTAAAACTTGTAAATCAGGCAAAATCTCGATATCGAATTTTCGGACCGAATACAATACTTCCACTGCCTACGGTAGTCGGGTAATGGAAGTAAAATAATAATAATAATAACAAATAAAAACTTTATATTTCCAGTTACAAATTTCATGATAACGTTACTAATTAATAATTAGCAATAATGATTACAATTTAATTAGTATTGATTAATTAGTAATTAATTAGTATCAATTAATAAGCAATTAATTAGTATTAAGTAGATAGTATACTAATTAATAATTAGTAAAAATCAGATTGTTTCAAAGTAAGTACACATTTCTACCATTTGAAAATTACTAATGCTAATTATTGGCGAAGAATTATACATTTATAGGTATGTAAATAAATGAAAAAGGTTTTTAAAAAAATGATAATATTCAATAGTTAAAAAAATAAAAATAAAAAATGCGTATTTTTCGAAATTACATTTCTTAATGTCAAAGTTACCAGCTATATTTTAATTAATAATTGATATGTCTTTAAAAATAAATATGTAAGAAATTACAGTCGGTAACAAAAGTGTTGGAACACCAGCAAAAATTCCTATTTAAGAAGGTACACTTCATACGGTTTGGTTAAATAAATCCTTGCCGAATCCTGGTCCTAGTCAGTATAAGAACATGATTCGATAAGGATTTATTTAACAAAGCCGTATGAAGTGTACTTTTTTTACATAGGAATTTTTGCTAGTGTTCGGGCACTTTTGTTACCGACTGTACATTTATAATGAATGAAAGTCAGCAAATGGAGTATATAAGTAAAAGCATAGATTAGCATTGAAAAATACTACGTTAAGGCAAAAATACGTTTGTAGATAGTCCCTTTGCACAAAAATTGCTTATAAGAAATAAAGAATCCAATAATTGGAATAAACAGTTCGATTTTATAACTTTTAGAACTAGATACATTTGAGCATCTGATATTGTATTTTCTGAGTGTTCAATAAATTTTCATTCCGTGATATTCCGTAAAAAGAAAAAAAAAAATGTCATTTTACGAAAATTATTTCTGATATGTTTATTTGTGTAGCTATAATAACATTGTAATATTGATATAGTTTTCAATTTTCCAGTTTTAATTTCTGATTCCTTGTGCAACGGACAACATGCTCTCTGGTGTCATTAGACTTTCTTTTGTGTTTAACTAGGAATCTTAATTTAACCCACAAACAGTGGAATATAGCCAATCATAGCACAACCTTTTCCCACAAACATTAAAAGCTCCGCCTCGTTCTAATCGTCCATTCCCAACTATCTTTTAATTCATATTTAACATATCTGTTAGTTATTGATATAAATTTGCCTCACTAGAGGGCGCCAGAGGTCCCGTTGAGATTAGGGACCCTATATATAGAGAGACTGGACATTGACCGAAAGTCGGCCATCTTAGTGCCAATTCGGAGCGATCCCCGTAGAACGTAATGCTTTTTTCTTCGCGATTGACACTTTACTATACAACATAAACGAAAGGAAATTGTGCTAAATTTGTGCAGAAAGTAATGCAGAATATAAATATGCAATTTTTTTCGTCTTAGAGAAAAAGAATTTGAAGAAAAACGAATTTTATTTTAACCTTCGACATGGTTACTTTTTCAATTCCTATCGGAAAAGAGGAATTTTTTGTTGTATATTTCTATATTAAGCAAAATACGTTGATTGTGAAAGCAATTCTACCTTAGTGAAAGTAATTCTACCTTATTTTTTCAGAGGACATACATTCTATATATAAAAAGTTAGAAAATTTTTAACAAAAATATGGAAATCTTAGTTTTTGTCAAGTAATTCATGAATAAATGTAAAACTATGGCAGAAGAACAGAAATTATTTTTATTATTTTATAAAAATATTTACGTAATATTTTTACAAGCTAAAAATACATATTTTATTTATTTCAGTTACGCATTAATAATAATAATGACTTAGTTAAATATTAAAAATAAAAATTTTATTAATAATAATTTGTAAAAATATTAACTAATATCTTTAGAAATTAGAAAAAAAAAATATTTATTTTATTTACATTTGCTTATTTCATTGATTTTTTTTTTTTTTTTTTTTTTAATATTATGTAAATAAATATATAAACAAACTCCAGTTAAAAGTTGAATTAAAAACACGTGTCATATTGTAATAAATTAATTAAAAACACTCAGGCATCAGGCTCAGGCATCATCAGGGAATTTTGAAAATTCCCTGATGATGCCTTCTTGTATGTAGGCGAAAAGCTTTAGAAGTTTTTATATTTTAATAAATGTATTTTAACGTGTTTTTAAAGTGTTTTTAATTAAAATTTTTAAATAAATATAATTACTTATTTAAATATTATTTATAAAATTTATTATGGCAATTATTATTTAAAAGAAATTTACATTTCATATATTAGCAAATAATATACACCTTATTTTCTTTATTTTTATTAATTTATTTTAAGAAATCTGATACATTTTGCGTACTAGCAGAAAATCAAAAAGTATATTTTTATATAGTTATTTTAAATATGTATTTTAAAATATATCAGAAAAATACATTGAGATCTAACATATTAAATATATTGCACAACAGAACTTAAAAACTAATAGCTAGCAAATAAATAATGTAATTATCTCATATGTTAGGAAATAAATACGTAAAACAGCCTGCAATAAGAGAATTCAAACTATTTAAAGCATATTGTAAAATAAATAATTATGCATTTTTATCTTTTAAAAGTATTCCAAAATTAAAGCAATTTATCTCCCAACAAAGTAAAAATGTAATAAATAAGTTCTTTTTCGATTAAGACGTAAAATAATCAAAATTTCTTCTCAGCGTAATGGTACGCAATGGAGCAACTGGCACTAAAATAGAGAATTTCGTCAAAAAGCCGGCGCGCCAATGTCCAGTCTCTCTCTATATAGGGTCCCTACGTTGAGATGAGATTCGAAGAACATTCCTGTTTATTCTCCCGGGACTTTAGTTTAAGTTCTGTTCTAGAATGGAGAGCAACCAGTCATGAAATAGTAGTTTGCTCTCGGGCCTTTTTGGCCTAATTTTATTATTCAAGGAGCTATAGTTTAAGAAATAGGAAAAGTAACTCCTAGATTAGTTTTAGTTTTAGTTTGGCTTTAGTGAAGAGAGCAACACAATGAAATAGAATGCTCTCAGGCCACCTTTGGCCTAATTTATTTTTATGGAACCACCATTGTCATAACGAAATAGAAAACTGGTGGCTTAGTTGTTAAAATATTACGAATAGAAAATTGTTTTCGTGAAATTTCGAATATGTAAATATTTTTTGTAAATAGTGTTTTTTTCGTCATGTAAATATTTTATTTAATAAACTGTATATATTTTCCCGTCTTCAAGAAGAAGCTGTTGTTTTGTAGAGAAACTTGCATATTATTCGTCTTCATTTTTTAACGTCGAAGAATTCTACAGGTAAGAAGAATATTATTATGTCATTTTGAAGATTATTACCAAAAAATTAAAAGAATTTGAAAATATTAAATAATTAGTCTGATTAAATGAAAGAGCTTGCAATCTATATTTTTCAAAGAGTCGCGAAGACTCGCTTTAAGCCGTTCAGAAGAATGGCGTTTTATAACAATATCCTTCAAGGCAAAACATTTAAAAAAAGAGAGTGAGAGAGAGAGAATTTTAAGTCGTGAAACATGGTTAAATAAATATATAAATAAAAGTATTGAGATTCATAAGAAAAGGGTTGGATTGGGTTGATTAACGTCACACTAGACCACCATAATGGACAAATGGCGACCGTATGAAATCCACTCCTCTGTTTATTTCAGAGACATGTCATCACAATGTTGACCGTTCGCTTGTGAGGAAAGAACTTGTATTGAAAAATACCAAGTTAAGGAAAAAATAAATTTGAAGATATTTCTTAGATGTAGCAAGTAGCATTTATAATATTAACAAAGACTGGCACAAATAATTAGTTTCTTAAACATTTGGAATTGGAGACGTTTGGACTCATTTTTCGTCTTGTACGTACCTGTCAACATCCTAATTAATACTCCGTAGTATTGTTAGTCACGCCTTTTTTCTCACACCAGTATTTTTTTAGAAAGATTTTCTTCTTACTTAATCTCAATTGCATTTGGAGAACATAAATTTTAAAAAATACTGGTGTGAAAAAGAAAAAGGCGGGACTAACAATACTACAGATAATTTATTAAGATGTTGTCAGGTATGCTTGTATCTCAAATTCATGAACAGTAATTGCTTTCTTTTCGGAATATTTATTTCCGTGATAGACGTCCAATCTTATTTTATTTGTGACAGTTTAAACAATTTTATGATATTTTGTGAACAAATGTAAAGTTAGTATTATAATCCCCCTTCCTCGACCATGGATTTAAAATCATCTTATATTATTGTATTTCTATAAAATCTGTAAATATTCAGTTTGAAAAATGCTGATTCACAAAAAATAAAAAGGGAACTCAAGGTTCGCCTTGAATTTATTTAAATATTATTCTTCGTCACAATCTTTAATTTTCAATCGAATTTTGTGATTTTTTTTTTTTTTTTTTTTTTTTTTTTTTACTGTTTACCATACTAACCACTTAATTTTTATTTTTTGTCAAAATCATTTAAAAATTTGCGAATTTTTTATTTTTATTTCTATTTATTTATTTACTTATTTATTTAAATAAATAAATAAATATATATATGAAGGATTTCAATGCATGTTTCCTCATATCATCTGTTAACTAGCTCACACCTGTCATGACGTCAGATGTGACGTAACTGTATTACGTAATCAACGGCGCATCTTCGCCTCTCTGAGAGAGAGAGGTTTATATGAGTCTGTACAAGAAAGCTTTGCTAAGCGTGCGGCAAGAAATGCCCGCATTATGTTATTCTACTTTTCTATTTTATTAAATGTTGTGATTGTTCAAAAGACTCTGCTTTTCACTCTGCGGACCCATTTAAACCAACAATGGTTATGGGCCCAGAGACACGCATCTTACTGCGGACTTTTTAAAAATTTAAATTAACATTCGCTAAAACGAAAGTGCGACTTACTGTTAAGCCTAAGGGCTGAAATCGAAAGTATTTTTGATTCTATTTTTATAAAGAAGCTACTATAGCTGATTAAATATGTCGCAAATATTAAATATAGAAAAGTTATCCAAAAACAATTTTGACACGTGGAAGCTTCAGACAGAAGCTGTTTTAATCAAGAATGATCACTGGAGTTATGCTAACGGAACGAAAATTAAGCCCGATGAAGGCGCCGAAGGCGAAGAAAAATGGCTCGAAAATGACCTTAAAGCAAGAGCCGATTTAATTCTAGCAATTACCCCAAGTGAGTTGTGTCATATTAAACATTGTACCACCTCAAATGAAGAATGGAATAAATTAAAAGAAGTTTACGAATCGAGAGGACCGGCAAAGAAAGCCAAGCTGTTGAAGCAGCTACTCTTTAAGAAAATGAACGATAGTGAAAATATGTCCGATCACCTCAATATTTTCTTTGATATAGTGAACAAGCTAAAAGAAATGGACATTCACATAGCCGAAGACCTATTATCAATTTTGCTCTTATACAGTATTCCTGACAGCTATGAAAATTTCAGGTGCGCCACAGAAGCAAGAGATGAATTGCCGCAGCCTGAAGCTCTAAAAATTAAAATGATGGAAGAATATGAGTCAAGAAAAAATAAAAAACATCAAGAATCGTCAAATGCGTATTTTGCGACTCACAAGAAAAATCTTCCTGAAAAGAACAAAAGAGAAATCTTAAAGCCTGTGCAGAACAAGAACACGTATGGCGAAAGAAATTATGCAATCTTCAAATGCAATTACTGTTCAAAAGTAGGGCATAAAGCCTCAGAATGCAGAAAGAAGATCTCAGACAGAAAATTCACTTCATCGAATAAATACAAAGATAGATCTTTTATGGTTGAAGATAGTACAGAGTTCACGATGGCAGCCAGTAACTCTTTCCAAGAACATTCCGAGTGGTGTCTCAACAGCGGATCGACATCACATATGGCTCATGACAAGAATTTGTTTACAGATTTCGAACCTAGAATTGGATCAGTTATAAAATTAGCTGTAGATGAAACAGCGGAGATCACAGGTGTTGGAACAGTCAAATTAAAAGTTTCCGGTAATCACGGTGTAACCAATTTAAAGTTAACAAATGTTTTGTGCGTTCCAAAATTGAAATGCAATTTAATGTCTATGTCAAAAGCTACTGCAAACAACTGCCGAGTTATATTTACCGAAAAAGGTGCAAAAATTACGGAGCAGGACGGCTCTCTGATTATAAGTGCTACGAGAAAAGGTGATTTATATTTTTTTCAGCCACAGGTGGATATCGCTGCAACAACTCAGGTAAGCAACTTTCATAAATGGCATTTGAAATTAGGACATTTAAATGAAAAAGATTTAAAATTATTAAAATCTGAAAATATGTTAAAAGATTTAAATTTTAATGAAAAAGATTCTTTAAAAGATTGTAAAGTATGCATCCAGTCTAAACAAACTGTGAAACCATTTTGTAAAGAAAACAAATTTCATAGTAAGGAATTATTAGAAGTAGTTTATTCTGATTTATGTGGCCCTATAAATGTTAAATCCCATGGCGGATCACGTTACTTTATTACTTTTTTGGATGATAAATCTCGTTACATTGAAGTAAATTTTCTAAAAACAAAAGGTGAAGCTAAGTACGCGTTCCGGAGATATAAAGCAGCAGACGAAAATCGATTAGGAAAAAAAATTTAAATACTGCATACTGATAATGGTTTGGAATATTGCGGCGAGGAATTCAATAAGTATATTGAAGAATGCGGTATTAAACGCGAATATTCATCTCCAATGACGCCTCAGCAAAATTCTAGAATTGAAAGACAAAATCGTACATTATGCGAAATGGCGAGGTGTTTATTAATGCAATCAAACCTTCCAAATACATTCTGGGCTGAAGCAGTAAATTGCGCTGCATATATTAGAAACAGGTGTCCCACTAAAGGAATTAAAGAAAATAAAACACCTTTCGAATTGTTTTTCGGTTATAAACCAACTGTTAACTATTTTAAAATTTTCGGACAGAAATGTTTTGTTCTAAATAAAAAATCAAAAGGGAAGTTTGAAGCTAGGTCACACGAACATATATTCGTTGGCGGCTATTTAAATGAATCACGCGCTTACAGATTATGGAATAAGGATACCAGAAAAATTGTCATAAGTCGTGATGTTCGATTTATAGACGAGTTTCAAACAAATGATTCAGCTACTACTGATCAATTAGAATTAATTTTTCCGTCTGAGAATAAATGCAATGATTGTAATATTAAAAATGAAATTTTTTTCCCTACTGAAAGCGAAAACATCCACAAGGGGGGAAACAGCGGATCGATTTCCCATCCCCCTGAATTCAACGGAGAAAGTTTCTCTTTTTGGAAAGGGGGGGAAGCGAGCCACTCTGAAGGGGGGAACGTAGAAGATGTGAGCGGAGGGGAAGAGAGTGCTGACGGTATATGTAAACAAGAGGAAGGGATAAACAATCCTCCTTTTAAACGTGGTCCCGGCAGACCTAAAAAAATTAAAAGTTGGAACTTTCAAAAGTCTCATAAGAAGTGTATTACAGATACAAAATATAAAGATGAAACTTCTCAATTAGCTGATAACTCATTTAATGAAATTAATCCTAGCGTAATCGACGCGCTAAACGGAGATTATGCTAAAAATTGGGAGAACGCGATGAAATTAGAATATGATTCTTTAGTTAAGCAAAACGCTTGGGAAATTGTAGATAGACCAAAAGATAAAAAGGTAATTGGGTGTAAATGGGTTTTAAAAACAAAATTCAAACCAGATGGTCAAATTGAAAAATTTAAGGCCAGATTGGTTGCCAAAGGGTGTTCACAGAAACAAGGTATAAATTTTGAGGAAAATTTTTCACCAGTAGCCAGATTAAGTTCTATAAGAACTGCAATCGCGTATGCTATTCAAAATGGTTTCACAGCATACCAGTTAGATTTCATTATGGCATATGTTAACGGTGTTATACATGAAGAAATTTTTATGGAGCTTCCTGAATTTTTTGAAAATGATATACACGAAAATAAAGTGTGTTTATTAAAAAAATCTTTGTATGGTCTTAAGCAGTCAGGAAGACAGTGGTTTAAGAAATTAGATGAGAAATTGAGAAAAATGAAATTTAACCCTTTGAGTTCCGACAAATGTGTCTATTACTCAAAATATCCTTTTGATGCTATTATAATCGTCTATGTCGACGATTTAATTTGTCTCACTAAAAGTGAAGAGCACTATTTTGATATAAGAAATAAATTAGCAGAATCTTTCAAAATGAAAGATATGGGCCTTCTGCATTATTGCTTAGGCATTGAATTTAATCAAGATAGGGACAGCATTAGTATAACACAAAAGAAATACATTGAAGATTTACTAAATAAATTTAATATGGAAGATTCTAGAGTGGTGAATACACCTTTAGATAACAGTGTAAAATTAACTAAACAAATGTGTCCAAATACAGAAGAAGAGAAATCATATATGTCAAAAATTCCTTATAGACAATTAATTGGTTCTCTTATGTATCTGTCGGTTGCTACCAGACCAGATATCCCCCATGCTGTAAATTATTTAAGTCAGTTTAATAACAATCCAGGAAAACCTCACTGGATAGCTGCTAAAAGAATACTAAGGTATCTCAATGGCACTAGAAAATTAGGAATTGTGTATTACAGAGACGATAAACCATTGACAGCATTTGTTGATGCCGATTGGGCATCGGATATAAATGATAGAAAATCATATACAGGATATGTCTTTAAATATGCCGGTGGACCTATTTCTTGGGAATCTAGAAAGCAGTGAACCGTTGCTCTATCCACAACAGAATCTGAATATATGTCTCTGTCCGAATCCGCAAAAGAGACAATTCATGTTAGAAATTTCTTAAAAGAATTGGATCCTGAAATTATATCAAGTCCGACTGCAATCATGTGCGACAATCAAGCCGCACTGAGATTAGTAAAAAATCCTGTTCATCACAATCGCTCTAAGCACATTGATATTCGACATCATTTTGTGCGAGAAGTTTACAATAATAAACTAATTGACATTAAATATATTCATCAGATGAACAACCTGCAGATATTTTAACAAAAAGTTTAAATGCATATAAACATGAAAAATGTTGTGGTATGATAGGACTTAATACTCAGGACTGATGAACTTAAAAAAATATATTTAAACTGTGTTTTCATTAAGAAATTAACTTCTTATATTTTACGTATTTTATTTTATTATATTAACCATAATTATTTGCTTATAATTCTATTTCTTTACTAACACTTTTCTTATTTTAAGTAACTCTTGCATAAAAATAATTTTCTGTAAATTTTAATATGCTATCATAATGCATAAATATGTTTTATTTTCGAAACATTTATTGAATAAGGGGGAAATGAAGGATTTCAATGCATGTTTCCTCATATCATCTGTTAACTAGCTCACACCTGTCATGACGTCAGATGTGACGTAACTGTATTACGTAATCAACGGCGCATCTTCGCCTCTCTGAGAGAGAGAGGTTTATATGAGTCTGTACGAGAAAGCTTTGCTAAGCGTGCGGCAAGAAATGCCCGCATTATGTTATTCTACTTTTCTATATTATTAAATATTGTGATTGTTCAAAAGACTCTGCTTTTCACTCTGCGGACCCATTTAAACCAACAATATATATATATATATATACTCCATAAAAATAATTTCATCTAACATGAACAGAAAGCTGAAAGATTGACAGGCCGCAAATTTTAAACTATCAGGAAAATTAGCCTGAAAAAAAGTCAAGTTTTAAATAATTTTAAACATTTTCTATAAAACTTCTGATTACCTACTGAGTTTAGAGATTTTTAGGCGATGAAGTTATTATCACGATTTAAATTTTAATTTTTGCCAAAATCAGTTGAAAATTCACGATTTTTTAAAAAAGTATTTTACACTCCATTCCAAAGAGCCTCGTGGTTTATAATTCAGCATGATTTAAAAGTTTGAAGGTTGCAAGCTCGCAGATTTTATTTCATATTATTTGGAAACTGTATGATTGGATGGTTGGGCTTTTACGTCGCACTAGTGCTGCGCAGATGGGCAATTGGCGACGGTCTGGGACACACCCCTAGAGGTGGTTCGGAGACATGCCATCACAATTTTGATCCTCCACGGAAGGGATGGCTCTCCCGCTTCGGTGACCCACAGGGGTATAATTTTTTATGGCAACGTGGAGGACATTGCGGCCACGACAGATTTTACGTGCACCAGCCACCATTAGCGTACACAACGATCTTTGGCCGGCTCGAGTACCGAACTCGCAATCTTCCAATTGCGAGGCCGACGTTCTACCGACTGGGCTACCACGGCCCATTTGGAAATTGGAAGATTGTCAGATTGCAAATTTTAAACTATCAGTACAAATTGATTTAAAAAACAAATTTTAGTTAATTTTAAAAAATCTATGAAACAGATTTTCATCAAACACAACTAAGAACCTTCCTCATTAAAACAGCGTTCTAATAAAAATAGACATTGAAATAGTTATGTTCTTTTGGAAGCTACAAACACCACATGCAGACAAGTTTGAAACTTATAACACCAATCTTCTTCTTTTTTTTTTTTTTAATATATATTAGTATGACAGGACTATTTCCTTCAGACAGCGATTTTGCGTTGTCACATTTCCAATATGCCAGAATGCCTACCAATATCCAGTTTTACCATTTAATTTCTTAAACTATCTTAAAATACATAGAAATTTTTTTATTGATAAACTCATCAACCGTGAAAATTCGTTTTAAGTAGTTTTGAGTATAAGATTGATTATATATATATATATATATATATATATATATATATATATATATACCAACTATGTGAAAAACATCAGAGCCGGGAATTGAACCCAGACCCTCCACATAACGTGCGGAAGGGCTTCCACTGAGCCAACCTGGTTGATAACCAGCTCGACATTTTTCACTTAATAGCCGTTACATGTGCGTTTGCAGATACGATGACCATGCCAACGGCTATTATGTGAGAAATATCGAGCTTGTTATTAGCCAGGGTAGCTAATAACTTTTTTTTTTTTCAGTTACAAGATTGCAATATATAAATTAGTTTTATCGTACTAAAATAAATTCTGTCAAAGACATCTTTTTTTTTTCTTTTTTCTTTTCTTTTGTTGATTGTTAAAAATCTAGAGATAAGATCACATTAGAAGAATCGATTTTCTGTACAAATGAGTTATACATTCCTTGTGTATTAAAATACCAATATTCCCTCAACAATAAATTATATGTTGAAGCACAAAATAAATTAATTTAAAATTAAATTCGACTATTGATTGCAAGATTTTTTTTTTTTTTTTTTACGAGAGAAATCTTTTTATCCATTGTTCATTAAATCATTTTCATTGTCTTCATAACAAAAGGTCACTAGATACAGAATTCTAATTACATACGCGACTTCTGCAAGTGAAGACAATAATAATGCTCATTGTGTAAAACTTTATTTCAATGAAATATAGTCGAAAACTTTGTAATTTATGATACTACTACAGAATATTGTGAACAACTGACAAATTCATTATCGAACTCTCATAGGATAGTTACATCAAAAAACAAAACCTGATATAACTAGCTTCTATTAGTTTAGAAAATTGTAAATTGCATTGTTCATGTTGATTAGTAAGTTTGAAATAAACTAGTACAATAAAAGAACTTATTAAATAGGCGAATGAAAGGAATTGTTACATTTTCTTCATTAATTATTCTATTTGAAAAGCATGTGAATAATAGAATATAAAAAAATTATTTTTTTTTTAACACATTATTAAATTTAAATATTCTAATGAAATTTATTATTGAAGTGTACGTTTACTAATCTGGTAAATAATAATAAGAAGAATTTTTCGAAATACCAAACTCGTAAAATAAATGAAAATTTGTTTTAAAAAAAATAATAAAATTGTAAAAATAAAGACGTTTTGAAAGTTTCTTTAAGATTAAGTATATTTCAAATCATAAAATCATGTAATAAAACACAAGGCTGTTTTTTAACACCAAAATGGGATCATTTGAGCATGCACAAAATTATTTGAGCTAATTCGAAATCATCACATTTTTGTGACTAGATGAATAGACAATATGAAATTAAAAAAAAAAAAAAAAAAAAAAAATAACAATGTTTTTTATTTATAATATGCAGAGTTTTTAACGAAAATTATCGCCACTTTTAGATAAATTGAGAAAACACTTTTGAAATAATACACTGCAATCTGAATACAAATAAATTAAATATTTTATGAAATATAAGCCCTTTTAGTGTTTTAACTACGTCTGCGCGAAAACTTAAAATAAATATTTAAAAAAAAAAAAAAAAAAAAAAAAAAAAGACTTTTTTTGCATGTTTTGACAGTCAAATGCATAGATCGTTCAGAAGAACTTAAATAAAATCTAAAGTATTTATTTATTTCAATTTATTCTGGGATACCAAAATGTATGCTGATTTCTGATAACCAATAATATATATATATTTGTGTGTGTGAGTGTGTGAGGTGTATGTGTTAGAATTTTTAATCTTGAATTACTTTTGGCCAGTAGTGTACATGTATAGTATAGTGTAACCACGTTTCTCGCACGTAGCATAGAGGACAACCAAAAAGTTTTTGAGAAGTGCTAAATTGACCAACAAGTTGGAATTCTGTAAACATCCAGTCATTCAGTGTTCCCTTATCGATATTTTCTCCCAATCACAAGGGTTATCACTCTTATTGAGTGTTAACCTTTAATGGGTGTTATCGCGCTTATTAGGAGATAACACCCTTATTGTCGTGTGTATAATGAGTATATAGTGTATAATGGGTGTTATCGCCCATTAAGAGTGATAACACGCATTAAAGGTTAAACATTCAACAAAAGTTAATGCTCTTATTGAGTGTTATCACCCTTATTGGGTGTTTCATCCTTGTTAAGGGTTATCACCCTTATTTTAACATTGGACTCGTTGAGTCAGCACTTGCACAGAGGCTCTCATGATCGCAACAAACGTGGTTGAAGAAATGCATAATTCTTTAGACGTCTTTCAAAATATGTTGTGTTTACTTTGAAAACTTCTCTGTCATCTCACTGAAATCCGTTATCAAAGCAAAATGGCCTGCTGCTTTGTTTGTTATATTAAACGGATCTGCTTGGCTAGAAACGCGAAGCAGGCTACTTACTTATTACTTATTGACTTAAGTAAACTGGGCATTCGCCAAAATAACGGTAAATACCGTAAGAAGTAATGAAAGAAGTTGGTGTTATGATGTTAGATTTGATATTTCTGAGAGAAACAACGTTTTTGGAAATTTTATTACAATGATGTGGACGGTCAGCAATATTAGTTAAAGAAGTTGGTGTTATGATGTTAGATTTGATATTTCTGAGAGAAACAAAGTTTTTGGAAATTTTATTACAATGATGTGGACGGTCAGCAATATTAGTTAACCAGTTAGTTGGGATGGGAATTGGACGGAGACTATGCAAAGAGACTGTTAATTGACAATTGTAGTAAAAGTGTCGTGGCGAACCCTCTTCCCCACACGGACACAGAGAGAAGCGCGAGCAATGAAATTTGTAGAGATAGGATGGGAAAGGACCGTGATAAGAGAGGAATGTTATAATCGCTGTATTCAGGTTGTATGAAGAAAATTATACTCTTGACTTGATTTCGAAAGTATAACGTCTTTCTGTTGATCTTTCCCAGAATTTCTTTCTTTATTTTTTGTTGTTGTTGTTGTTTTGTTTATCTGATAAACAATGGGGAACACTGAAAATCACTCCAAACCACTGAATAGTGGTGAACGGCCTCCTCCCATCTTTTAAACCTTTAGACTGAACAATCAAATGCAATATACTTTTCAGCTCAAAAAAAACCATTGCTTGCAAACTTTTATAATAACATTGTCACCAAATTCTTGCAATAAAACAGGATGAAATAATTTTCCATATTACAGGATATGTTTATAGAAAGGGAAAATGAAGCATATCGTTATGTATATTTGTCCGTGTGTAAGACATATAAGTATTACAATAACAACATAAGGAAACATTACTCATAAATTACAAACACACTTCTCCATAATTCAGAAATACTTTTGTTCAAAAGTTTAGCAACATTTAAAGAACAATGATTGTTCTTTAAATTTGTAAGTTGCCGAATTCATATAAATATGTAGGATATATATACATATATATTTTAACTTTAGAGATGTAAATAAAAGAGTGGTCTTCATATCTTTCGTTGAAGGGGTCAACAACAAATTAAATAACAGACAGAATATTTGCTGCTACATTGTAGTATTAAAATAATGAAATGGTTTGTAACTGTAGCAAATATTAATATAAAACCTAAACAATTTCCGGATGTATAGTGTCAAAGCATATATAAACATGTAATGTCAAATAAAAAAGTTCGAAGTATTTTTTTTAACCTTAAAAAACATCAGCATTATGCCGTTGATTTTCGTCACCGCAATAACTCAAATCCATAGCTGTACGGGCCGTGTAGAAGTACACAAAAAAACTGTAGAGAGCAATTTTCCTTTGCAGAAGAAGTAATCAGGCAGAATAAGATTAACTTGCATTTATTGAAAAAAATCACAAAAAGAATCCTCTTTAAACATGAAGTACATCTTTTTTGAAGCACAGATGAATATATCAATCTCCCACGGAAATTGAGACGGGGGGAGAGGAGGACACAACAGAAAAACGGCTTACTCTATCGACGTCAAAATCGCAAAAGCTTCCCTAAATCTCTCAGCTTCCTAGAAGTTAAATTGCAACCCCAAAGATTGGCATCGTTGAAATGCAGCCAAAAGAATGCCAAACTGTTTCTTTGTTCTTCTAACATATTCATACTAAATTTTTGAATATAAAAGTCGTTACAAATATTAAATCGATTTGACATTGAGAAGCCATGCCAAATGACCTTCAACTCCACCGTACACGAAAGAAGGCGACGCTTAGACTATAAAACAACATTATAAATCTATTTTTAGAATGATAATGACCCTCTTGAAATAATAATAGGTTTTTAACGTAAACATACAAGGGTAATAAACATGAAATCAAATGATTATTTTATTTTATTAATAGCTGTATATGCTAGGAACAGATTGATAACGACTTTTTAAATTACCCTCAGAAAATAAATAATTATGGCTAAATTGATTTAATCCATTCGGGGAAAATGTATAAACATACTATTTTTCAAAAACCCCAATATAAAAATTGCTTTATTTTATTCCTAGATCAATGTGTTTGTAACGATAGAAGAACAAAGAAATGAAAATTTTGATTTAAAAATAAAACGGGAAATTCTCTATAATTAATTACTTGAATTAGATAAATTTAAAAAGATTTATTTTATATAATCTATATTAATCCCTCCTTTTTGTTATATATTAAGTTTGGATAAATAAATAAGCTTTTAAAGGACATATGTGTGAGAACACTCACACAAGCATATTTTCTGTTTATAATATGAAAAGTTTAAAAAAAAAAAAAAAAAAAAAAAAAAAAAAAGTTAATGCCTAAAACACCGTAGAAATTATATCGAGTAATTAAAGTACAAATACATATTAAATATCTCACGAACTATGAAGACTTGAACAAAAAATGTTTAAACTGCGTATATATGAAAAACAACAAAAAAAAAATGCATAATTCAATAGTCAAAGATATATGTAGACCAATTTGTCGATATCTTTGACTACTAAACTGTGCAGTTTTTAAAGATAAGTAGAGAGAGAGAGAGAGAGAGAGAAAGAGAGAAATCTTTTGATAATTTTTTTCATATAAGTTAATTTATATAAAAAGATTTATGAAAACTGTGAAAAATCAGAAAAATCAGTACTGTGAAAAATCAGAAAATTATAAGCAAAAGGGTAAGCAAATTTTCAGTTACTGACTAAAATTAATATTCTAAAAAGGATATGTTAAGAAAATGCTTAAGTTAATGAATAATTACACTTTATTACATAAAAATCTATTGATGCTTTATTTTTATTATGGTTATTGTTGTTTTCATTATTATTATTATTATTATTAAAAAGTAAGATATTTTCATTTAAAAAAAAGTTTTTATTAACCAATTGAAAAAAATGTATATATCTGGAGTGATTCCACACGATTCTCCGAACTATGAAATTGACGGTTGGTCAAGGACGTACCCAGGGAGGGGATCCATGGGCTCCGGACCCCTCCCGAAATAAAGCTGAATAAAAGATAATTTAATATATATGTCTTTCTGAATTTGAAGTAAAAAGTGCTGCTTAAAATTTAAAATGTTGACATATGTTTCAATACCTCTCCTTGCCTTTTTGAAGACTAATTTCAGGGCTGAAAAACGTCGCTCATATACATTATATTATGAGAAATAAGTAGAAAGTGTTCAATGTAAATTTTCAGGGGTATGGACATTTCTTTTAAGCACACTGTAGTGCATTTGTAAATTTGAAATAATATACAGCATATTATAAAAGAATATTTTTTATATAAAACACTATGTACTTACAGTAATCAGTATGGAAAAAGGTACCAAGATGTATTGAAACATACGTTGACTTTTAAAATTTTTAAATTTTAAACTGCACTTTTTAGCATTAGCATACAAAACCAGTGTACGCAGCCTCTAATTGTGATCAGATTAGTTATTCAGGGAGAGCGTTAGTAGGGTGAGGAGGAGGCACTGGCTTCCACAATTGGACACATTTCAAAATTTCACAGAGAAACGTTATGATTTTTCATAGATATTTTTTATTCACAAACATATTTTTTAGCTATTTCTCCAACTTTGTAAGGCTCATTTTAATAATATATAAGAGATAATGCTATCCAGATCAATCGGAAAATTTTTGGCACAACCACTGAATTAACAAAGGATTTATAAGTATGCATTATGCGTTTTATTCACCTCACATACTCTCACTCCCTTTCCTTCTAAAAAATTTTGATTTCCTTTTACATATTTTTGGGGGTTCCAGACATAGCGAAAATCCCAGATGGGTCATTTAAGACTCTTTTTATCCAATTACTGAGATTCTGATACATTTTTCAAAGCAATTTTTTTAGAAAATCTATGAAATTAGCAAATGTTCTAAATGGCGTTTTTCATGTTTTATAAACAAGGGAAAAACTGAAAAAGATAAACTTATTTTCGATCGATATTGCCTTTATATATACATATATATATACACACACACAAAAAAGATTATCTCTCTCTTTTTTTTTTTTTTTTTTTTTTTTCAATTTAATGAAATTAATGAACAGTTCAATTCTATTTAACCTTTCAGGGGCAAGTACAATTGAAGTGTTCATTAATTTTAATGAACAGTTTTGTTTCCTTACTGAACTTCAGTCATTAAAAATAAACTATCACCAGAATTTACGAACAAGTCCCCTGCAAAAGAAACAAATGAAGTGTTTTCCTCTATATTATTGAAGTAAAACTTTGTAAAAAATATCCGGGATAAGTTTTTTCAGTTACGATTTCAAATTAGGTGCGCACCTGATAGTGTTAAAAAATTGAACTTTGAAGTTTTTTCTAAAGTTTGAGTCTATCTTGCGTAGGTATTGGTGGCAGCTCTAATTATATAGACAAAATATGACGGGAAGGGGCAAAGAAATGCAAAACTCTAAATGTTCTTATAATAATAGGTAAAGGGTGAAAACAGACTGTGCCTCATCCCACGTGCCTGAATGGAAATGCAATTCTGCTTCTGGACTACTCTCGAAATAAAACCCTGTGTACGTCCTTGCGGCTGATAAAAATAAATTAAAGTAACAGAAGCCGTTAAATAAACAAAAGAGGACATTATAATAGGGTGTTTGATTATTTTTCTGTATATAGTATGTTGTTTACATTAACACTATTACCTTTCATATGATTTGAGCACATAAGTCAGTATGATAAAAAAAATTTCGCTATGTCCCTGTAAAAAATCTATAAATGCTAGACTCAGTAATTAAATAAATAAAAATTCGGAGTGACTGAACCTGACTTTCCGAACATTAAGTAATTAGCGGTTGTATAAATAAATTAAAGTAAGACAGGTCGTTAAAGAAACAAAAATGAAAGTTATAATAGAATGTTTGAGTAGTTTGCTCCATTGTTTAATTTTACGCTATTACACTTCAAATAATTTGAGCCTATTGATCACAATGATAAAGAATTTTTTCGTTGTGCTCCTGTAAAAATCTGTATGGGCTAGATGCACCAAAATCTATACATTTCGTACAACGGTGACCTTTAATATAAGTATAAATTTTCAACTCAATCGGATATAGCGTTTAGACGCTATCGCACTTTAGTGAATTTGAGGCCATAGGTCATAATGATAAAGAATTCTTCGTTGTGTCCCTATAAAAAAAAATATATATATATATATACGTGCTATATTCCCCAAAATCTGTATCTTTCGTGCAACGCTGACCTATAACATGTGTATAAATTTTTAACTCAATCGAATAAGGTGTTTAGATGCTATCGCACTTTAAAAAGTAAACTGATTTGGGCACATAGACAATAATAATAAAGAAATTTTCTTCGTGTCCCTGTAAATATCTATAAGGGCTAGACTCACCGAAATCTATACAGTTCGCGCTACGGTGACCTGTAACATGTACATAAATTTTCAGCTGAATCGGATGAGGCGTTTAGAAGCTATTGTATTTTGAATAATTTAAACCCGTAAGCCACAATGATAAAGAATTTTTCTTGTGATCCTTTAAAAAACTATAAGTACTGCATAGTCCAAAATTCATATAATTAATGTAACGATGATCTATAACATGTATATAAATTTTCAACTCAATCCGATATGACGTTTAGACTATCGCACTTTATAGAATTTGCGCCCATAGGGCATAATGATAAAGAATTTTTCTTTGTGTCCCTATAAAAAAAAAAAAAAAAAAACTATAAACTCTAAATTCACCAAAATTTGTGCAGTTTGTGCAACGGTGACTTATAGCATATGTATAAATTTTCAGCACAGTCAAATAAGGCATTTAGACGCTATCACACTTCAAAAAAATTTTGGCCTATAGACCATAATGATAAAGAATTTTTCTTTGTGTCCCTGTAAAAACCGTAAGTCCTAGATTCACAGAAATCAATAGGATTCGTGCTATGGTGACCTACAACATACGTACCAACTTTCAGCTCATTGGAACAAAGTGTTTAGACGCTATCGGGTTCACTCACATACGTACACACATACATCATCTTAAAAATAGTAAATATGAAATAATGGGACCTCAAAACGTGTAGAAACACCAAAATATGAAACTCTGATTTTTGACTTGATTACAATACTTTCATCACTATAGTGTTTGGAAAGTAAAAATTAAAGCCGAATTTTAATTAACAAAAAATCTAAAGTGACTCCATTCGACTTTCCGAATATTAAGTAATTAACAGTTGTATAAATATATTAAAGTAAGAGAAGTCGTTAAATAAACAAAACAGAAAATCATAATTGGGTGTTTCTGAATTTCCCTCCATATAGTATGATGTTTAATTTAAAGCTATTGCACTTCAAATAATTTTAGCCCATACGTCATAATGATAAAGAATTTTTCTTTATGTCCCTGTAAAACTGTATAAGAGCTATATTCACCAAAATCTATATAGCTCATACGATTCTGACCTATAAGATGTATTTAAATTTTCAGGTCAATCAGATAAGGCATTTAGACGCTATCGCACGTAAATAAATTGAACCCATAAGCCATAACGCTAAAGAATTTTTTGTGTTTCCCTGTAAAAATACTATAGTGATAGATTGCACAGAATTCATGCAGTTCGTGCGATGGTGATCTATAACATGTATATAAATTTTCAGTTCATTCGTTCGTTTAGACGCTGTCACGCTTTAAATAATTTGAGCCCATAGGACATAATGATAAAAAAAAATTTTTTGTGTCCCTGTAAAAAGAACTATAAGCGTTAAATTCACCAAAATCTATACAGTTCCTGCAACTGTGATCTATAATTAAATTTTTAGCTCAATCAAATAAGGCGTTTAGACGCTGTCGCACTTTCAAAAATTTAAGCCCATAGACCATAATGATAAAAAAATTTCTATGAGTTCCTGTATAAAAACTGTAATTGCTAGATTCACCAAACTTTATACAATTTGTGTGAGGGTCACATATAACATGTATATAAATTATCAGCTAATCGGATAAAGCATTTAGACGCTATCGCATTTTTAAAAAATTTGGCCCATAGACCGTAATGATAAAGAACTTTTCTTTGTCTATCTGTAAAAAAACTATAAACACTAGATTCACCAAAATCAATAGGGTTCGTGCTACAGTGACCTATAACATATATACCAACTTTCAGCACATTTGAGAAAAGCTTTTCGACGCTATCGTGTTCACTCACACACATACACACGCACATATACCAACACCCCATACATTACACACATGCATACATCATTTTAAAATTAGCAAAAATGAATTCAGGGAACGTTCAAAACATATAAAAACACCAAAATCTCTAAGCCGAATTTATGTCATGTTTACAATAGTTTCCTAACTTGGTATGTTCGGAAAGTAAAAATCTGGAGTGACTCCACTCGACTTTCCGAACATTAAGTAATTAACGGTTGTTTAAATAAATTAAAGTAAGAAATAAAGTCGTTAAATAAACAAAAGGGCAAAACTATAATACGGTGTTTGAGTATAGTTCATTAAATAATATGTCGTTTAATTTAACATTATTACACTTCAAATAATTTGAGCCCATAGATTATAATGATAAAGAATTTTTATTGTGTCCCTGTAAAATTCTATAATACTAGATTCACCAAAATCTATACACTTCGTGCAACGATAACTCATAACATATGTATGAATTTTCATCTGTTTCAAATAAGGCGTTTAGAAGCTATCGCACTTTAAGTAATTTCTACTCATAATTCATAATGATAAAGAATATTTTTATGTCCCTGTAAAAATGATATAAGTGCTAGATTCACCAAAATATATACAATTCTTACGACGGTAACCTATAAAATGTAAATAAATATTCAGCTGAAATGAATAAGGATTTAGATGCTATCGCACTTTAAATAATTTGAGTTATAGACCATAATAATAAGGAAGTTTTCTTTGTGTCCCTGTGAAAAAACTGTGAGTGCTAGATATACCAAAATCAATAGGGTTCGTGCTACGGTGACCTCTAACATACGTACCAACTTTCTTCTCATTGGAACAAGCGTTTAGACGCTATCATGTTCACTTACACACATTCGCACTTACATACATCACCGCAAAAATAGTAAAAATGAATTCAGGGGATTTCAAAACGTGTAGATACACCAAAATCTCAAAATCGAGATTTTATCATGATTACAGTACTTTCCTTACATATGTATCTTCAGAAAATAACAATTACAAGTAATTCAAGCTTGTGGAAGCTGTTTATCCATAATTCATTATTCTGAAAGCAACTTGAGTGCTGCCATTCAAAAGTCAAATTTTCAGCAGTAAACATATAGCGTGCTAAAGTAAGTGACATGTAAATACATGTTATCACTCCAAACCACTGAGCTTCAAACAGATTTCAGTATAACAACATCAAATACATGCATCAAGTTTGTAATGCTGACACTTTGGCTTTCCTCATATTTTTAAATTAAAATAATCAAGCTGAAGTTGTTTAATTAATTGAAGACATGAGCAAGCAAATATATGATTTATTTGTTCTATTCATTAATGTATAAATTAGAATTTTGAAATTCAATGATCCATTCTGCTAATTAATAGGGTTATATAAATGTAATATATTTTTCTCTTAATTAGTTTTAATCTGGACATTTACGCAAACCATATGCGTAAGAACGATTTCACAATGCATTGTTTGATGTAACGTCAGCGTTTTTTAATTAAATGTCAGAAGCTCTGTTGAAATTATCTATACATATTTATAAAATACAATGTTTATGTGTGTTTTCGCTATACGCAAGCGAAGTGTGACGTCACTGACCGTCCGTGGATGCAAGAAAATGGTTTCCTGTGTTAATCGCCCATTGAATTTTTTGTAAAAAATTATTATCTGAATTATATAGCATTTATAAAGGAAAGATATCAAATTTAATAAGTAGTAGGGAAAATTTATTATTATTGTTGTTTTTAGAGATCACATGTGAAAAGCAAAAGAAGTAGCTTAATATATTTTAGTTAAATTTATCCTACAAATATAATGTAAATTAATTATATCTCAAAATAATTTTTAAAATATTAAATACTAGCAGGCTTTGCCCGCTTCGCTGGACGTTAAACTTAAATGATTTGTCAAAATGCCATATCTTTATTAATAACCTAAGTTCTCGCTGTGATTGGTAGAGGTTTTCTCGCTCCCAAAGTTAGGAGTCTGGGTCCCCACTGCCTTCGGCACAACTTACCCACTTCTTACTTCCCCACCTTCAGCGGGTGAGTTCGAAGTTTTGCAGAATCCCACTAATGTACATAATGCGTACATTTAATCAATATCCACACACCAAAATTCGCCATTCTAAGATAATTCAAAGCGAATTGAAACGGAAAAACATGTTTTTACACATGTTTATTGCCCTCCGACTCCGAGAAGGGGGGGGGGGGGATTTCGAATTTCATGAAATGCAGTTAAAATAAGTGCCGGATGCATGCAAACAATTTACGCACCAAATTTCGTGACCACAGAAGTCTTTAATAGACAATATTATAAATAAAATAAAAAATAATAATAATAAATAAAAATTATACAGACACGACATTATTTCATTATTTAAAACATGAAAATCTGACATTGACAGATTTTAATTTAGTGCCAGAGGCCTACTGCTAAACTTGTTAATATCGACAAATTCTTCTTTAGTTAATTCGTGACGATCTAAATTCCATGATAAAGTTTTCATTAAATCAAACCAATGTGTTTCAGCTGCAGATATTGTAACAAATAACGTTGGAAGTCCAAACTGTCTTATAGCCGCAAAACAACGTTTTTTCTCTTTTTCCCAATGACGGGGAGGTGTGCATTGGGGGGACTCATGCCAAAGGTGTGCCTTGGGGGGGGGGGGAACTCATGTCAATTTTGTACCTTGGGGGACTCATGTCAAAGTTGGGCCTGGGGGGGGGACTCATGTCAAAGTTGGGCCTTGGGGGGACTCATGTCAAAGGTGTGCCTTGAGGGGACTCATGTCAAAGTTGGGCCTTGGGGGGACTCACGTCAAAGTTGGGCCTTGGGGGGACTCATGTCAAAGTTGGGCCTGGGAGGGGGACTCATGTCAAAGTTGGGCCTTGGGGGGACTCATGTCAAAGGTGTGCCTTGGGTGGGGACTCATGTCAAAGTTGTACCTTGGGGGACTCATATCAAAGTTGGGCCTTGGGGGGACTCATGTCAAAGTTGGGCCTTGGGGGGACTCATGTCAAAGTTGTACCTTGGGGGGGACTCATGTCAAAGTTGGGCCTGGGGGGGACTCATGTCAAAGTTGTGCCTTGGGGGAATTCATTCAATAAATCCCCATTCAATAAACCGACAGAAATAGGCCCATAGCACTATTAAGAGTGTATTATAAAAATTCGACAACGCTGTACCGACTGAAATAGGGGTGCCTTTGGGGGGACTCATGTCAAAGTTGCGGCTTGGGTGGACTTCATTCAATAAATCCCCATTCAATAAACCGACTGAAATAGGCCTCTAGCACTAATTAAGAGTAACCTATAAAAATTCGACAACTGTACCGAGTGAAATAGGCCTCTAGCACTAATAAATACAAAAAGCACAGCTTAAGTATCGGAACCCTTTGGTGACTTTAAATATTTTAAGCCATTTTTGCGATGAACTGAATTGGCTCTCTCAATTGTGCAATTAAAGATCTTGGCGAGAAACGTCCGAGCTACTTCGTTGCCGAATTTCAAATTTTGCCATAGGGATCCAATACTAAAGCTGTTCCATATCGAATCTGGGTTGAAAACGGAAAAAGGGTAAAATAAATTAGAAATATCAGACCTATATTTATAAATTTGATACCGAATGAAAGGGGCGATTTTGCTGAATCCAGGGGTTCAAACAGTTTTTCGATGCGACAATTAGATTTTAAAAAAATAACTAAAGTATGAAATTTAAGTGGCAACGGAAAAACGGATAAAGCGAAAAATAAATTAGAAATATCAGACCTATCATTACAAATTCAGTACCAAATGAAAGAGGTGATTTTTCTGAATCCTGGGGTGGAAACAGTTTTTCGATACGACAATTAGATTTTTTAAAATTAACTAAAGTATGAAACTTAGATGGCAACACTTCATTTTAATCTTTTCATAATTTGTAGTGAAAATCACGCGATAGAAAAGTCTTTAACTTAAAAATTTATTTTTATATTTCATTTTTTCATTCAAAGCAATTTAGTGAAAAGATATTTATGGCGCATGCGCAGGCGTTTTTTACCCACAATTTAAACACTAATTATAATTTTGAAAATTTCTATATATAT
This sequence comes from Salticus scenicus, assembly GCA_963930645.1. Classification (NCBI taxonomy): domain Eukaryota; kingdom Metazoa; phylum Arthropoda; class Arachnida; order Araneae; family Salticidae; genus Salticus; species Salticus scenicus. The sequence goes on from OZ005656.1 coordinate 109,994,796, forward strand.
AATTTCAAGTTAGGTGAAGACCTAAGTTTCTACCAAGCGCCGTTGAATTCCGTCCAGCCGTTCTCGAGTGATGCCCGGACAAACGTGTTTTAGTCTTTTACCCCCTACGGGGGAACGGGGGGGAATTTCCGAAAAGTTGATAGATATAATTTTAAGTTGGGTGAAGACCTAAATTCCTGCCAAGCGTCGTTGAATTCCGTCCAGCCGTTCTCAAGTGATGCCCGGACAAAAAAAGCGACATTCGGACACGATGACACACACACACACACACACACACACACACAGGCAAAATTTTCTGAAGTCATTTTCGGCTTTCATGGGGTGTAAAACGTGAAGATATCGCAAAATTTTTCGATTCCGACAAATTTACAGACAAAACTCTGATTTTATTAATATAGATTTCAATAGTAGAGTGTGCCCTAAAAGTTCCAGTACTGACGCTGATGCATTTTTTTTTTTTTTTTTTTTATAACAACAAACGTTTAAACGATCATTTTTATGTTAATGATAAAAGACACATTTAAATTAACGGAGGAAAAAATATAGAACTTACATTTATAATAAATGCTCAAAATGTCCACCCTTTTCTAGAAGGCAAAGCTATGTTAAACATGCGCTATTTATTTGCGCATGTTTTTAGAAACGCGTGACTTCTGGTATCCTTTGAGTAATGGTGATTTTTAGATCATCTATTCTTTTAGTATTATCTGCATAAACGTTGTTCTTTAAATATTCCCACAAAAAAAAGTCGAGAATGCTCAAATCAGGGGGATCGAGGTGACCAACGATTTCTTGAGGTGAGTCGATCGCCAAAAAAAATCTTCAGACACAGACATTAAAAATTGTTATAATAACATTTATAGTTATTTAAATTGAGGATTGATAATAAGAAAATGTATTTGAAAATGAAAACGGTATTTAATTTTACTATTGTGTATGCGTTGCATAGCGTACCACTTTCAATATCGGGCTCGGGCTCTGATCACACAAAATTTTTCGGGCTCAGGCGGGCTCAGTTCATAAATGTTTCGGGCCCGGGCGGGCTCGGATTGCCAAAATAGAGCCCGAACTCACCTCTATCGTATGGCACGTTTCACCACCTTATTGGAACCAAGAATCTCATTCATTCACGTTACAGAAGATGCAACGAATTACTGGATAAGTTCATTGCATACAGAATCATCAACAGTTGATTCAAAAAACAGAGGTCCAATAATCCTTTTACATGATACAACACACCATATGCCAATTTTTAGTTCCCCATCATACTATAGGTATTGGGAACTTAGGTAATCGTGAAAATTTTCGACCTCGGTTTTTTTACTTTTTTACACGTTTTCAGGTGTGAGGAATCCGAAAATGACAAAATTTTTATGGTGCCTGTCTGTAGGGTGTCTGTTAGTCTGTTAGTCTGTGTACACGATATCTCAAGAACAAATTGTCGTAGAAAGGTCAGATCAGTTTTAAAATATTACTTTCGACACTGGCAAGAACCCTATTCATTTGCAACATTCAATTTTAAAAACTTCAGAAGTTATTCGAAATTTACGATTTTCTTAACATGGGAGAATAGGACAAAAATTCACTTAAACGTGCATTAAATGGAAACTTTTTACTGTAAAAATGTCAAACCAGTTTTAAAATATCAGTTTTGATGCCGTAATGAACATAAGTAACTATAAACAGGCTACTTTGAAAATTTCGCAAGTTATTGTATATTTACGAATTTCTTAACATGGCAGTATAGGGCAAAATTTCACATAAACGTCAATTTTGAGAGATATTTTCATCGTAAAGATGTCAGACTACTTTTGAAATATTATTTAGGACACTGGCATGAGTATTAATGACTATGAATTTTCCAATATAAAAATTTCGTATGTTATTGTAAATTTACGAATTTTTTAACATGGCAAAATAGAGCAAAATTTCACATAAACGTCAATCGTGAAGAATATTTTCCTCGTAAAGATGTCAAACCACTTTCGAAATATTATTTAGGATACTGAGATGAATACCATAGAGTATGATTTTGGAATTTACGATTTACTTAAAATGGCAGAATAAGGCAAAATCGAGCATAAACGTCCATTTTAAGAATCATAAATATATCAGACAATTTCAAAATAACATTTTTGATACTTGTATGAACATGATTGACTGCAAATATTCTAATAGGAAAATTTCGGAAGTTATTCGAAATTTAAGATTTTATGAACATAGCAAAATGGGAAGATATTTCATAAAAGTACGCATTTTTAGGGAAGTTGCATTGGAAATAGTAGCATGAAAATAAACTACGAAATTGATCCCATTAAAATAAATTAATAGATTAGAATAAGATATCGAACTGAATGGTGGGTAGCCTATTAGGCGACGATTTCGTTCTGTCATTGTGTCAAGCGTTTGGTCAAATTCATTTCTCTTAACATGAATATAAGTCCTGTACAAGAAATTTATGAGAACATACATATGATGGGGAACTGAGCAGAGTCCACCTATGCCAACTAGTTTGTGAATGTAAAGGTTTTTGCATTAATGAATGAGGATTGTTGCACAAATACGAGAGTTTTGCGCGCTCAGGTTACCGCTTAAATCAAACCATGCCTCATATGTTTTGTCTAAAATGTTGATGTTTGTCTAAAATGTTGTTGATGTCTAAAGTGTTGATGACGAATAAACCTATGAAACCGCTTCTCAATGTCTGGCGGCATTATCGCTTGTTCAATTTTTACACGATAAGCACGGAAATTCAAAACTCTTAAAGCCTTATGTGCTGATCCACGAGATGCACTCATTTCTTGTGCCCAACGCCTAACGGATTTTTGAGAAGTTCGCAATGTTCTTCGTTGAGTGTCTTGCAGAAAGGCTGGTGTAACAACTTTTGATCTTCCACACCTGTGCTTGTCTTCCACAGAACTGGAGATGGAATAAATAGTTACTTTTCAGTAATAGGTTACTTCGTTCCATACTTCCTTTGGTAATAGGTTTTTGCAACTATTGTTTTTATAACCTATTACTTTTTAATTTACCTATGGCTAATGTCTTTCTAATCCTTTCTGGATGATATACAATATATACATGTGTCCTACATAGTGGATGCGGTTCATGTTTTTAAGTCCCAATGCTTTCGAATAGTAATCTTCACTTTATTTAACACTAGAATTTCTTCAATTAAAAAAAAAAAAAAACGCTCATATGAAATAGTGGTAGAGTCAAAATTTTACACAAACGTTTGTCCCAATCGAGTAAGCTTAAGTTTCATTAAACCAATTCCTTTAAACACGAAAACAGAATATTTCAAATAATATCAAGAAACACGTACACGAGAGCCGGAATGGAGGGTCTCGAAGTACGCGCAAAACCTCCATTCCGGATTTGATCGCTCCCATTGAAAATTCTTTTAAAAACAGTGAAATTTCTCCAGGCCAGTTAGAATCTCTTCGTTTCATTTTATCTAACATTATTTCCACTAATAATCATCCACAAAAGTCTAACCTTACTCCTGCTCAAAAATCTGCCCTCTCTGAATTAAACTACGTCCCCGATTTAATTGTCACAAGAGCTGATAAAGGAGGACAAACTGTTCTACTTAACAAATCGGATTATATTTCCCACGTTGAGTCCTTGCTTACTTCAGGTCCCTATTCGAAACTTAAAAAAGATCCTTCTAATGATCATTTTGATCAAGTCAAATACCACGTTAAAAATTCCGTTATCCTTAATGATTATACCAAACGCATGGTAATTCCTTCTGCTGCTAATTGTGCTCGTTTTTATGCACTTCCGAAATTTCATAAACCCACTTTCTGCTTTCGGCCTATTGTGTCTAATATTGGTACGGCTTCTTAGAATCTTGCTCGATTTCTTTCAAACTCTCTTTCTCATCTAACTACTACCAATCTTCATACTGTAAAAACCTCGTATGATTTTGTGGACAAACTTAAATGCATCTCTCCGTCTAACTATACTATGATTTCTTTAGATGTCAACTCACTTTTTACAAATGTTCCGGTTCAAGGTGCTCTCATTTGTTTAGAGAGAAGACTACGTGAATTCCATTATTCTTCTATTGAAATTGAGGAACTTGTAAATTTAGTTCATTTGTGTATCAGGCAAACTGCCTTCATTTTTAATGGTACTTATTATTCCCAAAATGATGGTATGGCTATGGGTAGTCCTCTCTCTCCTTTACTTTGCGACATTTATATGCACTATTTTGAAGAAAAATTCTTCGGTGTATTTAAATTTCCTCACTGGTTTAGGTATGTGGATGACACTTTCGTTCTTGTCTCCCCTGATGTTGATTTGTCCAATTTACTTTCTTTGGTCAATTCGATTGCCCCATGCATTCAATTCACTTTTGAGGTTGAATAGGATTGCTCTTTACCTTTCCTTGACGTTCTTGTGAATAAAAAAAAGGATTGTTTCTCAACTACTGTTTTTAGAAAACCATTCTCAGTCTCTTTGCCGCCGCATGCTCTCTCTAACCACGCCCCTCAACAAAAATGTCTGCTTTTTACACTTATGTTTATCGTGCCTTACACATTTCTTCTGATCCGTCTAATCTTTCGAAAGAAATTAATTATTTAAAATCTCTTGATCTCTCTCGTGGTTATGACCGATCTATTATCCATAAAGCTCTATGTAAATTTAAGAATCCTAAACGTTCTGCTTCCAAATTAAACGATCACACTCTCATCTCAATTGTTTTACCTTTTTTATTCTTCACTCTCTTTTAAAATCTCTAAAATTCTTTCACCTTTGGTTTCAAAGCCATTTACAAACCCGTCAATAAAATTAAATTATCTTCTCTTAAGGATCCCATTCCCACCGAAAACCGTTCTGGAATTTATTTAATTCCGTGTTCGTCCTGCAACTTAGGTTATATTGGTCAAACTAGGAGGCATTTGAAATACAGAATAAATGAGCACCATCGGAATGTTCGTAATGAAGAGATTACCAAATCTTCTATTGCTTCCCACTGCTGGTCTCAAGGTCATCGTTTTGATTTTTCCAAAACTAACATAATTTCATCTCCTGTCTGTTTCTCCCATTTGCATATTCATGAAGCATTTTACATATTTAAAAATTCGAAAAATCTTGTTAATGATATTTCTTCCACTCCATTCTTCTCTGATGCTTGGAAATTGCTCAAGTAACTTAGATTTTCGTTTAATTTTTGATATCCTTAGATTGTTATATGGTCAATCTCACTCATTTATTTATTTTCTTGTTTTCTTGTACAATTCTACTCACACCAGTTGTTATATTTACTTTCTACTTTATAAAGTTTTTCTTTTTAATTTAAACGAATTGTATGTTGCTGCTTTGACTGCAGCACTCGTGCTTACTTTATTCGCCTGATGAAGGATCGTGTGTTTTTTCGACCCGAAACAATTGTTGCGAGTTCATTGCATTTTATGGTGTTTATTCAAAGTTTGTAAGATTTTGATTGCATTCCAAAAAAATAATAAATTCACCCTCTAGCTTTTTATGAAACAATACGTTAAAAAAAAATTCTTGTTTCCTTAATTGCCGAAACGTCAGTGGAGGCCCTCTGTTGAGACTCAAAACGGCTTTGGGCTCTGTCTGTATGTATGTCGCGCGATAGAGGCCGCAAGAATCCCGCTATTGACTTGAAATTTGTTACACATGTTCATGATCCCCACGAAATTAGCTGTATAGTTTTGGGTGTGGATTCCATTTTTAGTTCGTGTACAGGGACACGCCAAAGTTTTTCTTATCCTTACGACCTATGGGAAGAATTTGTATGTACCGCAATAGCGGCCGAAAAAATCCTTCGACTGACTTGCAGATAGTGCACACGTTCCAGCTTTGCGTAGCTGTATAATATTTATTGCTATATTGTTTATAAACTGTGCACAGGGACATGCCAAACTTCTTAACATTACGGAGTATGGGGTGAATTTCGTTTAAACAAATTTTAATATCATTACTTTGCAATGAAGAAAATGAAACTAGCGTACGTGAGTAAGATGCTTAAACTTATGTTGGTTGAAGAAAATATGTGCTCTTAAGCTTTCTAATTAATGTACAGGACCTTACAAAAGTGCTCTGACAGTGTCACGTAGTCATCCAAACGATGTTAAATTTGGAACAATTATTAATTTTAAACGCAAAATAAGTTGAATAGTTTTTACTGGTGTTACAATGTTTATGGTTTGTTTACAGAGACACACGAAAGAATTTCGTAACATTAGAGCCTATGAACAAATTTTTATTTAAGCGCGCATTTTAATGCGTTTATGCTGAATTCAACTTAATAAAATTAACATACATTATAAAGATGCTTAAAATCATGTTTACTCTTTAAAAAGGTTATGTATAGACTAAATAATTTATGGGACCTATACCGTTGATTAGTAGAGCCAGGTTCTGTTTTCACGAAGGCCGGATCGTAAATACGTGGGAAATAATGTAGAAGTCCTTACGTCTAAATAATCAGCACACAAATCATCTTTACTGGTTTTTTATTTATATAACATTCCAATAATTATGTTCTTAGGCACAAATAATTTTGTATTTCATCACTCTATTGGCAAAGATGACAAATGTTTTACCCCAGTTATTTAGACAGCAGGGAGGAGGAGACCAATAAAAAATCACGTCTTACACCAACGGAGTCAAAAGCGAAAAACTTCATAAGATCTGACAGTCTCAGAGTCGTAAAGTGCAACCCCAAAAGGTTGACATCGTTAAAATTCAGCCAAAAGAATGCCAAGCTGTTTCTTTGTCTTTACAATATTTTAATACAAATTTTTGAATATAAAAATGTCGTTACAAAAGTTAGATCGACTTGGCATTAAAAAGCATCGCCAGGTGTCAATCATCTTCAACGTACGAAAACCAACAGTTTTCATAGACGCCATTCAGGCGGGGAAAATCCATTAGAAATCTATTTTTAGAACTATAATGATTTGCTCGAAGTAATAATAGCTTTTAATGTAAACACAAGCATAATAAATATGAACTGAAATGACTATCTTTTATTTTATTAATAGATACATATGCTAGAAATACGCTGATAATGGCTTTTAAATTACATTCTCAAAATAAATAATTATAGCTAAAATGATTTAATTCTTTCGGGGAAGAAGTATAAACACAATTACTTTTCAAAAACCCCGATATAAAAATTACTTTATTTTATTCCGAGAGCAATGTGTTTGTAACTATTAAAAGACAAAGAAAACGCTATTAAATGAAACATTTTTGATTTGTAAAGAAAACGGGAAATTCTATATAATTAATTAATTGAATTACATAAATTTTAAAAGATTTTTTTTATTACCTATATTAATCCCTCCTTTTGTTATATATTAAATTTGAATAAATAAATAAACTTTTAAAGAACATATGTGTGAACACTCACACAGGACCACACAAAATAATTCCGAGTATGTACTGTAATCATCTAAATGATGTCAAATTAGTTTGAAAAATTAATGAGTTATAATTAATTAGGTTTATTCTTATTATTGGCGTTTATAATGGCTGTGGCTACTTTTCCGGGATACATAAAAGAATTTCGTACTATTACGGTCTATAATCGGTATTTCTTAAAAGTTTCTATTAACATGGTTACACCCCATCAAATATAATGAAATTTTATTAGAAATTTAAAAGCATGTTTTCCTGTTGAAAAGTTTGGGCATAGAATTGGAAATTCGTTTAAAGGTTACGCAAAATATTTCCGATGTGCTATGTATTTTTTTTTTTTTTTTTTTTTTTTTTTTTTTTTTTGTGTGAAATTTGGTATGTATGAATTTCAGGGAAATAATACAAGACCGTCGTTTATTAAGAATACATATTGTTGCGTCCTTGGGGGTTCGTAAGTTGTCCGAGAATAAAAGACGAAACTTGCAAAAATTCAGTGATTTATGCCCAGAAAATTCCAGAAAAATCTAGGTCTATAAACCAAGTATCAGCTTCAATTCAACCAGTAAACACAAATTAAACAACAGCCGTTAACAGCAAAACAACAGTACAAACTGTTTAGCAATAACACATAAAGAAAGTCTCATCCAAAGAGGCTAAAAGCAAAGCAAGCATTTGGCGAAACTGACACAAATCTGAGACTGACCGCCTTGGCGAAAAAAACGCTCCTTTTATACTTTTCTATCGAATACAGACTGTTCTGGAAAATTCTCGTACCTCATCAGCCAATGAGATTAGAGCTTCCATATTTGGTATATCCCTAATGAGAATTTTCTCGCCAAGGTCGCCAAAAAATCGCCAAGGAGGGAAACAGTCGCCAAATTTGGCGCCAAATCCATTTCTTCCCTTATTGGAGCTTTTTAACGCGTTTTTAAGGGAAAAATAGGCTATTTTTACGCTAAAACTACGAGAAATGCACAAAATTAGCATTTTATCAACTAAACCTCTTTGAAAGAATTTATACAAAAATAAATGCAATTACAATTCCGCAACACTTTATATGATATACAAATAGGTATACAAAGAGAGATAAAGCGGGGGGTTGAGGGGGGCGGCAGCCCCCCTCAGGAGTGTATCTGATTATGGTAACAAGTCGATCGAATCAATATATACTATTATATAATAAGGAATAAATAAAAATGACCAATTAAATAATGTCTGTTGCAAATAGGACGTTGAGGCTCCTGATCTGCAGATCCACTAGTTTTATTTTGTTTGACTCTTTATAGAACTCTAGCATATATAAACGAATAAAATTTACCGTTTCGATTGTTGATGACAAAATTTCAGTTATTTAATCATGAATTTGTGAAATAATTTGATGTTTCAGAGAAACGTACGTGACTTACTACTCAATATAGGAATACTTTTGAACAATATCTCTTTTTTACTAAATATTAAATATCTTTTCTCAGATTTTTGTTCAAAGCTTGTTATCAATATTTTTGTATATTGTAGGTTTGTACTCCTCAAATTAAATGTAAAATTTTATAGTAACACTTTCATGCGGGGCTAGGGCTTACTGTATAAAATAAAAATATACTCAACAGAAGTAGATAATTTTTTACTTTCCGAACACTATAGTGAGGAAAGTATTGTAATCATGTCAAAAATCCGAATTTGAGATTTTGATGTTTCTATACGTTTCGAGGTCCAATGAGTCCGTTTTCACTATTTTTGCGATCATGTATGTATGTGTGTGTGTATGTGTGTATGTGTGTATGTATGTGTGTATGTATGTGAGTGAACACGCTAGCGTCTAAACGCATTGTTCGAATAACCTGAAAGTTGGTACGTATATTGTAAGTCACCATAGTACGAACCCTATAGATTTTGGTGAATCTAGCACTTATAGTTTTTTTACAGGGACACAAAGAAAAATTCTTTATCATTATGGCCTATGGGAGCAAAATCTTAAAAGTGCTATAGCATCTAAACGCCTTTTAATAAAGAAGCATCACAAAACTGGCGTTGTAAAAATTATTATTTACAATACAAATACTCAATCTGTATAGATTTTGGAGAATCTAGCACTTATAGTTTTTTTACAGGGACACAAAGAAGAATTCTTTATCATTATGGCCTATGGGGCCAAATTTTTAAAAGTGTGATAGCGTCTAAACGCCTCATTAATCTGAGCAAAAAAATTGTACACATGTTATAGGTCACAGTTGCACCAACTGTATAGATTTTGGTGAATCTAGAACTTACAGGTTTTTTACAGGGTCACAAAGAAAACTTCGTTATCATTATGGCCTATGGGACTAAATTTTTAAAAGTACGATAGCATCTAAACGCCTTATTCAATTGAGCTGAAAATTTATATGAGTATTATAAATCACTGTTGCACTAACTATAAGTATTTTGGTGAATCTAGCATTTATAGGTTTTTACAGGGACACAACGAAAAATTCTTTATCATTATGATCTATGGGTTCAAAGTTCAGTAGCGTTAAATAAAACATCGTGTAATAGATGGAGAAAAATACTCAAACACTCTATTATGTTTTTCTCTCTTTTGTTTGTTTAACAACTCCTCTTTCTTTACTTTATCTACAAAACTGTTAATTACTCAATGTTCGGAAAGTCGAGTGGAGTCACTCCAGATTTTTTTTTTTTTTTAAATATTAAACACTTTTTTTTTACCGCTATTATTGTTATTATTATTGTTATCATCATTATTACGATTATTCTTTTATCTTGCTATCTAGATTTTTGTAATTGAACATTGTAGGGTTCATATGACTCAAGCTATTTAAATTTTAGCGCATGAAGTGACGTAATAAACTATTCCATGTTTATTAAAAACAAATTATTTGTTTGTTTATTGATATCACATATACATCAGATTTGTATGCATGACTTGTACTCTGCTCTTCGTCAAATAAAGACAGATAGCACATGACAGAATTACAGAGACGAAGAATTGGAAGAACGCCCAAGGCCACCGCGGGAATCGAACCCGCTCTCCTACGCTCGAAGGCGATTAGCAGTATGGTGACATAACTACTCGGCCACGAAGGGCCCAAACAAACTATTTTAAAATTTTTAATTCATAAACAAACACAATGCATTCTGTAAATTAATTTTGTAATTAAAATTTTTCTACTTTTTTCTTAATGAATGAAATCCATTCTGTAGTAGATCATAATTTATTTTTTCTAAATGTGTAGACGGACCCATAATACATTTTAGCTTGTAACTCTATCAAGAATTATTTAAAGTATACAAACAGGACGTTTTCCGAACCGCCTTGATCTCAGAAATCTGAATATGAGGTCAAAAATAGGAGTTGTTATTGAAAATGAAGTTAATGCCTGTTTTAATATGTAAAAGACCCCTTAAGTAATAATCTAAATATACCATTATAAACTAGACTTATTACAGATTGATCGGTACCAGCCGCATGTTTCTACTATAATTTACCGCGAAATTAAGTGGAGGGGTGGTGTTTTTTTTTTTTTTTTTTTTTTTTTTGCTGACTGTACATAGTTTTTGGAAAAGATAACACATTTTGCTATATTAACGTAAGAGAAATAACTTAAAATATTGGCTCAGTATGATTGAAAACCCTGCCACAACTTTGTTATGGTTTAAGAAACAAAACTGAATTAAATACATATTAATTTTTTTATTGTTGCATGTTAGTAAACAGGGTCACTAAAACCAAGACATGTTACAGAAATTTCAAACGTTTTTGAGCTACAAACAATTGTTTAAAAATTTCCTCATGACAGCTGCTCATGTTTTGACAAACTATTCTTCGTTGAAATGTTCCGATAATGTTTCAACCAATCTTCTTATTTTTTCTAATTCTATTGGAGGCCATTTTGTTTTCTAAAGCAATAACGTATTTTCATGCGTTTACAGACTGTTACACACTACCAGCATTTACCTGACATGGGCAAAATCAGTATAAAAAGCGTGTTAGTTGTTTCCACTGATAACCAATACATTCACGGAAGTTTCCCCCACTAAAAAAAGAATTAAATGAGGCATATGTTCGTAATGTCAAAAGATTTGTTATGACCATGTATGACAAGACTAATGGTGAAACTGAAGTACAGTAAGTTCGAAAGCATTTATTTACATTAAAAAATGCAGTAGCGGACATACTTCCACCAGTAAGGGAGCTTTGCACCAGCATATATTGAGAGCTTATTTACAGTCACAGTTGTGGTCGAGAAGGCAATTACCAAACCTAATTTATAAAGATCCTTTGGCTTTTCGTTGACTTCAGGTAGAGAAAAAAGGAACCCCGTGTTCGACTCCTTTGTCAGAAACATCTGCATGTTGTCGTGAGCTCAGTTGCTGTGGTTATATGTCTTAATGTTCATCACGCTGCAAATGCATGAAAGCCGAATTATTGTGAGCTGTACTCTGCTTTTGTAAAGGACGATGTACTTAAACGTACTCAAAGTACTGTATTTAACAGTGGATGTATAACTGAGCAATGTCTTATTCTACTAAAAGTTACAATAATTTTGGAATATTTTTTTTATCCCCCAAATAAATTCTAATAAACTTTTCACCGTTTTTACGACCATATTGGATTTTTTGGTAGTTTCTATCAATTCAATTCTAGCAGAATCACATTCTTTAACCCGGAAAATGTAATATTCGACACCAAAAATATCAGTTTGTCATTAAAACAATCGAAAATACAGCCATTAACACAATACAATAACCGCTATTGGCGGGTGTTTTGTTTTTGACGGAAATACCCAAAAGGAGTTTCCAGTCAAAGTGCTTCTGGCTGTATTTGCATTCTACGTGTTTCAAGCATTATCTCCACCAAATTTGGTGCTTTTATCACCAACTGAACAATTCCTTGTTAATTTTGCTCTTAACGGACGTACTACTAGTAGGGGAGCGTGGGGCTAGTTGTCACAGGGGTAAGAAGTAACACCAAATTTCGAAATAGTTTGTAACATTTGTGATTAAATATTTTTATAAACATAATTCTTATGACACGCTTTATAATGTAAGCACATTCGGTGCTCCACAAAAATGGTTAATGAGAGGGTTCTGTACACGTGCTTCATTTTAGCTAGTTAGTGGGAGGGGGGGGGAATATTTCGTAAATTTTGATTTAAAGTATGTTAATTTACGCTTTAACGAAATGTTTATAGCTATTTATTGCCGAAACGTCAGTGGAGGCCCTCTGTTGAGACTCAAAACGGTTTTGGGCTGTGTCTGTCTGTCTGTCTGTCTGTCTGTCGCGCGATAGCCGCCGCAAAAATAGCGCTATTGACTTGAAATTTGGTACACATGTTCATGAGCCCCACGAAATCAGCTGTATAGTTTTTGGTATGTATTCCATTTGTAGTTCGTATACAGGGACACGCCAAAGTTTTTCTTATCATTACGGCCTATGGGAGGAATTTGTATGTATCGCGATAGCGGCCACAAAAATCACGCTATTGACTTGCAATTTGGTACACGTGTTCATGTGCCCCACGAAATCAGCTGTATAGTTTTGGGTGTGTATTCCATTTGTAATTCGTGTACAGGGACACGCCAAAGTTTTTCTTATCATTACGGCCTACGGGAGGAATTTGTATGTACCGCGATAGCGGCCACAAAAACCACGCTTTTGATTTGGAATTTGGTACACATATTCATGAGCCAAACGAAATAAGCTGTATAGTTTTAGGTGTGTATTCCATTTGTCGTTCGTGTACAAGGACACGCCAAAGTTTTCCCTATCATTACGGCCTATGGGAAGAATCTGTATGTACCTCGATAGCCACCGCAAAAATCAAGCTATTGACTTCCAATTTTTGCCGAAACATCAGCAGAGGCCCTCTGTTGAGACTCAAAAGGATTTTGGATTCCGTCTGTCCGTCTGTCTGTCTGTCTGTCTGTCGTGCAATAGCGGCCGCAAAAATCACGCTATTGACACGAAATTTGGTACACATGTTCATGATCCCCACAAAATTAGCTGTACAGTTCTGGGTGTGCAGTCCATTTATAGTTCGTGTACAGGGACACGCCAAAGTTTGTTTTATCATTACGGCCTATGGGAAGAATTTGTATGAACCGCGATAGCAGCCCCAAAAATCACGCTATTGACTTGCAATTCGGTACACATATTAATGAGCCCAACGAAATTAGTTGTATAGTGTTAGGTGTGTATTCCATTTGTCTTTCGTGTACAGGGACACGCTAAAGTGTTTGTTATCCTTACGGCCTATGGTAAGAATTTGTATGTATTGCAATAGCGGCCGCAAAAATCCTTCGATTGACTTGCAAATTGCGTACACGTTCCAGCTTTGCATATAAGTAACTGTATAATTTGTATTGCTATATTGTTTATAAACTGTGTACAGGGACACGCCAAAATTCTTAACATTACGGCATATGGGTCGAATTTCGTTTAAACGCATTTTAATATCATTACTTTGCAATGAAGAAAATGAAACTAGCGTACGTTAGTAAGATGCTTAAAATTATGTTGTTTAAAGAAAATATGTGCTCTTAAGCTTTCTAATTAATATACAGGACCTTACAAAAGTGTTCTGACAATGTCACATAGTCATCCAAACGATGTTAAATTTGGAACAATTATTAATTTTAAATGCAAAATAAGATGAAAAATTTTACTGGTGTATACAGTGTTTATGGTTTGTTTACAGAGACACAGGAAAGAATTTCGTAACATTAGAGCCTATGGACAAATTTTTATTTAAGCGCGCACAATTAATGCGTTTATGCTGAATTGAATTTAATAAAATTAACATACATTATAAAGATGCTTGAAATTATGTTTACTCTTAAAAAAGTTTATGTATAAACTAAATAATTTATGGGACCACAAAAAATAATTCCGAGTATGTACTGTAATCATCCAAATGATGTCAAATTAGTTTGAAAAAATTATGAGCTATAATTAATTTGGTTTATTCTTATTATTGGCGTTTATAATCACTGTGGCTACTTTTCCATGATACATAAAAGAATTTCGTACTATTACGGTCTATAGTCGGTATTTTTTAAAAGTTTATTTTAACATGGTTACACCCCATCAAAGATAATTAAATTTTATTAGAATTTTAAAACATGTTTTCCTGTTGAAAATGGAGGGCATAGAATTAAAAATTAGAATTACGGTTACGCAAAATATTTCTGATATGCTATGTAATTTTTTTTGTATGAAATTTGGTAGTTATGAAATTTGGTATTTTTGAATTTCATTGAAATAATGCAAGATTGTCGTTTATCAAGAATGTATATTGTTGCGAACATGGGGGTTCGTAAGTTGTCCGAGAATGAAAGGCGAAACTCAGCTTCAATTCAACCTGTAAAGACAACTTAAACAACAGCCGTTAACAGCAAAACAACAGTACAAACTGTTTAGCAATAACACATAAAGCAAGTCTCATCCAAAGAAGCTCAAAGCAAAGCAAGCATTTGACGAAACTGACACAGATCTGAGACTGACCGCTTTGGCGAAAATAATGCTACTTTTATACTTTTCTATCGAACACAGACTGTTCTGAAAAATTCTCATATCACATCAGCCTATGAGATTAGAGCTTCCATATTTGGTATATCCCTAATAAGGATTTTCTCGCCTAGGTCGCCAAAAAAATCGCCAAGGAGGGAAACAGTCGCCAAATTTGACGCCAAATCCATTTCCTCCTATATTAAAGCTTTTTAACGCGTTTTCAAAGGAAAATTAGGCTATTTTAACGCTAAAACGACTAGAAATGCACAAAATTAGCATTTTATCAACTTACTAAAAATCTTTGAAAGATATTATGCAAAAATAAATGCAATTATTTACAATTCCGTAACACTTTATATGATATACAAATAGGTATACAAAGAGAGATAGAACGGGGGGTTGAGGGGGGCGGTAGCCCCCCTCAGGAATGTGTCTGATTATGGTAACAAGTCGATCGAATCAATATATACTATTATATAATAAGGAATAAATTAAAATAGCCTATTGAATAATGTCTGATGCAAATAGGACGTTGAGGCTCCTGATCTGCAGATCCACTAGTTTAGTCTTTGTGTTGAGTTATAAAATGCATGTTTAATTTTTTGTATAAATCGTTATATATTTTTATAAATAAACAAAATGTCCAAAATCATTCGATGGGACAAGTTGAAACAAAATTTTGGGGCAAGTTCTAACATGTTAGTAGAGTGTCTTGTGGAGATGCCTACAGACAGAGCTCGAAGTCTCCGCCCATTTTCAAGAAACTTTCAGAAATGAAAAATTTTTGGCTTCTTTGCCAATACTATATTGATACAGAAATATTTTCTCTGTTTTTATATTATAGTACCGTGATTATTTAACCACAAATTAGAATCACCATTTAATCACGAATTAGAGAATATTGCATAAAAATAGTGGTAGAAAAAAAGCAGAAACTTCTCATCAATGAGAGTGTCCTGAAAAAAGGGCGGAGAATTCGAGCTCTGCTAAACGCTCTCTGTGGCATAAGAATGGGTATAATGCTTAATTTGCAAAATGTGTGCGCACATTAAATGCATGAGAGGGAATAAAATATCATTTGCTTGAATTAATTTAAATTTTGACTAAGATTGACTTCTATGTTGATTTTATCTTTAATTTTCTTTTTATTTTACTATAATCCATTTGATATAATTCATTGTTACTATACCAAGAAGGTTATTATTTAATATTAGTTATTAATTGTCTTTTTTATTAAATTAATAAATGATTGATAACAAAAAATATTTTGAAATATTGTCGTATTTATTGTTAGGGTTCTATTTGCATCCGTTACTATTTGCCCCACGTGTGTTACAATTTGTCCCAAATCCGGGGCAAATTGTAACAGGCAAATAATTTTGAAAAAATAATATTTTTTGTGCTAAAATTAGCAAAATTAACGAAAGTTTTTTTTTTATGAATATGATAGATGAATACGCATGCTATGGAAAACAGCAATTATAAACAGGAAAAAGTAAATACATTTCAAAATATACTTAATTTTCCAAAAACTGTTACAACCTGCCCCAGGCTGCCCTATATATGTACCTAGTATCTGTAAACAAAAGATCATACTTACTGAAATTCATTGAAAAGTAAACAAATATCAAAAATCTTAAAAGAAATATAATCAGTCATTGTTATTTCTCATATTATTCCTTCTATGCATCAGAATATCTTCCATGAACAAAACATGAGTTTCATAAACATGGTTATAGTATAGTATAAATTTAGAAATTATATTCAGAGCTGCCAATATCATAATTAATAATGCGGAAGATTGTTAGCATAGCTGCCAATATTTTAATTTATTCCGGAGTATTTTTAGCCCCGCCTTGATATCATACCACTTATTTTTTAAATGTAATTTTGTCTTAATTTATCGAAGTTATATATTGAGACAATTTTTCTATAAATAAAGTGGTGCGTGATAAAAGTGGGGCTAAAAGTACTCCAGAAAAAAATTAAAATATTGGCAGCTATGTGTTAGTACCCGCTTTTTTTCCCACATCAATCTTTTTTTTTTTTTTTTTTTGAGTACTTTTCTTCTTATTTCATCTTAAATACGTTTAAAGAGAATTGCTATAAAAATTAACTGGTGAGAAAAAGGGGGCGGTTACAGAATATCTTCCATGAACAAAACATGAGTTTCATAAACATGGTTATAGTATAGTATAAATTTAGAAATTATATTCAGAGCTGCCAATATCATAATTAATAATGCGGAAGATTGTTAGCATAGCTGCCAATATTTTAATTTATTCCGGAGTATTTTTAGCCCCGCCTTGATATCATACCACTTATTTTTTAAATGTAATTTTGTCTTAATTTATCGAAGTTATATATTGAGACAATTTTTCTATAAATAAAGTGGTGCGTGATAAAAGTGGGGCTAAAAGTACTCCAGAAAAAATTAAAATATTGGCAGCTATGTGTTAGTACCCGCTTTTTTTCCCACATCAATCTTTTTTTTTTTTTTTTTTTTTTTTGAGTACTTTTCTTCTTATTTCATCTTAAATACATTTAAAGAGAATTGCTATAAAAATTAACTGGTGAGAAAAAGGGGGCGGTTATTAACAATACTCCGGATTAGATGAGCTCTAAGCATACTTACCCAGGCGCGTAGCCAGGGGGGGGGGGCTTCGGGGGCTACAGCCCCCCCTTCCCCCCGCTCCCGAAATCAGAGACTATTTTTCAGTATTTACTTCCCAACATTTTTTTTAGTACTGTTTCCTGTGCAAAAAAAGTAAAAAGAAATCGGTTGATAATTTCTCTAGTTTTCTTTAGAAATCTATTGTTAGGGTTTTCGCTGACGAAAAGAAAGAAATGCGAGACATTTTGAAAGGATAATCCCTGCATTGATGGTCTGTTAAAACGCTTTAAAATACCCCCTTTTCCTCACAGTGTTTACTGTTTAGTAGTTTTCTCCGCGAATGAGATGAAATAATTTTTTCACAATGCGACATTATTTCGACTTTTTTTACACGTGCAATCTAAGGTGAAGGATAACGATGACAGTATAGTTGATTTTGAGAATGGAAATTTTTATTTCGCACAAAAAGAGAAAAGAGAAGGAAGGGAAAGACAAACACTGGATGCCTTGCCTGCATTGTGTGGTGAAACAATCTGTTATCGTCTGCCCGGCAGACGATAACAGATGAAGGCGGATTTTGTCTGCCCACCTGAAACCCCTCAAATGCGTTTGGAATAATCCTCTCCTCTTCTCTGCACTAGACTAGAGTTCTAATCCAAAGTTGCGCAATACCGTGTTTGCATTTCAGTCTTTCTGCAGTAAGTTATATTCCGATCAGTTTAAAAAAATGAAAAGGAATAGCACGCAAAGAAATTTAACGGATTTATATATAAAAGCAGGCGAATAGAAAACGATGTTAAGTCTTGTAATGCAATGTCATCAGTCACTTTTAATACTGACAGTAGTGACAGTAATTTGAAATTAGAGGAAATGGAGGAAATTGGATACTTGGACTTGGAGACTGCTTCAAAATTTAATATGGATGATATTAGTGCTTGTATAGGCCTAAAATTAAACAATTATGAAAAAGTTCAAAAATTGAAATCTTTATGGATGCCTCCAGAAAATTATATTTTTCCTTCAGAGAAGGGCAAGAAGTTTAGTCGAACATTTCAAAGAAAATGGTTGTAGAAATTCGAATGGCTTGCATATTCAAAAATTAACAATGGAAGTTTTTGCAAGTATTGCGTTTTATTTTACGATTATGATTATGCAGGTAAAGGACTTCATCAAAAATTAGGTCGTCTTGTCACAGAACCATGCACAAATCTTAAAGATTCATTAGAAATTTTTCGCGAACATGAAAAAAAACAGTTTCATAAAAATGCAGTTTTAAATGCTCAGAATATAACTGCTATTTGTAATAAACAGACTGATTCAGTCTCTATTCAGTTGGATACAAGAAAAAAGGAAATTATTAAGAATAACCGTGCAAAACTTGTTCCCATTGTGCAGACAATTCGCTTGTGTGGAAGACAGCAATTTTCTCTTCGCGGACACGATGATTCAGGCAGAATATCTTTAGATGAACCAACCCATAATGATGGAAATTTTCGTTCATTGCTTCGATATCGTGCGAATTCTGGCGATGTGATATTACAAAAACATTTAGCTGAAAGTGCCAGTAATGCGATGAATACAAGCCCTACAATTCAAAATGAATTGATTGATTGCTATGCACAATTAATACAATCAAACATTATTAGTAATATAAAACAATCTGGATTTTATAGCGTATTGGCGGATGAAACAACGGACATATCACAAGTTGAACAATTTTCTCTTTGCTTTCGATATGTTGACGAAAATACTTTCAAAATTAAAGAAGACTTCGTGACATTTATTCCAGTTTATGATTTAACTGGGGCTGGTCTGAGTAAAAGTATTATTAATGCTATTTTAGAACTTGGATTAGATTTGAGCCAAATGAGAGGACAAGGATATGATGGTGCATCGTCTATGCGCGGTCATTTAAGAGGTGTTCAAGCTCTGATACGAGAAAAAATTCCGAAAGCCATCTACACACACTGTGTTTCCCATAGCTTAAACTTGTGTTTATCTGATGGCGCCAAAGTACGTGAAGTGAGAAATGCTTTTGCAACTATGGCTGACATCTGCACATTTTTCCGTTCATCTGCAAAACGTACTGAAATACTTAAGTCTAAAATTAAGGAGCTAAAACCAAAATGCACAGCTTTAAAACTGAAAACTCTGTGTGAAACAAGATGGGTATTACGACATGAAGCCATACTTCTATTCAAAGAATCTCTAATTCCTATTACAGCTGCACTGGAACATATAGAAGAAAATGATAATTCAAGCAAAGCTTTCGATTTATTGCAAAAAATATGTTCATACCCGTTTTTAGTTATAATTTTTATAGCTAGCTGTGTGCTTGGATTAACTTACAATCTTTCTGAAGAACTCCAAAGTCAAAATTTAGATTTAGCAAGCGCTTTGAAAAAAGTCAAAAGCATTGTAACTGTACTACGAAGTCATCGTGAAAGAGCTGATGAAAAATTTAGCCAAATATATGAAGAAATCAAATCATTGGCAACACAGTTGAATGTTGGAGAGAATACGCCTCGTATTTGTGGCATTCAGAAAAGTAGAGCAAATTCCCCATTTAAGACACCGGAAGAGTTTTACTGGAGAAATGTTTTCATTCCCTATTTGGATGATATAATAACAGCTCTTCAAGAACGGTTTTTATCACATGAAGAGAGCATTGCATGCCTGCAAAATCTACTTCCTGTTAATATTTCAGAAATAACAGCATTTTCCAAAATAGAAACATCTGTTAAATTTTATGAAGAGGATCTTCCAGGATTCAGAGAAACAATAGAGGGAGAATGGGAACTGTGGCAAATCAAATGGCTTTCTAAAAATGAAAAACCGAACTCGGCAATTGAATCATTAGCTGTGTGTGACAAAGCACTGTATCCAAATATATATACACTTTTGAAAATCCTGTCTGTCCTTCCAGTTTCTACTGCATCCGTAGAGAGAAGTTTTTCGGCATTAAAAAGACTTAAAAACTATCTACGAAGCACGACATCAGAGTCTAGGTTAATAGGTTTAGCACTTTTGTCTATTTATAGAGAAATAGATATTTCTGATGAAGAAGTTATCGATCTTTTCTCGAATAGCGGCAAGGCAAGAAGACTGTATTTAGTGCTGTAATAAAAATTTCAAACTATACAACAAACTTAAAATGTGTTCAAATACTTGAAAGGTATTTTCTTTTAAATATTTAAAATTTTATTTCACTTGATAAATTTTGTAACTGTTTAGTTTTGTTTTCTTGTTTAACTTCATTTGCTTCTGCATTTAATACAGATACTTTATTAAATAACAAATGTATCTTTCTTAGTAACATTGCATATTGCAACTTAACTGAAATAGACTAGCAGTCATGAAATAAAATAGACAATTATTGTTTAAGAGAAATATTTTTTTATCCGTTTATTTTGTGTGAAACAGAATGATTTTTTATATTATGAAAATAAATTAGTGTATCAGAAGTTTTTCATTTATGGAGTATTAGTCGAGTCCTATACTAGATATATTAATTAGGAAAACTGATTTTTTATGTCAGGTAATGTAGCAAATTTTGTTATGATATCAGTTTATATTACATCATTATTGTTATTTTAATACTATTACTAATTAACAATTCAAAATTCCAGATTATTAAAAGTTAAAACTATGTATATTTGATATAAATATTTCAATACAATATTTTTTAATTTGTGAGTTAAAGAAACAGAATAGCCATCTTTCCCCTGGGTAGGTTACCCCTGGTCAGCCCCCCACCCCCCACCCCGAAAAAAAATCCTGACTACGCTACTGTACTTACCCACATAAGCCGAAAGATTGTTAGTTCCCGCCCCTTTTTGTATACCCCTTAAGTTTTAGAGTAATTCTCTTCAAATATATTTACGATTAAATAAGAAGAAAAGTACTCTACAAAAAGACTGGTGTGCATAAAATAGGCGGGAAAGGGCGGGGCTAACAATCTTCCGGGTTAGGTTGGCAAGTATGGCTCTAAGTATGTTCTATTAAATCTATTCTTAAATTTAAACATTTCATTTCTGATATATTTTTAAAATAATTTTTATTGTTAAACTCAAGGAAATAGCAGGTATTTAGGAAATCTCTTTTTTTAATTTTCTATATAATGTGATGTATCGTAGGCTTGAAATCATCAAGAGAAGATTACTTTTCTTTAGAGAAATATTTTTTTTATTTCTCATTTACAAACACTATACGACACAAACACACATACATAAAAGGTAAACGAAAACACGTAACACATATTGCATAAAATGGTCGATAATCTTTGGACCAAAAATAATAAACATGAACGGCACTCAAGCCAGGCACCCGCTATTCTCGGCGTTGCATCATTTTCTTCTAAAACCTTAACTAAAAACTAAAGTCTCTCTTCAATTCGAAAGTCTTTTCACCGTGCTGAACAAACAGCGCCCTCTCGTCAGTCTTAAAGTCATTAGTCTGAAGTCATTACAGACCTCCTCCCTTCAGGGGAGAAACTTTTCACTATTGTAGAGGGAAAAGTTTGGTTAAATGATACTTCATCAGGATAAGTCTATATTCAAAATCAATAGTCACAATGTTCAACATATTGGTCCATTTTCTTAATATCGTAATTAATTTAAAACAAGTAATAAATTAAAAAAAATACGAGCAAGCACCAATTCTATGCAGAAACAGTACCTGGTTATATTTAAATGCACCAGACTTATCCCTATTTCAGATTAAATACACTATTTAACTATTTTTAAAATGTACAAAAATATATATACCAAATAGAAAATTAAATATTATTACACAATATACCTGTGACACTAAATAGATATGCAAAGTAAAATATAGATAGTGAAAACAAATATATACCATATATATATATATATAGCAATTAAACAAATACGATATATATAGCAATAATTAAACAAATACAATATATATAGCAATAATTAAACAAATACGATTTATAGCAATAATTAAACAAATACAGAAACTTTTTTAAACTAAGGGATAAGACTTAATCTATCAGCATTCAGAGATTGTAATTCTATACACTCAACAACCTCCTAATTAAATAATCTGCATAGAGTTCCCAAAGTAAAAGTCTGGGATTTGGTCTTTTTTTTTTCTTTTTCTTTTTCTCGGGAACATGAATAGCTTGATACAATTTTGAGATAAATTCTCCTTTAGTTCTTCAAAGGCCATTTGGCAAGAGCTATTCCAGTCAGTGGATTTTAGAGTCCAATCCTTTAGTAAGTCTGACAATAAAGCTGCATTTTCAGAAAATTCAGGAATGCATTTTTGATAGTATTCAGCTAATTTCAAAAAGGCTGTCACGTGAGTCTTGGTAGTATGAGACGAAGAATCTTTCTTGTCTCGAACCTTCATTTCACTTGGAGTTCTCAACCTCTGGCCTACTAAATGTCTGGAATTTTTCACATGAGCTCGAGTAGGTTGACAGTTAGAAGGTTTAATGTGCAACTTAGTAACACTCATTTTGAAGGAAATGTCTCTTACATGTATTTTTCTTGCTTTAGAAAAATTGACGACTTTCTCACTATATGGCACTGGACACTTTTCACTATGTTTCAATGAATTTGCCATTAGTTCACTAGAATCTTTTGGTACATTGTTCTTGGGCTTGAATGTACTCAATGTAGTTGCAGAAAGCTTTTCTTTCAAATAATTTTGTTCCTTCAATTGTTTCTCATAAGTTAAGCATTTTTCAGATAATTGCATAAGATCTAGTTTATTTTTTTTGCAATTCAGCTGTCAACTGATAAAATTTAGCATTAGAAATTTTTTCTTTCTCTTCAAGAATACTAAACAGGTAATCTAATTTGGAATTAATTATAGTAATTTCATTTCTTTCTTCAACAATTTTTTCATTTTTAAGACAAATTTCTTTTTCTTTACTTTTCATTCTTAAGAGTTCTTCTTTCATTATGTTAATTTCATTAGACAGCTTAAGATTTTCAATTTTCGTATTTTCCAGTTCTTGTTTGTAATTATTCTTTTCAACATTCAGAATTTCCAACTGATTTAGATAATTTTTTTTTTTCACTTTGTGAATCAAGGCGAAGAGTTTTTAACTGATTTTCAAACTTTTCTTTCTCTTGAATTTCTTCATTTATCTGCTTTTCATATTCTAAGCATTTTTTATTCAGATAAGCACCTATTTCAGCTTTTAGTTCGTCCATCACAAAATTAGACTCTTCATTTTTCTGTTTAAGGTCTTTTAAGGCATTATTTAGTTCTGAATAATTTTTGGTAGTATGTTCCAACTCTTCAGTAAGTTTTTTATTTTCAAGAGACAGTTCTTGTTCTTTAATTTTCTTTTCTTCCATCTGCCCTTTTAAACATATGATTTCATTTAACAATCTGAAATTTTCAGTTTTGAGATGGTCAAAATTTATTTTCTCTTTAAGAACAACTTCATTTTCTATTTTATTTTGATTTTCTTTTATATCATGCAGTTCTTCAACAAACTCTTTTGGAGAGGTTTTATTAAGTTCTGGCCATGAAAATTCTGACAAGATTTCTTCTACCTCTTCAGTTTTCTTTTCATCTTCATATTTGCTGTCAATCAAATTTTGGTCAAAATGAGCAACATCTTTATTTTGAATATTTTTATTCATCTTTAAAAATTTCTTAGCATTTCTTGTTTGTACTGATTTTAGCTTATGCTCTTGTACATTTTCTTTTGATTTGCAATTTTTAAACATTGCAGCAGTTTTATTTCCTAACAAATACTTGTTACTATAAAAGGAATTTTGTAGGACAGCTGCTTTAGTTTTTATGTGTCCCATTTTACAATCTAATTCAATTTCTGCAAGTGGTAGGCAAACAGGATCCACTTCTAATGGATTTCTAATGTACACTTTGTGTATGTACAATGTTCTAATGTACAATTTGTGTACATATGTGGTTTCACATACTTGCTGCTGATCAGATCACATGAAGCACCAGTATCTCGAATTATTTTCATCTCAACAGTCAACACTATTCACTTTACCTATACTAGTATAAGGTGTCATTGATTCATCAGAACCTGCCTCAGCTATAATATGTGAGATAAATTCTTGAGTTTTCTTTAATTTGTCACACTGAGGTCTAAGATGATTAGTAGATCCACATTCATAGCAACGAGCAATTTTTCTTTTATCAAATTCTTTATTTCCCTGATGTTCCTGGGATGTTTCTTGTTTTGCATGAAATTTCGGCTTAACATCTTTGTTATTATCGTTAGACTTATCATTACATAAGTTTTCACTTTGGTTTCGAAAGCTGAAAAAGTTCTTTTTAGGCAAATCCCTCTTTTTGAAGCTTTCTCTAATACTCTCAAATTCATCTAGTTTTTCAGTTAAGTCCATAGATGTCATGAATGTAAGCCAGTTTTCTAAAAAATGATCTCTTACATCAGCAGGCACTCGAAATTTCAACTGCTCAGTCACTATTAGGTCTTTCAGCTGTTGAAAATTCTCTATCTTTAATTCTGTAAGCCACTCTGAAAAATAACTAGAAAGCTCTTGGGCATAATTTCTCCAAGATTTTTCGGACGATTTGTGGTGCTTATAAAAACATTGTTTCAATTTTTCACTATTTAATTTATATCTTTTCATAATGATATTTTTAACAAAATCATAATTTGTCGCATCGGTTGGCGACTCTCTGGCCAACATATTGGAAAGTTCTGGCGGTAAAACTGCTAACAGGTAGGCCACCCAATCCTTTTTTGGAACTCGTGCCATCTCCGCTCTTCTTTCAAAGTTTACTAAATATAAACCCATTTCATCATGTTTTTCATCAAATCTTGGGGTAATTTGGGTTAACTGTATTCTTGGGACCGATTCAATCACCCTTTCTGGTTCTAATAATCTTCCAGGATTTTCTTTTGAAATTTCCAATTTCTTTAATTCAAGTTCATATTGTTGAGTTTCTCGGGTCCTTCTTTCCTCCCTTTCTTCTTGTCTTAGTCTCTCTTCTTCTTGTAGTTTTTTATCTTCAAGAAGCCTTTCCAATATTAATTTTACTTCTTCCTCATTATAGGACTTGCTAGATAAAATTAATTTCTTGATGTCAATGACTCTACTGGAAATATCTACTTCGACACCGATTTCCTCACAAATCTGAATCAATTCATGTTTTCGAGCTTTAGCTAAAAATGCCATGTTTCAAAACCCCAAACAAAACCAGAATGCTCTCAAAACGATAATAAGATATAAACAAATAAAATAATTAGAAAAATTATTATTATTTTTTTTTCTATTACCCCTTTAAAAAAAAAAAAAATCAATCAAACACACAAATAAAATAAGATATTGAGGGTAATTAACCTTTGTAATTAATTAAAAATAATAATAATATCCAACCCAATTAATGGTATCTGTAACTTATAAAAAATACTTTATTTTTCTCTATTTAAGAGAACACTTTTTTTTTTTTTTAATATATATTTCTTTCATAAAAAACCACGTGTACAGTTCTTTTCTTCTTAAAGAACAGAAAATATTAAAATTTTCAGTCACACAAATTTCTTTTATTAAATAAATTGTATATTCAAAAAGAATACCCAAACAAAATTTTTAACCAAGTATATTCTCATACCAAGTACTACTTGTTTCCTACGCAATCATTATTTCAATTCAAAACAGAAATAAATTAATTTATTTGAAAAACTATTTGATTCTTTTTGCACACATATTTCTCAGGAAACAGAATAATTAATATTTTTCTTCAGACCAAAAAAAAAAAAAAAAAAAAAAAAAAACAGTTTCGTTTCTAAACCCAAACTATTTTCCTTTATCAAAATAAGTAAGTTCAATCGAAATTGGATTTAAGTAACATAAATTACCATAGTAATTAATATTAATAAATAAAATGAACATCTAAACATTACACATTTTATTTGAAAGCAAAATTAAATCATTTTACTTCAAACCGTAACTAAAATATTTTGTTTCAAACAAGAACAGAATCATTTTACACGAAAGCAAAACTAAATTCTTTTTTATTCTTTATTCACTCTTTTTCTCTTTTGTATTATTTAGCAAAGAAATATTAAAATCAGTAAAAAGAGATAGAAAAATAAATCCAATTTAAATCAATAAAGTATCAGAAATAAAAATGTGACCGGAAATGCACATTAATTCTTATGAATCATTCAGCAACATTTTTATTCTTTCTAATTCGATAATAAATATATTCTTTATTTTTATTTTTTTCTCAAAGCTCTAAACCACAGATTACTAAACAAGAATATTTATTCTTCCATAAAATACAGAACAGGTACTTTATTTAAATCTGTTCTCAAAATTTGCAATTCCGTTTAAAACCGAAATTCCCTGCAAAACGTAGTAACATTTAGTTACTCTATAGTAAGTTTTTTTATTATTATTATTATTAGGAATATACCATCAAACAAAAGAAAAAAAATATATATTTATTTATTTTTCACTGATTCATCAACTTTATTTATTTATTTTTTTTTTTCGAAACACATCGACAAAAAAACGAAAGATTTCCTTCTTTTTTATTTCATTTAAACAACGGATGAATCAGGTTAATAATACACATTTTTCTCTACAATAATAATTTATCTTAAAATAATACTTTTACTAAATGAATAGGGATAAGCAGTGCTATATGATTCATAAATACATAATCTGAATTAAAGTACCTTTTTAAAAAAAGAATATTTTCTCACGTTATAATACAAGGACTGAGGTATTTATTATATTATTTTTTATCAAGGCACTGTTTCATACGTAAAGGCACTTACCCCTTTAGTAGTGTGGATTCTTGATCCGCTAGCTGCCACCATAACACTAGTCTGTGATGTATCGTAGGCTTGAAATCATGAAGAGAAGATTGCTTTTCTTTAGAGAAATATTTTTTTTTATTTCTCAT
Source organism: Salticus scenicus (assembly GCA_963930645.1). Classification (NCBI taxonomy): domain Eukaryota; kingdom Metazoa; phylum Arthropoda; class Arachnida; order Araneae; family Salticidae; genus Salticus; species Salticus scenicus. Next base: position 110,022,218 of record OZ005656.1, read on the forward strand.
TTACAAACACTATACGACACAAACACACATACATAAAAGGTAAACGAAAACACGTAACACATATTGCATAAAATGGTCGATAATCTTTGGACCAAAAATAATAAACATGAACGGCACTCAAGCCAGGCACCCGCTATTCTCGGCGTTGCATCATTTTCTTCTAAAACCAAACTAAAAACTAAAGTCTCTCTTCAATTCGAAAGTCTTTTCACCGTGCTGAACAAACAGCGCCCTCTCGTGAGTCTTAAAGTCATTAGTCTGAAGTCATTATAATAATATACATATATATATATATATTTATATATATATAGTTTTCAGAAGAAAGAAAAGAAAAAAAAAGACAAAATGGTTGTTTAAATTAAATAAAATTGTATCCCCTCTAAAAATTTTGATTCTACATATATCGGTGAAACTGACAGGACAGGTGAAATTAGATTAAAGGAACATAAACGCTCATATAAAACAGGTGATTTAAGATCGAAACTCGTAATCCATTCCCTCAAAAGTGATCCTATTCCTGATTTTGACAAATTTAAAATTCTAGCCTCTAATGTAAATTTATATGAATCCCGTATTTTTCTAGAGGGCGCCTTTACTAAAATGCAACTTTCTGCCTTGACCGAGGCTAAAGCTATTCCTCCTGAATATATAAACTTGTTATGATGTGTTATAAAAAAATTTTGTAAATGTTGTGCTTGTATGTTTGACACTGAGGAGGGCTAGTGTTCTAGCCGAAACGTCTGTCGTGTATTTTAATGTTTTTAATTAAAATGTATTTTTAAAGTTTTTAAAAAATTTTGTATTCATTATCTTATTTTAAATGTTACATTGGTTTTAATGGTTGTTTAAAAATTGCTTTTAAAAACTCAGCGTAGTCACTTTCTTGAATACCACAATTTATGTAAAATGATCTTGTATTATTCAATAGAAGAAAAATACTGCAAAACATTACTAAATATTTTTATAAAAAAAAGTGGTACTCTAAAAAGTGGCTGCGTACCTTTTCTATTCTATACATATAATAAAATAAGATGTGTGTGTGTCACTGTATGTGTTTCCAGAGAGTTTTAAGAAAACGGCTGATGGCTGAGCTACAAAAATTTGCATGGTGGTTCGTAATGACCTCCCCTGATGCACCTCGAAGCCGGATTTTCGAATTTTGTTTTAGTTTTCTTTTAATTAATTAAAATGTTAATATAAAAACCTTCTAATTACTGATAAATTGGCCATTTAATTTTAATCATTAATTTAATTGTTGCCAAAAAAAATTATCATTATTTTATCGACAGAAAAAAAAACGTGAACAATAAAAATTACATTTACTTAAAATATTTAATTTTAATCCTTAATTTAATTGTTGCCAAAAAAAAAAAAAAAATCATTATTTTTTCGACAGAAAAAAACCGTGAACAATAAAAATTACATTTATTTAAAATGAGGAAAGTAAATTAAAAAAATTAGAAAAAAAATTAGAAATATCAGTCGTATCGTTAAATCCAACGGATTAAACAGCTTATCGATCGGACAATTAGATTTTTTAAAATTGACTAATGTATGTATTATAGGTGGCAACAGCAGGAGATTGTATGGAAACCGTGAAACCGTTTGGAATTTTTTTTTAAATGTGCTACTAATTAAGTCACATGTTTTGTTTTTGTTTTTTTGTTTGTTTGTTTTTAAGTGGGATTAAAAATTGCAGTTTTGAATTTTTTTTAAACTTTCTTTCACAAGCACAAACATATAGTATACAGCCTGTACAACACTAGACCAAATTAAAGTTCAAATTTCATCAATATTTAAATAAAAAGATGAAAATAAAAATATGTTTAATGGGAAATATATGTAACCATTAAAAGTTTAGTTGTCTAAAATATGGCAGAAATAGCGCTCATAGCATATTGTTACAAGGTATTAAGTCTTATTTTTACAAGGGATTAAATCTAAAATGGTGACAAAAATTCAAAAGGCGCCAAAGAATATTAAGGCGGTACTATGATCATGCTTACAAACCATGAATTATATATAACCACAAAAAATTGTCTCATGCAACAGACGTAGCCGGTCATAGCATATTATAATATTTAGCGTGAAATTGCTATCATTTTTATGGTTGAACGGGGATAAACAAAATAAACATAGGAAATAACGTAAAAGCAAATATTATGTGCACCACGTATAGTGTTCATATGTAACTGGGATTCAAATATAAAGGGGATACTATATTTTTTTTCGATACTATCTATTTCGAAACTGAAATCTAATAAGGACTTAATGGAAACCTATTAGTAAACCATTGTCTCAGGTAATAGGGACAAGCGCCCGAGTTTTAGCGGATGACCAGCTACCGAATCGCTACCGAAGGCAGCAGGGATCCGAAGCGAGCTTTTGAGCAATTTTAGCATTTTATTTTATTTTCATAAAGCTATATAGAAAAGAGTTTCCTTTAAATTTAGTGACCAGCGAAGCGGGCAAAGCCTGCTAGTATAAAATATAACAATCGAGGAAGGAATCTCCTAAGATAATTAATTATTAAAACTTAACCAAAACTACAGTTAGTAGAAATGAAACACATTCGATTTTTTTTCCCCAGTAGTGTTTCAGCAATTACTGTGTAATTTATTTATTCACTTATTTATTTATTCATTTTTAAATAAATTGCGTAAAACAATGATTGGATTTATTTATTTTATTTATTTATTTTCTTATTTATTCATTTATTTATTTATTTATTAAATTTTTCATCTTCCTCAACCTGGGCTCTTTACTTCGTTTGAGGTAATTGGATAATCTCTTTTGCATCCTCTACTCTTTTTTTTTTTACAAAAAATTATTTCAGTCCTCTTTTTTATGATAATCTTTCTGTACACGTATATGACCAACTACTGCACAACCTAATCTACAGATTTTAACGAAAAAAGGAATCACACGATTTTTCATGACAAGTGTATCAATGACATGGTAAAATTTACCCGTAAGCAACATTCTCAGTTCTTAGATGAATCTGGTTATTTTTCCCTAAACCACCCCTTAAAATTCCTTAAATTCTCGAATTATGAATTTGCAAAATATTGCTTTCCGATTGGCTGACGACAACATACTAGGTTAATAAAACTGTACCTTATTAGGTAACTTATAAACAAAATAATATCTATAACTATTTCTTTGTCGTGCAATTATTTAAATTAAAAAATAATACATGAATTTTTAAAAAAATAAGCACAGTGAAACCCCGATCTATCGTTCCAGCATCCATCGTTTTCCCGCATTAATCGTTTTATTTCTATGGTCCCTGCATAAATTGTATTTAAATAATGTTAACGAAACCCGCATGTATCGTGCTTCAAAAATTCGTTTTCTCGCATTCATCGTTGTAAAATTTTTCTCCTGATCTTTCAAAAACGTTCTCCTGAAGCTCAAGCTTGTTCCATATGGCATACAAACTGGAATTAGTTCTTTCATCCTAAAATAACTCTTTTCCCCATTTCCATGGAGGATCAAAATTGTGATGCTATGTCTGCAGACCATCTATTCATTTTTTAATTTCAGCATGGCAGGAAGTAACCTGCTCTTTAGTAATCCAGAAAACTGTTTCGTGAAAAACGGTTTTGAGTGAGAAAAAATGATGATGATGATGATGATGATAATGCAGATGAAGAGTGGTTGCGTGTAGCAGAGGATGCGTCTGGTACAAAATTTAGTGATAATATTTGCATTAATAAAGACGTTGCGACATGCAGTATCCTAAAGCATAGAAGAAATGTGTGATTTCAAAAAATGAAAATAATGGCGAAGAAACAGAGGATAATTTTCACGCCGATGACTGAATTATGGTGTTTAAAAATGCGCGAACTTTTATGTAAGCAAATGAAATCACGGAAAGGGACCAGAAAAATGTTGCAAATCTGGATAAATTCCTGTTTAATTTATAAAAAGAACAAAAACACACCATAAAATTTTTGATTTTCTGAAATAAATTTTACTTAACGTTCTACAACATTGATTTATTTCTTTGATAGTTTGGATTTTGGAAAGTAACAAATAGGTTTTTATTAGCAATATACTGTATACGTTGTGTGTATTAATCCATAAACATTGTTTTCTTCGTGTTTTGACTGTAACCCGCATTCGTCGTTTTCCCGCTTTCATCTTTTTTTTTTTTTTTTTCACGCACCCCGTGAAAAACGATGGATCGGGGTTCTACTGTATCTGGAGAACATTTTTTTAAACATATCTTTTATGAAATGCAAACTTTGTCAGTGTGCGAATATTTATAAATGTACTCATACGTTTCTCTACTGTGTGAACAAACTCAGAATAAGAGTCGAGTAATAGAAAGTCCACATCTGGCAACATTTATAATTTATTCCGGAGCCGGAGTACTGTTAGCCCCGTTCGTTTCTTACACCAGAATTATTTTAGAGAAATCTTCTTCAATACATAATTACGATGATATAAGAAGAAAAATGTTTTAAAAACATATTGGTGTGAAAAAAAGACAAGGCTAATAGTACTCCGGAATAAATCATAAATATTACCAGGAATGAAAATCTCATATCAGCATAAATCAATGCAGTAACCAAATTTGTCATTAACAATTTTACAACGTTCTAGCTACAAAAAATGTAAAATTTTAGTTAAAATGTAAAATTTACTAAAAACGAGTTCAACAGCTTTTTAATGAACTTAAAATGAACCACATAGGTTGTCTTGTGCAGGAGAAGTTTAGCCATTAGATTGGATTTCACTTTTCCGAAAACCCAGGCTCCGCCCATTATCTAACGTATATCCTTCCCATTTCGCACATCTCATATCTTTCTAAATTTCAAAATATTATGAAGAAAAATTTCAAATATTAAAGAGTTGCCAACATTTTAATTTATACGGAGCATTTTTAGCCCCGCCTTTATTTCACACCATTTTATTGGTTTGTTTGGAAAGTAATTTCGTTTTTCTCAGCAGAGGACTTAATTGTATTTTTTTCACACCAACTTCACAATTAAGCTGCATTACCATTATATATTGTGACAGCTGATATAGCAAGGCTTGCTTGTGAAAAAGTTCGTTTTATTCTCCTCAATAGATTTTGATTGGTGCCCTATCAAATAAAGAAAATCGGAAGCGGCCTATTTTGTTTTTGCTATCAAAAAGGTGAAAATACTGTTCAAACAAGAAAAAAGTATACGATGTGTATACCGAAAATTTATTTAAAGAACGCCAGTGTCAAAACTGGTTTACCAAATTTTGTTCCGGCAATTTTGAAGTTGAAGACGCATTACGTTCTGGAAAAGCCGTTTGTGCTAAAAAAGACAAAATAAAGTATTGATTTATGAAAACTGCCAAATAACAACTCGTGAGATCACTAAGAAACCGATCAAAGTGGAGAATATATAATTCAAAAAAATTTTATACAATATATGAAAATCGTCTTTCATTTTCAAAGGAAAAAATGAAATTATTTTCCGAACAATCAAATATTTATAGAATATTCTTTTCAAATATATAATGGCGATAAAATAAGAAAAAGTTATTCGTAAAAAATAAGTGGTATGAAATAAAGACTGGGTTAAAAATACTCCGGAATAAATTAATATCTTGGAAAATCTGAATATCACATAGCTGCCAACCTTTTAATTATTTAATCATATTTATCACCAGTTTTTTTTTTTTTTTTTTTTTTTTTTTTAAGGAATATATTACACATATTTTTGTCGATTAAATAAGCTGAAAACAGTTAAATATCTTTCCTTTTATTAAATCTCCATTGAAAAACGGGAATTAGACATCTATGAATTAGACGCGGGAATTAGACGCAACCAATATTATGGTTGCGTGCTACTTCCGAGCGTGTTATTTGCGAACCGTGCTATTTGCGAACTGATCTTACACCTGGCAGCTTATTCCTTCCCCATTTCAAGATAAGGGGGTATCGTGTCAGAGAGCACTGTCATAATTCCCTATTCGATAAAGGGGATTAGCTACTTTTGTTAAAAGCTGCCAGTAGAAAAAGAACGATTAAGTGGGACTGTGAAAGTTCATCATTCTCATTTTTATTTGAGTATGCTCCCTCTTTCGTTCAAGATATATTGGTAGCGAAAGCGAACGAACAGCTTTTAGGCAATACATCTTTTAAATTTCTGCTAAGGTACATGATTATGTTGTGTGGATAAATGTATACGGATGCTTTTAATTTGTATAAAAATACATTGTATTCGTGTATATATATATATATATATATATATTGTGAGTGCATGTGAAATTTTTTACACCATAATAGTGAAATTAGATATTTCAATTATAAAACTATTGTTAAAAAAAAAAAAAAAAATTGTATGACTGACATACATTGATTCATAAGGGGGGAAGGCATATGTTTTCTTAATCCCTTTACAGTTGACTACATACATGCAAGAAAAAAAATTGTATCATATTTATTGCTTTTATAAATTATCTCTCTGAAGAAAATAGTGTTATTTGCATATGCATATTGTATAACAGGTCCTCGTATATAACGTGTTTTTTTTTTTTTTTTTTTTTTTTTTTTTTTTTATACATGTGTGTATTTGCACGTTAATTTTTATTTATTTATACATTATTTTTATTTATTTACATCAAGTTAACTTTTATTTACATCAAGTACTGACTTAGCATTACAATAATCATACATTATCAAGGAAGACTTGAATTAATAAATATTTGCATTTAGAAATAAAGCCTTTTGCAAGGCAAAATATAATGAAAGATTTATTATGAGTTGTATATTGGGTTAACCTGTATATTGTTGTTGTTTATATACAATAAACGTAAACAAAATATGACAGAAAACAATAATCACTAGAAGAAGAATGAACAAAGGCCACAACGGCTTATAAAAAAAATAAGCAAGCGAGAAATAAAATTTAATGGGAAATCTTTGAAAGATTTGATTAATTAACATGTTAATTAAATGATCATAATGTAAATCAGATTTTAGACCATCTGCAAGTTCAGAAATATTAAGGATATTAAAAATTGTGTTAGGCAACATGTCATTACGCTGATTCAGTTTGGATGCATATCAGCCTATAAGTGGCGCTGCTACACTGCAATTTTCCCTGAGAACGGAATGTGGCTACATCTCAACATCTAAGGCATATAACTGTACGAAACCCAATGTATGAGGTAACCATTATGAAGACGCATTTTTTAAGACTTTGTTTATAGAGAATTAAACTGTCTTTCTTTTCTTATATTTAGTGTTAGTTTTTTATAAAATGAAAATCATTCATTATGGTAGTTAATTTAAATAAATAATATTTAAAAAAAAAAAAAAATTCTGAGCGAATTCCTATGGGGAAATATAGAAGAAATTTTGAGGTGGTCACAGCATACTAGCTTTAAATGAAATCACAACAAGTATTTCTTCTATATTTGCTGTATATATACAAGTATAAATGGAGGAAAATTCAAAATTCCGTTCACATAAAAGCGAGGATTGAATTTCATTAAAAGTAGAGGTATATCTATCTATCTATATATATATAAGCTAGCATAATGTGCACACCACAAGACTTTCTTCTATATTTTCTAATACAGATTCGCTCAGTACAGATAATTTATTAAAGCTATTATTTATTAAAATTCTCAGTGCATGTCAATCATAGAAATGAGCACTGGAGGGGGGGGGGGTCAATTCACAGATATATTTATTAGCAATAACTTTATAAATATCTAATTATATATATATATATATATATATATGTGTGTGTGTGTGTGTGTGTGTGTGTGTGTGTGTGTTTTCGAGCAGCACTCGGGTACTTAAATAAACTCCAAACAACAGTATTAAGCAAATGTACCTAATTTAATTGTTAAAAATAATATATAATATAATATATATATATATATATATATATATATATATATTAGAATATTTTATTAAATACCTTTTTAACAAATTTTTCTAATTATAATAATACTTATATCTATCTACCCCTATATATATATAATAAACCTTTAATATTAAAATTATTTTTAAATAGATTCTTTTTCTCCCCCATTGAAAACATTACCATTAAGTAATCTCAACCAATTCATTAGAAATATATATTTTTTTTTATTAGTTAAATTGTTTATCTAAAACTATTTTTATTTATTTAATTTCATTTTTAATCATTCATAGAATTTTTCTTTTTAATTAAAAATATTTAAAAATTGGATTTTCAATTAAAAGCTCAAATAGTTCTGTTAAACAAATTAAGTATTAAAATTTTTCACATTTGATAAATAAAGTAGTTTTTAATATATTTTTTTAAATACTTAGAATATATATATATATATATACATATACACAGGAAGTATTTTGAATACAGATTAAAAGCATCCATACACATTTATCAGCGCATATAGCGATCAATAATCATGTTTAAAACACAGGCAAAATTTAAACGATCTTATCAGCTTATCTATGACCAGAGAGGGGACATAACCAAATAAAAATGAGAAGGGTTGACTTTCAAAGTCCGAATTTATCATTTTTCTTCCAGACGACTTCTAAGAAAAACAGTTAATCCCTTCATAGATTAGGAGAGGGGAAATGGGCTCTATGGGAGGGGAAAGACGCGGAGGGCAAGCTAACAGGTGTTCCATTCGGAAAACAGACGATAATCCCCTATTTCGGAAATCACACGGTCGCAGGTAGCACGACACCGATATTATAATAGTCAAAAAAGTACTCTAAAAAAACTGGTGTGGAAAAAGAAAGAGGGTACTAACAATTCTCCGGATTATTAACTGTATATATATATTAAGCTGAATTTTACAATATTTTATTTTTCATTCTTCAAATTTGACCCTTACCATATGAGGGTGACAAAGTATTTCAGTATAACAAACATCCAGTGTTTTATTGAGTACTTCTAATGTCATTTATCTCTGCTTTTAAAATATTCCTTGAAAACTATTTCCTATATATATATATATATATATATATATATATATATATATATATATATGTATATCTTTTTATTTATTTTTTTATTATTTATTTATTTATTTTCAAAGCTAAGTTTTTATTTTTTGTAATACACTAAGCAAATAAATTTTTGATGGAGTCTTTATTACTCTTCACTTTTAGCTTTTGTTCTGTTAAAAAATTCATTCTATAAATAAATTGCCTCCGAAAAAACTTTCTCTAGAAGTCAGCAGAACTAACCAATGCAATTTCCAAACAAAAAGGTCAATTAGACAGTGCTGGAAAATAGTCTTTGATTGGTTGTATGAGTTATTTTTTACAAAAATAAAAATGCAAAAGAGAAATACACTTCTTTCCTAGATTTAGAAAAATTATTAGTATTTTCCAAAAATTTCTAGTTTTAACGTACTTTTCCCTAAATCCCTAGAAATACAGTAAATTTCCGTACAACGGCGGTGGAAAGGTTCTGCTTAATAGGAAATCGCATTACACGTTACAAACATTATCAGACCAATTTATGCTAGTAAGATTAGTCTAATCCGGAAAAGTTTTACAGTTTATTTACTTATTTATTTTATTTTATTGTATGTGTGTGTGCAATTTTTATTCTTTTCTAAGTAATGTCAGGATGTTTATTATACAAATTAACTTATTCTTGAAAATTTAGCGCATTGCAAGCGAGAAATTTTTATCACATTCCAGTTCAAAAGAATAGTAAGCCCCGCCCTTTGGCTTCCTCTGAAACACTACTTCCCGTTACAAAAATGATTTTGTGTATTTGATTTTTTATATGACACCGGCATATATAAACACCATTGGCACTAAGCATTTCGATTGTTCACGATTTAATTTATTTAATCATAAATTTGTTAAGTAATTTGGCATTTTAAGGAAACGCGTAAAGGCGGGACTTCCTGTTCAACATACGAATGCTTTTAAATAGTATCTCTTTTTTCGTAATTATTAAACATCTTTTCCCAGATTTGACTATTAATTTATTGTTTTTAATTTTGTTATCCATATTTTTGTATAATGTATATTGTAGGTTTGTACGCCTTAAAATTAAATGTAACATTTTATAGATACACATTAATGCGGGTCTTGTTGTTCAAAATAAAAATAATACCCTATAGGAATAGATTACTTTTTATTTTTTATATTAAACATTTTTCTTAGTTTTTTTATCGTTAATTTTTTAATTTACCACTTTCGCGACTGCATGCTTTTGTCTTTTTGACAGTAAAACCCGTCTGTCTTCGAAGTTATTGTACAATATTTCACAACAAAATTTTCTGTATTCACATTTACATTAAAAATGGATGGACTACGTTATAATTATGTTCTTTCTAATCAAAGTATTTGCATTTAAGAAGAATACTATATTTCATTGTAAAAATACGAATATTGGTTATATACATACTTAAGAAATAAATGCATACAAATTGTGAAAGAAACGCCCACTGGCGGAGTTACAGATTTTCAAATGACGTGAATCTACGTCAGCTGTCGCGAAGGTGTTAATCTAACTCTCAACATTTTTGCATTTGAACAATGTAAAATTCTTACGCTTCAAGTTATTTAAATCTTGACACATAAAGAGGGCTAATAAACTATTTCACTTAATTTCAAAATAAACTATTAAAAATATTTAATTCATAAACTGTATTTAAGAAGAAAAAAAATGGAAATTATTTTGTACGCCTTAGAGCATAGCTGCCAATATTTTAATTTATCATACTTGCCAACCATCTCATTATGAACCGTACGATTCTTAGTACCTGCCTTTTTTTTCACACCAGTAACTATTTAGAGTAATTTTAGTCTTATTTAATCGTAACAACATTTGGAGAGAATTACTCTAAAAATATAGTGATGTGAGAAAAGGGGCGTTTTTTCAAGGGGCGTTAACAATTGTACGGTTAATAATGAGATGGTTGGCAAGTATGATTTATTCCGGAGTAATTTTAGCCGCGCCTCTATTTCGTACCACTTATTTTTTTTTTTTAAGTATTATTTTCTTATTTTATCGAAGTTATGTATTGAAGAAAATTTTTCTATAAATAAAGTGGTACGAAATAAAGGCGGGGCTAAAAGTACTCCGGAATAAATTAAAATATGGGCAACTATGCCTTAGAGGCTCTTAAAGATTAGATTAACTATGTGAAAATGTTAAACTTTTTTTGTGCGTAATTCGGGACTGTTCATCGAGCGGTGTGAGTACTAGTTGCAATTATTTTTTCGCGTTATAAGGAAATCCACTGTTCTTTAATTTCCCCAAGTCTTAAAACACTGCTTTGGTGCTACCCGAAATTAATAGCCTGGCCATTATTACATTACATAACAAACCGAAATATTTCAATGCCTTACTTTCCTTTTCCATAATCACCTCTATCCGGGCGATCGTAGTCTAGAAAAATTTTTTTACTGGTGAAAAGCCGGGTATGATACATGTTATATTTTATTATTAGAAGTAAGTATTTAAAGATTTCTGGTATAAATACAAAAGTGCATTTTTATTTCTTTCATTACAAACATAGTCTTTAGCTTATTCTCTTTTATAACTTAATTCTTTTCACTTTTCATATGCTCTGGAGAGAATTTTAAAGATTTTTCTTTCGTATTTTTGCCAAATTAGTAAAATATATAAAAGTATACAAGATATTTAATTGATTATATATTGAATCAATTTTAAAAATATATATAGAAAATAATTATGAGTTATTTTTAATTTTGATTAACTACAATCTACATGTATTCAAAAGAATTTTTTTCTTGGAATAAAATATTTAAGTACGTGCCTCGTAAGCGCGTAACCTTAGTACGTTAATAAAAAAGCATGAGAAATGAAGTATAATAACAAAGAAGGCTATATTATAAAATTCTGACTCGCAGTATCATTAGAGGAGACCCGTGTACCTAGGGCCATCATGTACCTAGGGCCACCCATTTTATTTGAATAATATTTAATTTTAAGTTTTAATACTCAATTGGATGAGTAACAACACCAACTGCTATTTTTACAACTACTTTGGAACTTTTGAGGAGAGAGTTTTGACAAGTTACATGTAGAAAACGAATTTACATGGTTTGAAGTAACATTTTGCAGCTCATATCTTTTGCGATTTTACAAAGGAAAGCCAAATATTTTTCTTTTATTTCTAGTGTATAATTTTGCTTGTTATATTGAGTAAAAAATGAGATATTTAATTAGTCCTCTCTGCATGTGGATCTTTTAGTGGAAAGGATTTTGAATAAATTACCAAAACTTGTACCTAGGGCCACATAGCTGCCTTGTATCTACGGCCAGTGTGTTTGGACCGTCTAACACTTTCGCGACCGCTTATTTTTATCTTTTTGACAGTAAGGTCCGCCTGTGGGCGTTTTTCTCATAAGTTACAATTTTTCAAAACAAAATTTTCCGTATTCACATTAATATTGCAAATGGATATGCATTATGATCATACTCTCTCTGATCAGAGTATTTGCATCCATAGTACACTGATTGTACAAATATGAATATTGTGTATATTTTTTTAGGAACAAATAACATACAAATTGCAAAAGAAACGCCCACTGGTGGATTTTCATATTTTCAAATGACGTAAATCTACGTCAGCGGTCGCGAAAGTGTTAAGAAACACAGCACAGCCTTTAGTAATTGGATGTTGGCAAACCCTGGTAAACCAATCACTATATATGACGCTGCTGAAAATGTTGACAAGTCCTATCCGTCGGCCTTTACCCTGTAAACATTCTATCAGGCTTTCGTGTATGCGGCATATGGCCAATGAATCAAAACACATTCACTGAGGATGAATATTTAAGTTCAAATGTGACTGAAAGACAAGATCCCTCCATAAATAATTTAAAAAAAAGATTTTGCAGGAAGAAAGTGAACCAACAATGATAGAACTGGATGTCTCTGTTTCGTGTCCCGTTGAAATTTCGAAACCTTCAACATCTAACATCTGTTTGCGTGTCATGTTTTAACAGGTACGAACCTAAGCAAAACCTCCCACATCCAATAAAAGATGTGACCGAAAACCAGAGAGATCTAGAAATCCATGAGATATTCCAGAGAAAAAAAAAAAAAAAAAAAAAAATTGAAAAAAAAAAAGTATGTTAGAATATCCCAAAGAAAAAGAAGGGAAAATTTTCGTGTTTCAAACTAAGGCAACAACATGATAATTATTATATGATAAATAAATATATTACTTGTTATTATTTCTTTAATAAAATACATGTTTATATACTTATTTTCTATTCATTACCAAGTGAAATCTAAATTTGAGAAAATGGCCCTAGGTACAATAATATCTGGTCCCACGTACAATGAGGGTGTTGTACCTAGGGCCACGAGTGAAGTTTTTTAAAAACCTTCTGTTTGTCGGATTTTATTATTTTAGGTATTTATATTAATCCCAATTGGAAAAAATTAATCCTAAAGATATGTTCATATCAGTTTGATAATTTTAAACAGGTCAAGGGCTCTGGTTTTGGGCATTGAAAAAAAGCGGCCCTAGGTACACGGGTCTCCCCTATATATTAATACAAGGGTGCGAAGATTTCGCAATTTATTTCTTTTTTATTTACTTCTTAAGCTTGAAACTTACGAAGCTTACACCAATTTCACCACCCAATTTAAATTTTAATTCATCAGAAATGAAATTATTAGTTTTTCTGGGATGAAACATTAACACTTTTGCGACTAGGCCCTGATCATGAGGAAGTAGAGTCCCTCAGAACCATCGAAACATTTATATACGACAAATGGTCAGTCACATAAGCAATATTTTGGGGTTAAAAATTAATATGTTTATGGTCTTAATAAAATTATTCCATTCAGTCAAATGTTCGATTTTATTTTAAAATTTTATTCGTATAAATAAAATTCAATTAAATTAGAAAAGGTAAAAAACTGGGAGATTTCAGGGGTCGTACTCTCCGCCCTTTTTTCAGGACACTCTCAGAGACAAAAAAATTTTGCCTTTTTTACCACCACTAATTTCATGCAGAAAAACAACTGGAATATTTATAGTAATGTGTCATGATCATAGAGGACAGAGATTATTTTATAGAAATAGTGGTAGCAATAAATTTAATTTTTTTTCGTTCATCAGTGTGTCCTAAAAAAAGGGCGGAGAGTACGACCCCTGGGATTTAAATCAGATATTTTTAACCGTTAGTACAATTTTGTGCCCCTCAGAAATTTCATGCCCAGGGCACAAGCCCCAAGTGCCCGTGTGATAGTGAGGCCCTCCGAACCACTACAAACATCCCCAACTGAATCGGGATACGATTCCGACATCTCTTAGTTCAAAGCCCGAGCGTTCACAGGGTTCCCACGGCCACGCCTTTTTTCAAGGACTCTTGCACCAGAATAAGTTTAAGATAAATTTATTCTTAAATATACTATGTACACTTAGGGAGAAATTTATTTTTAGATAATACTGGTGTAAAAGTCCTTGAAAAAAATCGGGCCGTGGGAACCTTGGTTCACCATAAAGCACTAAATGAGCCAGCAAAAATGCTGGAAAAGGCAAAATATGTCAAAAATTTAAAATATGTTTTCGAGCAAGTTTTGTACTTTTTAAGGAGAAATTTCATATATTTATTTAAAATTTCAATGAAATAATAAAAGGGAATAAAAAAAGAAGAAAAAAAGAATGTTTTCTATTTAATATTATGACTTTTCGGCGCCCCTTAATGTCTGGGGCCTCTAGACAAAGTCCCAAATTGCCCATGCGATAATATGGACCTATTTGCAACCGCTGACGTAAGATTCACGTCGTTTGGAAATATATAACATCTCAAGTGAGCGTTTCTTTTGCAATTTGTGTCATGCTCTATTTCTTGTGAATATTCCTAAGTTCATATTTGTGCAATAAAATTACTATGGATACATATACTTTCACTACAAAAAGTATAATTGTTATATAAATATGGATACAGAAAACCTTGTTCTGAAACATAGTAGCTTGAAAGAATAACGCGTACAGGCGGAATGTACTATCAAAAGACAAAAACATGCGGTCACGAAACTGCTAATGATAGTTAAACCAAATCATTAAAATAAAAGTTTCAAAACAAAATTCATGTTAGTCGACTCAGTTTTCATACTTCCCCAGGCAGGACATGTTTAGTATAGGACCCTTGTAGCGGCTTTTAAATTTTTGCCGCTGTATTAACGATGCCTTTTAATTTATTTTTCAATTTTTTCCTCTTGACATAATTTTTTATTAGAAAAGAAAAAAAAAAAACTTAATAACTATTTTTATTATACTTTTTAACACTTTCGCGACCGCATGTTTTTGTTTTTTTTGAGGGTAAAGTCCGCCTGTGGGCGTTATTCTCTAAAGTTACAATATTTCAGAACAAAATTTTATGTATTTACATTGATTTATATTACAAATGGATAAAATTTATAATTATATTCTTTCTAATCAAAGTATTTCTATCCATACTATAATTACACTATATACAATGTACAAATATGTACGTAAGGTATATTCTTTAGAAGTAAATAACATACAAATACATAGCTGCCAATATTTTAATTTATTCCGGAGTACTTTTAACCCCGCATTTATTTCGCACCACTTTATTTATATAAAAATTATCTGCAATAAATAACTTCGATAAAATTAGACAAAATTACTTTTTATAAATAAGTGGTACGAAATAAAGGTGGGGCTAAAAATACTCCGGAATAAATTAAAATTTCGGCAGCTATGACAAATATCGAAAGAAACACCCACTGGTGGAGTTTTAGATTTTCAAATGACGTGAATCTACGTCAGAGGTCGCGAAAGTGTTAATATTGCGCACTTTTTTTTTTTTTTCTTTTTTGTCAATTTAGGACAAAAGTTCATATTTTGTTTATATCTTTAAAGTACTGCTAGAATTTAGATGGCGAATTTGATATTTCATATAATGGTGCAGAACCTGAATTTGTAGATGAGTTATCCGATTCTAAAAGTAGCAGTGTAAACACTGACGGTGAAAATGAAGATCGTACTCTTGCCTTATGTGGCTGCCAGGCAACGTTGCCAGATGTGGCCTTTTTTTTGTTCAATAGTCACCAATAATTTTGAGAAGTGTCATTTGATATACATAATAGACTATCATCTTCGATGTGATTAGACAAAGTTACAAATAAAAATTATTGGCGACAATTGAATAAAAAAAGACCAAATCTGACAACTCTGCTGGAAGGTCATGGGATTACATTCACATAGCTGCCAATATTTTAATTTATTCCGGAGTAATTTTAGTCCCGCCTCTATTTCGCACCACTTATTTTTTAAAAGTAATTTTTTCTTATTTTATCGAAGTTATATATTGAAAAAAAAAAATTGTATAAATAAAGTGGTGCGAAATAAAGGCGGGGCTGAAAGTACTCCGGAATAAATTAAAAATATTGGCAGCTATGCGTTCAATGTGCTTCAAAATATCGCCTTATAGCATTATTAGACATACTAACAGTGCAACGGCATTTGCTAAGAATGCTGAGACAAATATTGAGGGATTTTCTTTATTCATCAAAGACGAAATTATCAATATCTTTGTCACGTTCTCTAATCGAAGGAGCTGAAATAAAATAGATGATTGGAATACCACTCATCCCGATGGTAGGTAGATGTCGTATATGGATGGATACTAGAAATTCGTGCATTCTTTGGATTGTTGATCCTCATGGGATGATACAGTAATTCGCATGAAATTTTCATGATTTATGGGGAACGAATATCGGAACCACACACCCGATACAGGCAGCTACTATCAGCCGCTATCGGTATATTAAACTCTTTTATTTGTCATTCGATTTCATGATATGAGTTCCAGAGAGGAACGGAAAGAAAACGAAATTAACTTGATCCGCTTCTAGATGTGACAGATATATTTACAAACTGTAAAATTAAGTACGGTACATCCCCATTCAGTACAGTCGATGAGCAACTGGTAAAATTTCGAGGCAGATGTTCTTTTAAAGTATACATGCCTAACAAACCGGGCAAATAAGGCATCAAAATCTGGATGCTTTGTGATGTTGAAACATTCTACTGCTGTAACATATAACTTTATTTAGGCCGAACTGGCAATCAGTCTGAAATGAATCAAGACTCCGTGTTCGAACGGGACTTTTCGAAAAATCCTCGTCCAAACATAACTTCAGATAATTTCTTTCCGGATATAATTTTCGCCAAAGATCTTTTAACATGTAAAATGGTTTGGTAGGGACTATGGGGAAAATCGCAAAAATCTTCTAAAATGTCTGGTCAATGTAAAAACAGAGGCCTATTCATTTCCCTTTTTGTTCACCTGAAATCGACATTGATCTCACGTACCAAAGAAAAAAATATGTATCATTCTCCTCTAAACCATGCACATTAATACAGCATTGCTGATGAAAGTAGGTTCAAGCCAGCTATAATCCTGGATTACAACAGAATCAAAAGTGGGATTAAATTTCTAGACAGAACAGAACACAGAACACAGCCAAGACGGGCAACTCACCTTGCGGCTTAGAGTTATACACTGAAAGTGTACCCACCCAGAAGAACACATATCATAACTCTCCAACGACCCCGCGGACAGGGGCACGGGCCCAGAGGAGCCCGCGGGAAGGGAAGACCACGAAAATCGCAAGCAAACTAGCTGCTCTCCGGCGGGTGTGCTAGGCCGGGTCCTGGAACTCACTTGAGCCTATTAGAGGAACAAGGCCAGGGGTGAAGAGTAGGTGACAATTACAAGTATGACAGCACCAACGCCTCGTGCCGCCGGAACTGCCCACAACATAACACATCGCCTATTACTTTACGAGCGACGAGTGGTTATAGCCTCCTTGCCAGAGAGGCATAGAGCACAATCGACGTGGAGGACTATCAGTCCACCCGCCATGCTTCACGCCCACGCCGCCTCGTTAGTTCACCGCCCGTGCGGCTATCTAGGGGCACCACTGGGAGGTGAGGTCGGCTGACGCAAGTAGGACCGCTACCTGAGTGGCAGTGCGTCCCACGGCCCCCTAAAATTCTAGACAAGTTTATTCGGCAATATTTTTGCCGGAGGAGTACCAGACGGTGGCCGCTGTGTTTATTTTTCAATTTAAGAGATATTGCCGCGTCGCCTATGATGCGTTTGCCATTTGGAAAATGAACATACATAAAATTATTGACTTAAAGGCTATAAAAAAAATGCGCGCAGGCAGTTTCTACAGGAACTTGGAAACGGTTGGTAGAGCACCGCTTAGAACGTCGTGCTTTAGATATCAAAGATAAACCATGAGGCTACAAAAGTTCCCCATTTCGGAGAATAAATCTTAGCGGAAGAGAAGTAAAAAAAAAAAAAGAAAGTGTATCAAATCGACTTTGAGGAAGAAAAACTAACAGCCCAGGGGTCGTACTTTCAGCTCTTTTTCCTGGATACTCTCAGGCATACGAGCCAACCATCTCATTAATAAGTTTAAAATTGTTAACGGCCCTTGAAAAAACGCCACTTTTTCTATACCACTTTATTTTTAGAGTAATTAATTCTCTTCAAATGCGGTTACAATTAAATACAAGAAAAAAATTACTCTAAAGAATGACTTGTGATAAAAAAGGTGGGAACTAAAAATTTTACGATTCATATTGAGATGGTTGGCAGGTATGTTCTCAGGGATTAAGTCATACTTTCCAACATACTAATTAACACTTTCACGACAGCTGACGTAGATTCACGTCATTTGAAATTCTGTAACTGCGCTAGTGGGCGAGTCTTTCGTAATTTGTAGGTTGCAGGACTGCCAACCATCATTAATAAGCGTAGACTTGTTAACGCCCCTTGAAAATACGCCCCTTTTCCCACACCACTTTATATTTAGAGCAATTCTCTCCAAATAGTGTTACGATTAAATAAGAATGAAATTACTCTAAAAAATGACTTGTGTACAAAAAAAGGCGGTGACTAAAAGTACTACGCTTCATAATGAGATGGTTGGCAAGCATGGGGTTGTTTATTTCTTAAGTGTATACCCAATATTCATACTTTTACAATGATATATACTATGGTTACAAATACTTTGACTATTAAGATTATAATTATAATATATGTATATCCATTTATAATATAAATGTGAATACAGAAAATTTTGTTCTGAAATATTGTAACTTGGGAGAATTACGCCTACAGGCAGACCTTACTGTCAAAAAGACAAAAGTTTGCGGTCACGAAAGTGTTAATATTCCGTAGTATTGTTAGCCCCGACTCCTTTTCACACCAGTATTTTCTTTTTCTTATTTAATCGTAACTGCATTAGCAGAATATTACTCGAAAAATTTACTGGTGCAAAAAAAAGGGCGGGACTAACAACACTACGTAATATTAATTAGGATTTTGGCAAGTATGTTAGATATGCCCTTATGTTATGCCTTTATTGCTACCACAATTTTTATACAATAATCTCTATCCTGTTCAATCACGACACATTACTATAAAAATATAAATGATTCTGCATGAAATCAGTGGTGGCAAAAAAGGCAAAATTTCTTACCCCCACAGTATCCTGAATAAAGGGAGGAGAGTACGACCCCTGCTAACAGCAAAACGAGGTAGGTGTAGCCTATGCTCTTATTCAACAAATGACACCAAGTATTCTAAAAAATGTGAGAAATTCAAGACATTTAAATGTATAAGTCATACTGCTTGTGTTTTTTTTTTTGTGTTTTGATTACCATAACGATGAGCATCAGAACTGAAGGCAGTTACAGTGTTTTACTTTTTTCTTTTTTCCCCTTAATTTAAGGGCCTTAATGGGACATAACATTTAAGGGCCTTAAATGTTACTGTATATATATATATATCTTGAGTTTTATGCTAATTTAAATATTTATAATATTACAATTTGCTCTTTGTATTGAATTTTGAATGTCAATATTAAGGCCGTATCAGATTCACCAACTTTTCGAGAAATTTTTGACCCAACGCTTAATTAGCGCCGATTTTCTGGAAGAAATTGCTTCAACACCCAGTGTGATAGCGATTCTGAATTCTAACAATTTTTTTCTCCATGCCTTAAAATTGGGCGTGCGAACAATTTTCTTCCAGCTTTTAACCAATCAGAGGTATCGGCTGTGTAATGTCATTCTTCAAGATGGCGGACAATACGAAAGAGAGAATCTCTCTGTTAAAATGGAACTTTCAGCAAGGAAATGTTTTAATTGAATGCATTAAAAATTGTAGGCACTGTGGGATGTTTAAAATAGTTAAATACTTGCTTTCCGTGTATTTTCTTTATTGATGAATTATGCGACTAATTTAAGTAAATATTTAAAATTTCAGTGTCTATTCGCATCCATCTTCAATATATAAGTCTGTGACCTCGAATAGATTTTTACATGTTATTTAAAGCTTCATACATTACTAAAATAAAATCAGTAAAAACGCTTAGTAAAATACTTTATTACTAAGAAAAAGTTCCTTATTATTATCAGTATTTTTAAATAATTATCGTTTGTAGATATATATATATATATATATATACAGTGGCAGCTCGTGCCAACTATCCCAGGTGGGGCCCGGTCCATTGCACGACATGTGAAATCTGAAATATATTCATAATTCAAACGCAAAAAGAATAAGTTATTTAATGGGGAAAATTATCTTTTTTTGTTGTTGTTGTTGTTGTTGTTGTTTATTCGGGGTGTTCTATGTATATTATTATTATTATAATTCATTGTGAATATTATAACATTTTACAATGTTACAATGTCAAAATTTTTAAACTGAAATTCTTCTACATGCTTTTTTTTTTTTTTTTTTTACTTTTGTGCATAACAACTCTAAATCTTTTAAGTATAAACGAAGACATTGTATATTTAATATATATGTTTCTTGTACGTTTGTTTTTAAAAGCACAGCCTAGAAATTTCATAAACGGTAATTTAAAGATGTTTTTAAAATGTCGAATTTTTAAATTAAAGTGTTTGTGATTTTAATTTTATATTCTAGCTTATTTAAAAACAATGATGTAGGACAAATGTATATAAAATTTAAAACCTTTAGGTGATTTTGTAATGTATATCAAAATTAAAAATTAAGCCTGTAAAGACAATTTAGTTTAAAATTTTACATTCCTTCAACAATACAAAATTTTATAACTATCCCAATAAAAAATTAATGTCTGACATTTTACTTCTTTGTAGTTTTTTGCATAATGTCGAGTTAAAAATACGCAAATAAAGACACATTAAAAATCCATCGCTATATTAAAAAAAAAAAAAAAAAAAAAAAAAGTGTGTATATACATATATATTTAAAAAGGATTGATTTATCCCTTAATAATAATTTAGAAATATATTTTTTTAAATAACCAATATTAATTTATGTAAATGAGATTATTATTATTAAAAATACTTCAATCAAATAATATTTGACTGAAAAAACAATAATTATAAAATATATTACACTAAATCGCATGAATTATATATATATATATATATATATATATATCAGGGATGGACACGGGCGCAGAATTCATACCACTATCCATGTAAGAAAATTTTCTACTTTTATTTAAATCATCGATATTAAAGGTAGAGAAATTTCTTAAACGGATTCCGGTATGAATTCTGCGCCCGTGTTCCATCCCTGATATATATATAATAATAATAATAATAAAAAGATTTACAAATCTAGGCAGACAAAACGGTTCAAGTATTTAAATCTGATTAATATTTATACAAAAATAAATATTCTGCTCACCGAGTTTTTTGTCGAGCAAACCTTCCAATTACTTTCTCATTAAATTCTGGAATTGTAAAAATAAAGTCTTTGTGGATTGCGAGAACCGCAAGTGCATTTAAACTTTCCCGTCCCATAGAATTTCCCAAAAATGTTTTAATCCTTTTGTCAATAAATTTTCAACAGAATTTCTCTCTATCACTGTTAATTTTTAAACAATCATACAATTTATTTGGGGAAAAAAAAAAAACATCGCAAAAGTCTCCTCTTTTTCACTATCAATAGAAAAATAAATAAATAAAAAGTACGGTGAAAGTCGCCAAATTCTTTCCACGATCCCTATGGTTAATGTATTTTAAAGAAGACAGTTATTTTTCATTAAACTACGTTACATGGGCCAATTCGCCAAGTGCCCCTAACACTTTAAAAGTATGGGAATATTAACATTGATAAAGCTCTACTTCGCCAAATGTGTTAACCCGCTGATCCATGCGCAAAGCAATAAATACTATACTAATTAATGCGCGAGATCGGGCACAAATCAAAGTGCCCAAACGGCTGAACTCCGAGTAGGAACTAGCTGTAATTCAGTAAAAGAAAAGCGGACAAAGGGACAAGCAAACTTTATGTCCGAGAAGAATAAGAGGAAATTGGATGCAAGTTTTTAACTTGTTAGATACATCTTTACAAGCGTTAGAATTAAAAAAATTAAAAGAAATAAAGATATATTACTTGATTTTTAATAGAGAGAAAAATTCAAGCGGGGCCAGGCCCAGATGCCCTCAATGACGAACCGCCACTGTATATATATATATATAAATTGCTATGAATACTTAATAATTTCTGAAAAACATTCTCTCGAATCAGACCTATTTAAAGTTTGACAGAATTTTCTTGAATTTTATTTTTGCACAAATTAAATAAAAATAAATTATTATAACTTTAAAAAGAATTTCTATTTTCATTTTATTTGTTTGGTGAAAAATATTTGCAAATATAAATATTTTCAGAAAATAAACTCCTCTATATTAATATCTATATAACACTTTTTTGTCTTCCAATTAATATTATATAAGTAATATTGTAATTGAATGACTGGGGCGCAGGAATGGGTGGGGTCATGGAATTTAAAGTCCTACCCATTGAATTTTGCATAATTTCTAAATTCTCCCCATTGGTCCCATGGACTCAAAGTCCTACCCACAGGGATGGAACACGGGCGCAGAATTCACACCGGAATGTGTTTAAGAAATTTCTCTGCCTATAGTATCGTCGATTTAAGAGGTAGAAAATTTTCTTACATTGATAGTGGTATGAATTCTGCGCCCGTGTTCCATCCCTGTACCCATTGCATTCTTTTTAATGCTGTATGAAAGAAGTATTCTTTAAAAAATATTTATTTACATGCAATTTTTTGTAACTGATATTAATAATGAATAAATATTAATTCTGTACTGATAAGTATAAAGAATTTAAGTCCATGTTCTTGATTTTTCAGGAAACGAAAAATAAAGTTAAACTAACTAAAAACTAATCAGAAGAATCGATTAGGAAAAAGGGATTAGGTTGATTTATACCCTTTATACCATTCAGTGATTGTCAATCTTTATTTACTAAAGGGAAAAAATTGAATTAAATATTTTATATCAAAGATTAATATAATGTTAAATTTCTGACTTGAATCTTTTTTTACCAATGGATTTTCTCAAAGACTAAATGACATGGATTTAAATCCTTTATACCAATCGATAGAGAATTTTTTTTCTGAGTCTGACTATGTACTTAACTCAAAATCGACATTTTTGGACTTAAATCCTTTATACTTATCAGTACAGAATCATACTTAATTATTAATTGATTTTCTTGAAAATAATTTTTATCCATTTTGTAATGAAATTGTTGAACAAAATATTGATATTATTTTAAATATATTCCCAATATTATTAATTTCCAGGTAATCAAATAAACACAAACCATGAAAAAGATATCTTCATTTATTTAATTTCATAAGTACTAAAAATATTTTTATTATTATTAAATAAAATGAAGCAGAACTTGAGCTTTGCAAGAAAAAAAATCAACATTCCAGCGAACGATTTATTTACGCTAAGAAAAGCGCGATAAATAGTAAATCATAGACCAGTTATTCAAGCAATTTTTGCATCAATAATTACAACCCTCTTTTCTCCTTTCATCCAAAGAGTTGGGGGCAAATATTGTCCCAAAAGTTGTTTGTTCGAAAAATCGCACAATCTGATACTGGCTTTCGACTTTGCTCAGGTGCTGTCTGTATATTAAAATTGGTATCAACTTCATTTCTTTCAACAGTAACCCCAAATTTTTGTCATTTTGTCAGTGTGTGTATGTTACATCAAATCATCCCGGAAAATGGTATAGTTTGTATAATACTCTCAGTTTCTCTTAGAGTTCTAAACTCACAAAATCCGAGGATGCTAATGTTAAATGAATTTGATAGATTTTATTTCATATCTTCTCAGAAACTTATTCAGTTTTTTTAAAGTACATTAGAATGCGATTACCCGGACATGTTCAATGCAAATTTTCAAATAAAAAACATTAAATTAAATTATGAAAATCATTATTAAATTCGCGTTTCAAAACATTATAAATTATGATCTGTATTATTTTTTGCACGAATAGAATATGCATTATCAGAAACACTTTTCAAATTTACAGCTCATTCCCAGCATTATATCTCGAGTTATAGAGATATAACACTATATAATATCCTTTTTTATTTCCGTTAAGGTGTCGTCTTTGATTATCATTTCTACCGAGCTGCCAACCTAATCCGGAGCATACCTGCCAACCATATCATTATGAAGCGTAAAATTCTTACCCGCCTTTTTTTTCCCCGCCAGTCACTATTTTGAGTAATTTTAATCTTATTTAATCGTAACAACATTTAGAGAGAATTACTCTAAAAATAAAGTGGTATAGAAAAGGGGCGGTTTAGGTAGATTTCTTATAGGAAATCTACCTATTGCAATGGTCCTCATGACACGACTTCTGGAAAATTTCTTCATATCTTCACTGATCATGACCCCCAGAACCCAAAACCATCCTCCGTTCATAAGTTTATATGTATATATATAGGTATAACACTTTTTCCCATGTTAAGTTGAACATGACAACTGATGTAATTTTTATTTAAATTTAACCAGCTCAGGATATGTTGTCAGAACAGCAAAAACCTCCGTCGAGTTCGTAGTTGGGGTATCTGTCTCAAAGGGGGTGGAAATTTTCATTTGCTCATAATTTCTTTAATATTGAAAATAGTAAAAACTTCAAATCAGACGAATTACCGCCTTAAACTAAAGAACAATTTTTGTATTTAAACTTTTTCGATAGCTTCAATTGGTTAAAAGTTACAAATTAAAAAAATATTTTAGATCTATTGTGATGAAGCCGACATTTTCTATAGCTTTCATTGCTTAAATTTATAATCGGATGCTTACGTCACGTGCAAATGATAATAAAAGTGATCACTGAAAATATAAAAAATATTTTAACCGCTTTAATTAATCATTTAAAAATATAAAATTAAAATAATACGTGTCTTAATATAAATATAGTTTGTGGTGAATAGTTTAGAATGCTGGTTTAGGCGAGAATTTAAAATTTACAATTGAAATTGAGAGTAATGCGTTCAGCTTCCTTTGATTTTTTATCTTGTGAAAACAAGATATTGGTCTGTAAAGAAATATGATGTTTTCACATGGGAAGAAAATATAATGACGCCAAAGCCGCCGTTCTTCATTGCCAAATTTTGTCAACATATAACGAATTTCGTCGATAAGTCAAGAATTTCGTCGTCAACTATCAAATTTTGCCACCAAATCAGAAATTTCATTGCTAAGTTGCAATTTTTGCCGCCAAATCATAGAATTTACTAAATTTGTAACAATTGACATTGAAATTTAGTGATGCTCAAATGGTCTAATGTTAATGTAAATGTTCCAGCTTATGTACACCAAAACAGTTTCGCTTTACAATTTTTACTCATCTGACAGTAAGAATTACAAAAACACAATACAAAGCTTTCATTAATTCAATAAAAATTACAATGAGAATAACTATCCAAAAACTGATACCACTTAACTCAGGGTTCGTACGGTCCTTATATTTTTCCCGAGTCTCACACCAGTATTCTGAAACAATAAAATTCATGTTAATCGTACAGACTTATTTTATAACGAAAATCGTTCTACAAAATTACCGGTATAAGACTCAGGGAAAAAATCAGGCCCGTACGAACCCTGTAACTGTATTTGACTTGACCATAGCAACGACAGGCTCACCAGTGCTTAACCATAGGGAGGTCACAAGTGCATTTTCCCGTTTCTATTATTTTTACTTTAGAAGACAGATATTGAACCAAGAGTTATATCGATTTTAAATAAAATTTATAATTTTGATTCAGCTTGGGTGGGGAGGGGCTATAGCCCAATAGCCTCCTCCCGGATATACCATTGCTTGGATTGTATATCTTTATGACTTCTATTTGTTAATTGATTATGAACTTGAATTTTGAAAGTTTGAAACGTTTACAGACCAATAAATCTAGCCTAAAATTTTAAGTAGAATGAATAAAACCCTTTAATAGTTGAAAATTAAATTCATTGAAAACAGAATAGCGATGTAAATAATGAAATGAGTGGGAACAAAGCCTATGGCTAATTCTGTGTTAATACATATGTAATATTTCTTTACTTTTGTAACATTAACGTAAAGGAATCTACCTTTGCCTTTAAGCTTGCCAAAATGGGATTTTTTTCATGAGGCGTTAACAGTTTTACGCTTCTTATGTGTTTGGCAGGTATCCGGAGGATTGTCGGTACCCTTTTTCCATACCAGTCTTTTTTTAGAGTATTTTTCTTCTTAATTCATCGTAAATACATTTGAAGAGAATTACTCTAAAAATTAAGAGGTCTAGTAAAAGGGGAGGTACTAACACAATTCTCCCTATTAGGTTGGTAGCTCTGATTTATATCATGAATAACAGAAAGAAAAGGTTAAAAATTTACAAGAAAGGAATTGCAGTTTCTCTTTTTTTTTTTCTTCTTTTTAATTATAATGACTTTCTAAGTACGTTCGGATTTTTACAACACAAACTCACTTATTTTTGTAAAACTAACGCATGAGCTCCCAACCTAATACGGAGTATTGTTTGTACCTACTCCTTTTCCATACCAGTTAATTTTATAATAATTTTCTTTAAATGTGCTTACGATGAAATAAGAAGAAAAGTACTGTAAAAAAGGCTGGTGTGGAAAATGTAAGGCGGGTACTACCAATCCTCCGGAATATTAATTACGATGTTGGCAGCATAGCTACTACCTTTTAGCTACCAGAAAATTTTTATAGAAATATTTATTTTATTTAATCAGCGAACTGTAATGTTTTTCACTGTTTAAGTAAAAAAAAAAAAAAAATATTCGTTAAAATTTCGGGTAGCCTAAATGTGCTAAGTTGGCAACTATGAGGCAGCTCTGCTAACGCCTTGAAGATAGGAGGTTCGTCCAAAAGAAATGAGCCCCGCCTACTACTTTTCTCTTATTTTAATACAAAAAATTAATTAGCTCATTCATTTTTGACTTTTTATGAGACACCAGTACATATGGGAACTGGAAACTGGTGCAATCGTTAACGGCCTGCCTAGTGCACATGCACTTTACGGCCTGTCTTTGCTTTGGCGTCTGGCTATATGTATGAGCCCAAAAAAATAAAGTTTAGCTGCGGAAAAATCTGCGTAAACAGTAAAGAACAGTAAAATATAGAAAGGTCTAAAAGTGTAAAAAGTTCACAGATCCCGTGATCGTGGAAAACATGGGTGGTAAATATGCCAGAAAGACTGTCCGGGGAAATTTAAAAAAAAAGGAGCGCTTTTAAGCCACCATACATTACCTTTTTTTTTTTTTTTTTTAATACAATCTAATTTTAATATTTTTCTTTTTATTATTATTAAAATATGGCAACCTGAAAACAGGTGAATTGATGAAGTGCTGTAGAGTAGGGGTCACACCATGAAAGGTGCTAATCCCACTCTGCAGTAACATGGAGTTAACAAATTGAAGAAAACATAGATTGACTATTGAAAGTCAGTTAGTCAGTATAAATATAAATAAAAAGGGTTAAGTGTCTAATAAAAGAGAGAAGCGAGGACGCTTTCTATTAGATGGAGACGAAATCTCGTAGTCAGGGACAGAGCTGCCAACCTAATCCGGCAAATTGTTAGTACCGCCAGAGACTCCAACATACTAATTAATATTCCGTAGTATTGTTAGCGGTTAGCCCCGCCTTTGTTAAACTTTTTTTTTTTTTTTAATTTTTAAGATTTTGTTTTCAAGCTCAAAAATACAGAATTTCACATTGTAAAAATTCGCATTTTACAACCTCGATATAAAGTATTAAAAAATAAAAATAATTAATTTTTAGAAAGCGATAAACTGTTTAATAGTTATGTTTTTTCTAAATGTGAAAAACGGAATTTTAATATAGAGGAGACCCGTGTACCTAGGTCCACCCCACTTTATTTGAATAATATTTAGTTTTATGTTTTAATATTCAGTTGGGCGAGTAACAACACCAATTGCTACATTTGCAATCACTTTGAAACCATTCAGGAGAAAGTTTTTACAAGTTGCATGTAGAAAAAGAATTTACATGGTTTGAAGTAAAATTTTGCAGCTCATCTCTTTATCTATTTTACAAAAGTCAGTCAAATAATTTTCTTTTATTTCTAGTGTATAATTTTTCTTGTTATATTGAGTAATAAATGAGATACTTAACTAGCCCTCCCTGTGTGTGGGTTTTTTAATGGAAGGTATTTTGAATGAAGTTAACGAAACTTGTACCTAGGTACAATTGCAATCTTATTCTTCTTGCTGTTACAATATAATTGAAAAACTTTTATAATTAAATGAAAAATAATGTTGCATGAGGGACATTGCTTCAACCCACCACCAGTCATAAACTTCAGCCGTTGGACAGAGGTGTGTTTGGACCTTATAAGATATACTACAGTACAGCCTGTAGTATTTGCATGCTGGCAAACCAACCACTATATATGACATTACTTAAAATGTTGGTAAGTCCTATCCGTCGGTCTTCACTCCTGTGAACATTCTATCAGGTTTTCGTGTAAGTAGCATATAGCCAGCGAATCAAAACATATTCACTGACCAGGAAACCATCCCATACTGTAATCATAAAAAAAAAAAAAAAAAGAAATCCAAACAAGCATTAATCAAAAAAGCATGTATAAATATGTTTCTTGAAGCATAAAACATTTGTCCTCGTTTTCGAGTTATAAATTCTGAAAGTTCGCTAATAATCGGTGAAACCGCACCTAAATCGATAACACCACGCCTTACTGAAAAAATGAATGAAATCCAAAACAAGCAGCAATTGAAAGAGCTTACACAAACTTGTTCTTTGGTGCATTCATCAGTTGCCCATTCCAGCTTTGAGATATAATGCCTAAAAATTCGCTAAAATAGAATCTAAATATTGATAAAAGTCATGGTTCTAGCAGGTTTTGATGAGACTCCTCCCACTCCTTTCTCTTTACTAAATTTGCACTCAAACTTAAATATAGATTTCTCGAGAACAGACTTATGAGGGGTAACAGTTTGTGCATCAAAGATCATGTTATATTATGCCTTCTCGAATGAACATAATTTAATTGATTTCTATTATTACACTATTGGGATGGTTTCCTGGTGAGAGCGAATATTTAAATTCAAATGTGGCTGAAAGACAAGCTCCCTCCATAAATTTCCAAAAAAAGATTTTCTTCAGGAAGAAAGTGAACCAACAACCAACAATGATGGAACTGTATGTCTCTGATTCACGTCCAGTTGAAATTTCGAAACCTTCATCATCTAACATATTTTCGTGTGCCATGCTCTAACAGGTACAACTTTTTCTGAAGCAAAACCTCGTACAAAAACTACTCAAAGAAAAGATGTGGCAGTATACAAGAAAGATCTAGAAATTTAAGAAACATTCCAGAAAAAGAAAAAAAAAATGCTGTTAGAATATATCCCAAGGGAAAAAAAAGTGAAAACTCGGTTTTTCAAATTAAGGCAACATTATGATAATTATCATATGATAAATAAATGTGTTACTTGATATTGTTTCTTTTATAAAATATATTTTTATTTTTTATTCATTACAAAGTGCAATCTCATTTTAAGGGAATGACCCCAGGTACACTGAGGCCCTTGGTCTTGGTACAATGAGGTCTGGCCCTAGGTACGCTGAGGTCTGGCCCTAGGTACGCTGAGGTCTGGCCCTAGGTACAATGTGGTCTGACCTAGGTACAATAAGCGTGTTGTACCTAGGGCCATGTGAGAAATTTATTTAAGAGGCTTCTGTTTGTCGGAATTTATTATTTTAAGGGTTTATATTAATCTCAATTAAAAGAAATTAGTTCTAAAGATATGTACATATCAGTTTGATGATTTTTAGCAAGACAGGAGCTCTGTTTTTGGGAATTGAAAAAAAGCAGCCCTAGGTAAAATGAGGTCTGGCCCTAGATACAATGACGGTGTGAAGTTTATTTTAAAACCTTCTATTTGTCAGGATTTATTATTTTACGTATTTATATTAATCCTAATTGGAAGTAAATAATCCTAGATATATGTAAATATCAGTTTCATAATTTTAAACAGGTCAAGGCCTCTGTTATCGGCCATTGAAAAAAAAAGCGGCCCTAGGTACACGGGTTTCCCCTATGTATTACTTAGTGAGTTATAATGAGGCAATATTCTCCATAGAATAACATTGGTTTTAGCATCTGCGGACGATGAGTAGAGAGTCCTCTTTGAGGCATGCACGCCCATAGACCTATTATAAGAGAGGACGAGACAATGGCAACCTTTTTTAGTGCCGAAGATAACTCATAAAAAGGTCCTGTGAATGTTGATCTGCAGGAAGCCAAACTTGCCAATATCCGGGATTGTAATGAAATGCTCGCCCTCTGGTGGGCTAAGGTGAAATTACAATTAACACGAATATTTTAACTAGGAAATTCCATTAAAGACATTTGATGTCTATGTATGTGAATGTTAATACCCAAAACCATTTCAAAAATTTCAGAAATGTGATAGCAAAATTTAAGCAATCTGTAGATCACACAATAAACCAATAGCATTGTGAAAAAATGTGACAATATGAAAAGAAGAAAATTATATATATACCAGCAGGCAAAGCCCGCTTCGCTGGTCCCTATTTTTAAATGAATCGCTATAATTACTGAATTCTCAAAATTGCATTAATTTTTATCACGTGAAAAAAAAACAGAAAAAAAATCTTATTAGGAAAAATGTCGCACCTTGTTCTCACTGCCTTTGGAAAAAAATCCCAAAATGCTCTAACTCTTATTTCGATTATTTTCCCCCTTCGCCCCCCCCCTCCCGTCTATCCTAATAATTTTAAAAATTCGAAAATATCCGCAATCGATTTGTAGGTATCGAAAACCTCTATATACCAATTTTGAATGCTCTAACTCTATTCCATTTTTTCCCCCTCCCCCCCCTTTCCCGGCCCTCCTAATAACTTTACACTTTCGAAAATATCCCCATTCGACTTGCTGGCCTCTAAAACCTATCTGTACCAATTTTGAACGGCCTAACTGTATTTGTATTTGTTTTTGCCCCCCCCTTCCCGCCCCTCCTAATAATTTTAAAAATTCGAAAATATCCGCAATCGATTTGTAGGTATCGAAAACCTCTATATACCAATTTTGAATGCTCTAACTCTATTCTATTTTTTTTGCCCCTCCCCCCCCTTCCCGGCCCTCCTAATAAATTTACACTTTCGAAAATATCCCCATTCGACTTGCAGGCCTTTAAAACCTATCCGTACCAATTTTGAACGGCCTAACTGTATTTCTATTTGTTTTTGCCCATAGCCCCCCCCCCATACTGCCCCCCCTTCCCACCCCTTCTAATAATTTTACAAATTCGAAAATATCCGCAATCGATTTGTAAGTATCGAAAACCTCTATATACCAATTTTGAACGATCTGACACTATTTTTATTTCCCCCCCCTCCCCCCCCCCCAAAAAAAAAAAAATCGGAAAAATCAAAAAATGAGTTCTTGGAAATATTTTCAAGAAGTCACTTGGCGTTTTTTTTTTTTTTTTTTTTTTTACATCTTTGAGCTATTACTTTTACTCGAAAATCCGTATATTTCTAAATTTGCCTCCGAAAATCATTTATACCCCCTTCTCCCGTTAAAAATCCAAAATTCCAAAATCGCAGGAAATAATTTTTTCGTATTCAAGTCTAGTCTCCCCATCTGCAATTTCTGCACTCTGAAGTAGTTTGGAGCCGAGTTATACTTATTAATGTGTTTTTGCCTTATGGCGCCTCCGAAAATCATTTATCCTTCCCCCCTTAAAAATCCAAAATTCCAAAATCGCAGAAAATGATTTTTTTGTTTTCAAGTCTAGTCTCACCCTCTGCAATTTTTTCACCGTGAAGCAATTTGGAGCCGACTTGTGCTTATAAAGGTGGTTTTTGCCTTCTGCACCTTCGAAAATCATTTTCAGCCTCTCTTCCCTCTTAAAAATCCAAAATTCCAAAATCGCAGAAAATGATTTTTTTTGTACTTAAGTCTAGTCTCCCCATCTGCAGTTTTTTTTATCGTGAAGTAATTTGGAGCCGAGTTATGCTTATAAAGGTGTTTTTGCCTCCTGCGCCTCCGAAAAACATTTTCACCCCTTTTCCCCCTTAAAAATCCAAAAATCCAAAATCGCAGAAAATGATTTTTTTGTATTCAAGTCTAGTCTCCCAATCTGCAATTTCTTCACTGTGAAGCAATTTGGAGCCGAGTTATGCTTATAAAGTTGTTTTTGCCTTCTGCACCTCCGAAAATCATTTTTACCCCCTTCCCCCCTTAAAAATCAAAAATTCCAAAATCGCAGAAAATGATTTTTTTTGTATTCAATTCTTGTCTCCCCATCTGCAATTTCTTCATTGTGAAGTAATTTGGTGCCGAGTTATACTTATAAATGTGATTTTGCCTTATGCGCCCCCGAAAATCTCATTTTTACCCCCTACCCCCCTTAAAAATCCAAAATTCCGAAATCGCAGAAAATGATTTTTTTGTATTCAAGTCTAGTCTCCCCATCTGCAATTTCTTCACTGTGAAGCAATTTGGAGCCGAGTTATGCCTATAAAGGTGGTTTTTGCCTTCTGCCCCCCCGGGGGGAACGTGGGGGTATTTCGCAAAATCCCGTCTTAGTGAGCGTCAGGGTCCTAAAATCAACCTACTCACCAAAAATTGTGACTCTATCTCCCATAGGATCGCCACAACCGTGTTGAGTCAGTGAATCAGTGAATCAGTCAGTTTACTCTTTTATATATATAGATTAAGTATTACATAATCAACAGTTTCAAGATTAAATGTTGTCCATGCACTTATACATATCTTCAGGTAAATTTAAAACTCAAAAGAATATATATATATTTTTTTAATTGAAATTTAAAATATTATTTCAGAGGTATAAACACTTGTATTTGTGAATAAAATCAATAATTAAATAGCTCATTGCCATTGCCAGCAGAATATTAAACAATTGTGTGTAAAAATGTATTGTGTGAGAAGGAAAAAAAAAAAAAATGAGAATGAAACAGTGTACAGAATGCTTTTTTACCCCCTTCTGGAAGGGGCCCCCCCAGAGCCTGATTTAGGCCGGGGCACTCTCTCACCGGAATATTTTTACAATTATTTTTTACTGCATATCATAGGAATACCCTGTTTTGACTAGGAAATTATTTTTATAAAAATTGAACGGTGTAAAACAATCGAATTTACTCATGGTTATTAGACACCAGAATTCTTTTAAAATAATATTTAATGAGAATTTTTTGTTTATTATAAGAGGAAAGTATTGCTTAAAAAATAATGGTGTAAGTGTAAATAATGTGTGCCCCGGTCTAAATCAGTCCCTGGGCCCCCCTACAGGCGTATGCAGAAATTCTGCAACCTAAAGAGCTCTTATGCCACTGCAAGGAGGCCCCCCAGAATAGGCTTGCCCCGGGGCTCCAGGTAGTCTAAGTCGGGCCCTAGAGGTGGGGTGGAAACGATAATACGAGAAACAAACTCTTTTAATATATACGTAATGCCGAACCAAGACGATGCCCTACCTCCGAGCATGAACATTTATAACGGAGAATGATGAATAAAAATGCTGGGTCATTTTCTAAAGAATCGCATTAAATGAGAAATTTTCTCCTTTGCCATTTAAAACAAATGGCAAAGGAGTAAAGACTCCATGCTAAAGAGACGTCCAGAGCGCTGATGGTTTAAAATTATCTATTACATCTGACAGGCATCAGGAACATTTCACCGGCCCATTGGGAAGAAAAGAGCTTTCCATTACGCAACGAAGTAAGACGATGGCGGGCTACCAACCTCTATTTGAGAGCGCTGAATCTAGAATTATCGAAGTCGGCTCCTTGAGTCATATGATTTATCATCACAACCATATTTTGAAAATGTTGAAGGAGATTAGTATCGGTCACTTGAAAAAAATTGCATGACAGGTCAAAAAATATCTAATAAAAAAAAATGTAATGTAATGTCCAATACTTGATAAAATCCAATAATAATAATTTTAGAAACACATAACCCTCTCTTTAACATACATTAGAGCAGGGATCCCCAAACTGGTACGGTACCAAATATTTATAACGGAGTTTTTGTTACTATTGATAAAAGGTCATGATTGTAAATAAGTAAGTACTACCATACCAGATTCAAATCAATCCGATTAAACACAATTCTAGGCAGAATTGAAATAACTATTTTAAGAGGTGACACCCATCCACATTAAATTTTCTATAAATATCATCAATTATATAGGATACAAGTTTATATTGTAACTGCCAAAAATATAGAAAGAATTTCAGGGATGTGCTCCAATTAAATCCTGTGAGACAGAGGTATCTTTTTAACGCTTGTTCAAATCAAACGATTGTACCAAAGTGTGTGGGGAGATCAAAGCAAGCGCACAACTTTCCAAGCCAAATCTGGCAATCCTGCAAATCACATGACGAAGCTGTCGCCAAAGAACCGCCAAGCGTAATTCTTTGTCTGTGGCTATAAAAAAAAGTAAAATTTTGAATTTTTAAAGTTCGTTTCGAAAGTTTACGACCCAGAATTTGGCGGACGTTATGCCAACAGACAATCTGTCTCTTCAGACAGGAAATGAAAATAATTAAGTACATCTACATGAGAATTTCAAAAAACTATTGCGTCAGCTACTTTTGGAATAAATCTAATTCTGAATTTGAAATGACCATTTTTTAAAACATTGAGAACACTTTTTTATAAGATAATTTTAATTTTAGAATATTAAGGTAATTTATATTTCAAAGGATAAATTATTAATAAAGTGTTACATTTATAAACTAAAAAAAAAAAAAAAAAAACGAAATTTTTAATTTATGGGTTATATTTATAATTCCAAAATGAATGGAGTTTTGATTTAAGAAAGTTGTATTTTAAAATGGTTTACGTAATTTAATCTGTATTACAATTAATTCTTTTTCTTTTATGAATTGAAAAGTAAAATACATCAGGATTCGTAAAACTAATATAAAATAAAATTAATTTTGAAAGGAAATTTTCTCATGAAAAATGAAAGAATTTAATTATTCAGATTTTAAAAGGAATGGACTAAAAAATGAATGTGTGTGTGGAAACCTCTCCACAAGGACAGTCCTCGAATTTCGAGGACGTATGGTCACCTTTGTGTAAAGCAACGCAGAAATATTTCTTTTCCGTTTTATCAGCTCATGATTCAATAAGCTGGAATCCGTCATGAGAGCGGCAATAAGTCAGCACAGCACTTGACTGAAAATAATAATAATAATAATGCTAATTTTAACAAAGAATTATAATTTCTGGAAAATGTACGTTAGCGTTACATCGAGTTGACGTTATAACGGATACTTTACATTCACTCATACATGTAGCGGTTAAGCGGATATGGCGGCATTTCGGGGGGCGTTATATCGGAGTGACTGTATATATCCAATCATATATATAAATATACGTTTAAACAGGTACTTTAAAGTAAATTGTTGCCGACTACGGCTGGAACTGCACTTTAATTTCGATAAACTCTTTTGAAAGAAACATGCAGAGCTGCCAACCTAATCCGGCAAATTGTTAGTACCGCCCCTTTTTCTACACCACTTAATTTTTAGAGTATTTTTCTACTTAATTCATCATAGATACATTTGAAGAGAATTGCTCTAAAAATTAAGTGGTGTAGAAAAAGGGGCGTTTTTCAATAGGCGTTAACAATTTGCCGGATTAGGTTGGCAGCTCTGAACATGCTTGCAAAATTTATTGACCCAATATTCTATTTCCTAAAACAAATTATGGGAACAAATATACAAGTTTCCCTTCAAAGTTATTATACACACATACATATATATATTAATGAACTATTAAGAAAAGCTAAAATTATTTACTTTAATTTATTAGGATTATTCCCCTAAAAAATGATGCTACGTGATTCAAGTGTAAATAAAAATAAAGTAAAACATACAAAGAATATCTAATAAGAGTAGTGGATAGTCTTTGATACAACACAGGACTTAAAACTCTAAACACACAAGTTCAATAGTTTTCACTAGTTCCAATTATTCATTTTTAAAATTTCTAATCACCTCTTGATGGGTGACCGTAGACTAGACACCTCGGGCATAAGAAGAAAGGCCATGTGTTACAAACGTTTGAAAGCAATTATTGAAAAAGTAGTTTGTGTATGTTTTCTGGTGTAAATAAATTGTTGACTGTTGGTTTTTATAGTGAGCATAATAGGATTTTATTTTCTTTTATTATTATTATTATTTTTTTTTTATTACATTTCTTGTCTTCAAAACAAATATTACGGATTTTCATTATCATCTTTTTAAACAGTATAACACTGAAAGATCTACTAACAATATTCATTTCATTGCGTAATGTTTTGAATAAAAATCCTTTACGTAAAATGATAGGAGATAACAAAACTTTAATATTAATAAATAACATACAGTGCCAGTGACTAAAAAAATTATAAAATTGACAAAACTATATCAAACAAACTAGAAAAATAACTGTGAAAAAATAATTCTAATCAAATACACAATGATTTCGTTTGCTTAAATGCATTGTAGAGGGGGGAGGGGATCCCAACGCAAAGGAGAAGTTATGTTAGTGGAATTAAATTTTATGAAACTTTAACATTATGAATTTATTTGTTTAGCGCTGAGAGAAAACAGATTTTTAAAATCTATAATGGTAGTACAGTCGTTTAAAAAAAAGCCACCCTCCTATTGATTTTCCCTCAAAGCATCATATAAACATGCGGCTGCTACCAAACGATTAGTTAAAAAGCCTAATTTAAAATGGTACACTTAGACTTTTATCAGGGGCTGTGTGTATATTAAAACTGGCATCAACTTCATTTCTTTCACCATTAACCCCAAATTTTTTGTCATTTTGTGCGTGTGTGTGTTATTTACATCAAATCATCCCGGAAAATGGTATAGTTTGTGTAATACTCTCAGTTTTTCATAGAGTTCCAAACTGACAAATTCTGACTACGCTAATGTTAAATGAATTTGATAGATTTTATTTCATATCTTCTCAGAAACTTAGTCAGTTCTTTTTTTTTTTTTTTTTTTTTTTTTTTTTAGTGCATTAGAATGCGATTACCCGAACATGTTCCATGCAAATTTTCAATTAAAAAACATTAAATTAAATTATGAAAATTATTATTAAATTCGCGTTTCAAAACATTATAAATTATGACCTGTATTATTTTTTGCAGGAATAGAATATGCATCATCAGAAACACTTTTCAAATTTACAGCTCATCCCTAGCATTATATCTCGAGTTATAGAGACATAATGCTATATAATATCCTTTTTTATTACCGTTAAGGTGCCGTCTTCATACAGTTAAGGTGCCGTCTTCCGGAGCATACCTTCCAACCATCTCATTATGAAGCGTAAAATTCTTAACCGCCTTTTCTTTCCCCCCGCCTGTCATTATTTTGAGTAATTTCAATCTTATTTAATCGTAACAACATTTAGAGAGAATTACTCTAAAAATAAAGTGGTATAGAATAGGGGCGTTTTTGGTAGATTCCTGATAGGAAATCTAGCTATTGCAATGGTCCTCATGACACGACTTCTGGAAAATTTCTTCATATCTTCATCGATCATGGCCCCCAGAACCAGTGTTGCCAGATGAAAGGATTTCTCCCTACAGTAGGGATTTTCAGCTCTGCTTTTGGCGTAGGGTTTTTCTTTTTTTAATTCTGTTTTGTAGGGATTTTTCTATTATCTAATGAAAGTTATAAAGTTCTTTTTAAAAACGCAAAAAGTTTTAAACTTATCTGTAAAAAAGTTGCTTACACTACCTTGTTTCTGACACATTATTTTATTACAGATTGATGCGAAGTGAAACATCTCCTAGCTCAGAGTTGCCAACATCTATAATTTATTCCAGTGTAGTATTAGGACCACT
Organism: Salticus scenicus; assembly: GCA_963930645.1. Lineage (NCBI taxonomy): Eukaryota > Metazoa > Arthropoda > Arachnida > Araneae > Salticidae > Salticus > Salticus scenicus. Next base: position 110,060,453 of record OZ005656.1, read on the forward strand.
CTCTTTTCGTACTTCTACTACTTTTTTATAAGAGCAGTTTTCTTCCTATTTAATCTTAGTTACATACTGGGGAAAATTACTCAAGAAAATAAGTATGGGAGAAAAAAGGGCATTACTATGATTGCCCCGGCATAAATTATAACAGTTGGAAAATTTGCGTATTTTTAATGTGTCCTCCCTTTTATTATTACTACTATGTATTATTATTCCGAAATGGTGAATTTATTATATAATTTTAATAAAATATACCATATATTTGATATTTGGATGTAATTAACATAAAATTTTACATGTTAAAATTAAATTTCCTCGAAATGCCAATTGTTTTCATCAGCAATTGTCAAGTTATTTGTATACACCCACCTCTCAAATAAAATATATTGTGCAGTACAAAATCTTAATCATAAATATATTATACTGATCTAAAAATGAATTTAATTTGTTTTATGTCAGTTTTATGTATTCGTTGTCTTTCGTTTTTATTTCTGTAAATTAACCTTTTTATTTCTCTTTGCTGTGCTCACACCACCCATTTTGTGTAGCCACACCCCCTAAGTAGTCAGAGTAAGGTACAGTGAGTCGTTGAAAAAAAAACGCAACACTCAACGTAACTTCGTTGCTAATCGATGTAGAAATATATAATAGGTATCATTCGACGGGGAATTGAGAGTAGTTTCAGAAAATGAACTGAAATTTTCAATTGGGGGTCGTCTACATATTAAAACGCGCACCAACTTTGATTTTTTTCAATGGTAATGCCCCATTTTTATTTTATATTTCAATTCCTGGGATCGCGACAACGCGAAAAAGTATAATGCTTGTATATTTTACATTCTTTTTTCATAGAGTTATAAGCGTTCAAAGTTTGTAGGTGCTAATGTTAAATTCATATTTCAAACTTTTATTAATATCTTCACAAAAAATAACTTGATCGACATATATATTCATATTCATAAAAATTATGAATTATTACCTATATTAATATTTACATAAAATCAATCCTAATGCTTAAAAATATGGGTGTGCAAATTTGCACCTCATTCCTGTTATTAGTTTTCGAAATATAAATAAATCATTCTTTTGGAGTGGTTTAGAGGCCGCTCTTATAAAGTTTTGCATGAGATAACGAAACAAATGTTAAAAAATAACAAAGAAAATTAAACAATTTTTTTTTTTTTTTATTTACGGGTCAAATTATATAACAACAACGTGAAACGCAAAGAAATGAAACAAAAATTATGATTTTTAGACATTAGTGTTACAGAGTTGCCAACTTTTATAATTTATTCCGGAGCATTGTTAGCCCCGCCCTTTTCTCACACCAGAAATTTTAAAGAATTATTTTTCCTTTATTTAACCGTTGTCACATGTTAAAGAGAAATATTCTATAAAATTTCTGGTGTGAAAAGAAGGCGGGGCTAAAATTGCTCCGGAATAAATTATAAAAGTTGGCAACTCTGGTGTTAGCATAAAGAATTCCTGTTTTCTAAAGAAGTCAAGCCCCGCCTTTGTCGTTCTTCAAAACAAAACAACACAAAAAAGAAAAGTAAATGTGACATTGGGTGATGATTTCATGTTAAATCCCTTATTTTATGTTGATAAAAATATGAACAAGTGGTATTTACTTCATTGATTACTGGTGATAAATTTTGAATATTTTAAACCAACATTAGAAGAAAAAAATTACCTAAGTAGGCGGGGTTTACTGCTTTAAACAGAGAAATAGGTTTAATGTAAAACTGTCAATTAAAAAAAAAACGAATGGAATTGGAATACAAGACAGACTTGCAAAATCGTTTCTTAACTGTCGTCATAGTTAAAAGTCTTAATCATTTGCTTCACATATTGCTTGATTTTTATTTATTTATTTTGTAGGGGGGAGGATTATTATTTTAAGGATACTTTAGTCTTTAAAATTTTATGAATATATTTCAACTTTATATATTTTTAAAAATATACTTTAACTTTTATAAATATATTTTAACACTTTTTGCGACCGCAGGGTTTTGTCTTTTTGACAGTAATATCCGCCTGCAGGCGTTATTCTCACAAAATAAAATATTTCAGAACAAATTTTCTGTATTCACAATTATATTAAAAATAGATACACATTATAATTATATTCTTTCTAATCAATATATTTCTATCCATAGTATATTTTATTGCAAAAACATGAACACTGGGTACACACTTAAGAAATATGTAACACACAAATTACGAAAGAAACGCCCACTGACAGAGGTACAGAGTTACCTTTCGGCTACGTAAGGGTAGTGATTTAGTTTATTTTTCCGCCTTTTTTTTTTTTTTTTTTTGTTTCCCCTGGTAGTTCTTGGGTGAGTGCTTCTCTAATTATATATTATTTTATTGTTTTTTCTCTTTTTAGTATTTCATTTTTCTGTGGGCACTTCTAGGTTAAGTCTTGGTTTATCTCGCCTAGTCGGCAGAGGGTTTATTTTTTCCTCCCCCTCTTTTTCAAAATGCAGTCTCAAATTAAAGTCAGTGATGCGAGCTCCAACGACCCTAATATATAGATTAAATAAATAATTAGCCCGGCCCTCCAGCTCCAATATGCTTTTCTAATGGAGCTATAAATGTAGCTATGTTTATGGATCCACTTTCTGGTGTTTTACCACGCAACAAACCTCAAGTCCTAAAATCTGAGATAGACAATAAACTCGGTGTTAATGCCCCATTACATATAAAACTTACCAGAATTGGCAGACTCCTCATAGAAACGTCCGATGAAAAATGTGCTCTCGCTGCTGCGGAAATAAACTCACTCATGAAAATCCCAGTTCAGGTTAACGTACAGCAGGAATATATCTCCCGTTTTGTGGTCCACAACATTGGCACTACTATTCCCCTCCAAGAGCTTGGACAAGAAATACAAAATTCAAATGACTTAAAAGTAAAAGAGATGCGGCGCTTTATGAGGAAAGACAGCTCTGGGTCTGGAGTTCAATTGTCAGAAATTGTACTTGTCACTATTTTTGGCACCATTCTCCCAAGGGAAGTAAAAATGTTTTATATGCTGGAAAGAATACAGCCTTTTTACGACAGGCCTCGGCAGTGTTTAAATTGCTGGCGCTTTGACCACGCCACGGGGAAACGTAAATATGAAACAGTGGGCCGTAAATGTGGTGATTCTCTCTCCGCTAATGTTTGTACCATTGACACTCTCTCCTGCGTTAATTGCGAATCTGCCCACATAACTTCTGACCTCCAGTGCTCTGCCAGAGCCAAAGAAATGGACTTTTTAAAACTCAAGACAGATAGCCATTTACCTATCACGGAAGCTGGAAGACGTTTCGCCAAACATTCCCGTGCAAAAAATTACGCTGCAGCGGTTTCCTCTGCTCCCGAAAAACTTGATAAATTTATTACTAAACAAGAGCTTACTCAAACCTTAGACTCTTTTTTTCAACGGACTCAAGAGTTGATAGTGCAAGCCATGCAGCAACAAGCAACCCTTTTTCTGCAAGCTATTCAGGGCTTAACCTCCTCTTTGACAACCGTCTCCACTGGAAATATTCAAGGTAAAACAGATAAACCTACTGTAAACACATCTCAACAGTCTCCTCAGTTCATCAAAAATAAGCGTCGAAAACCCTCGTCTCCAGTTAACGAACTCCTTCCTTCTGCCTTTGTCAACGACTCCTCTGATGCTGAATTTTACCAGGATCCTGCTATCAACCTTTCCGAGGAAGGTATGGAGGGGGATACTTAGCATTCCCTCCTTGGTTTCCTTGTTTTGCCCCTCTATCGTTTTCCCTATGATTTCCCCCTTTTTCGTTTTTTCCTTTTTTATGGCTCAAGGTGCGTCAGATTTTTTTACTCGTCTTGTTCAGTGGAACGCCAGGGGCATCCGGTATAAAATCTTTTGGCTTAAGAGTTCTAGTTTCGCCAATGCTGATATCATGGTTATTCAGGACACTTTCCTTTCCCCCTCGCAGGAATTAATCCTCTCAGGAAAAACTGTCTATCGCCTTGATCGTGCTGGCAGAGGTGGGGGTTTGCTGTTTGCTGTGAATAGCAAGCTCTCTTCAGCTCTGATTCATGCTGACTTCTCTGATCCGGACAGAGTTGAAGCTTTTGGTATTAGAGTTTGGCTTTCTAATCGTTGGCTTTCCATCATAAACTTATATTCTGCCAATGGCAACTTCCGGGATTCTTGGCTTCAAAATCTTGTACAAAATCTTCATCCCCCTTCCTAATTTTAGGCGATTTCAATCAAAAGAATGTGGCTTGGGGCAACTCCTGCAATTCTCCTGGTTCTGATGTGATAGCTAATTGACTTTTCAATTGTAATGTTTGTCTTTTAAACTCTAGTAAGCCCACTCACATCAGCCCTAATGGGGCCATGTCGCTGATTGACTTATCAATTTCCAGCCCAGAAATGTTTCGCAGAACTTATCTGGAGGTGCACCCCGATCCTTTCGACTCGGATCATTTTCCGACTACCATTCACATTTATTTTCCCTCTAGTCCTATTTACTGTAGGCGTTCGTGGACTAATTGGTCTGCCGTTGACATGGATATGAACGACTGGCTTACAGATGAAGTCAACCCTACTGTTGTAAATTTTGCACAGATCTTTCAGGCATCTACAAAAAAGAACTCTTTCCCTGTTAATATTAAACTGAACGATAATCCTCCCTGGTGGGATTCCCAGTGCGCTTGGCTGTTGGGACAAAAACAAAAGTTTCTCCGTCTCTCGAAAGTCTACCTGGGTAGGGACCATTGGCTTCAGTACAAAAACTTTTCTGATCAGCTTAAACTTTATATGAGAAAACAAGCTCGAGCTTATTGGAGTAACGTTTGTGCTACCGCCAATTCCGGCAGCATTTATAAAATTATCAAAGGGATCTCCAGGAGAGCCCCGGATGCTGACTCGCAGTTTTCGATCAACCTTAATGGCGTCAATATTGCTGAACGCAGGGAACAAGCCCAAGACTTTGCTGAAAATTTCGGGAATCGGAAAATTTTTCCTGAGATTCCCCATGATCTTAGCGACTCATGCACCCTCTGGAATAAGCCCTTTTCCTTAGAGGAATTAAATAATGCAATTAGTGTTTCAAGAAACACAACTCCTGGTGAAGACGGGGATCACCGTCAGCAGACTTAAAGCTCTCAACCAGCAAAGTAGGACGAATCTCCTTAACATGATAAACTGCATGTTTGAAAGTGGTTATGTCCCTGAAGGATGGAGATCTGCTATTATCTTGCCCATTTGGAAAGTTGGTAGACCCAAGCTCAATGTTGGGTCCTGTCGTCCAATTGCCCTGACTTCTGTGCTGTGCAAGGTAACGGAGAGAATGATCCCCAAACGTATTTTAAACTGAATGATGTCTAATCCGATCCTGAACGAAAGACACTTTGGCTTCCTTCCAAACAGCGATTGTTGTAAAGCTTTATATGTTGTGGAGAGAGACATTTGACAGGCTAGGTGCCAAAATAAGTACGTGTGTGCTGTTAAATTGGACATCCAATCAGCATATGATTCTATCTGGAGTGATGCCCTCATTTACAAAATGATCACCATTGGAATTGGTGGTAATGTGGCCTTGTGGATCACCAATTAGATTAATAACAGGATCTTAAAAGTGAAGTCGCGTGGTGTTGTTTCCAACTCTGCAGAATCCAATCGTGGTGTCCCCCAAGGCAGTGTCATTTCCGCTATTCTGTTTCTGATCTACATGATAGTTCTCTTTGAATGTATTGATTCTGGTGTTAAAATGGTCGTCTACGCGGATGACATAATACTTTACTACTCTGACACTTCAATGGAAAACATTGGCCGTAAGCTCAATTAAACCCTGCACAGGATTAGTATATGGCGTAACTATTAGCATTTATAAGTCCGCCCAGACAAGTGTGCAGCTATTAATTTGTCACGTAAGAACGATACTTCAGACTCTTTCCTCTCTCTTAAAGGCGTTACCATCTCTTGGCAAGATTCCACGGAGATCTTAGGGGTTGTTTTTGAGAAGAATTTGACCTACACGTTGCATATCCAACAGGTGCAAAGGAAATGTCTTAAGCGCCTCAATTTTCTTAAAGCTATCTCTCAGTGGGGTGCGTCTTCCTGGCATTTGATTCATATTGTCAACGCGATGATTCATGGGACTATTGAGTATGCATGTGTGATTTATCAAACAGCATCTAAAACTGTGCTTAAGACTCTGGACATTATATATAACTTTGCTCTAAGATTTGCCCTTGGTCTTCCAAAATGGACCCCTATTTACAAATTATATCGCGAAGCCAATCAAATTCCTTTGATATTTAGAAGATCCTATTTAGCTGACTGTTTTTATATGCGCTGCTCTAAGGCTGCAAGTTATAATCTCCTTTTTCCTGTTTCCTATTCAGCTGACTTCTCCTGGTTTGTTAATGGTTCGATGTGTTCCCACTCCATGCTCATTCAAAAGTATTGACCTAACGGACTAATCTCAGAGTATGTGGACATTATCGATAACAGTCTCCCTTTTCAAACCAAGGATCTCCCTCCCAGCATTATCCAGAAATTATTTTATGCATATCTCGCAGAGAATTACCGGCACTACCAACTTATAGCAACAGATGCCTCTAAAGACATGGACAAAACCTCTATTGCCGCTATTAATATTGCTAGCCAACAAAAAAAAGCCCATATAATCCATCACTTAAATTCAGTCTTTACTGCTGAAGTTTTAGCCATCAATCTCGCAGTTCAAAGTTTCGTGAAAAATGATAACTACATCATAATCACCGACAGTAAGTCAGCTCTTGCAGCTCTCAAATCATCCAATCAGAAATCACCTGCCTGTATTCTCAATCTCTATCACACCTTGCAGCAAGGCTACACAAAAAGCTAAACAACTAATTTTAATGTGGGTTTCGGGACACGTTGGTATTCATGCTAATGAATGCGCTGACCAGCTGGCCAAATTCGGGCCGTTTGCTATCTCTACGTATAGTGGTATTGCTCCAGAAATTTTAAAAGACATCTCCACCAAACTCTCAAGGACAAATTCGAACAATGGTGGAATGATAGCATAGCAAATATGCAGAGAAACTTGCACTCACCTAGGAAAGCTTCACTATTTAATATTCACAATAGGAAGGAAGCCGTATTGTTAGCTCGGTTTCGTACAGAAAGCCTGCCTACGGATTATAGACTCTTTAAATGCAAGCTTAGGGACTCGCCCATGTGCTCATTTTGTGGGGCGGATTACGGAACAGAAAAGCACTACATTTTTAACTGTCGCGCCTGGGCCGACGAAAGAACTTACCTGATTAAAGAAATGAAAATCGACCTTTCTAATACTCCAGACTGGTCCGAGTTTTGGGACCTACTAAGCTCCAACGCTACGTTCTATCGGCTTTTCATCAGACTGTTTTTGCACAGCGGGCGGTTTTAAAGTTTTAAAATATCAACAGTAAAAAACTGAGTTGTTTGTCTCCTGCTTACTGTAATATGCATTTTTTTTTTTTTTTTTTTGGTTTTGTTGTTTCAGTACAACGAGGTTTTTTATGCTTGGTTTCATATCCTTTGCCTACTTTCATATTTATTTTCTTCTTTTTCCCCTTTTTTGTTGGTGTGTTTTGCTGGCCAGCTAGGATGCTGCGTTGGCTGCGGATCAATTGAGGTAATGCCGGCACAAGGTGTAGCCTACACCTCAAAGCACAAGCAAAGCAAAGTTCAAAGGTTGATATTAACACAATAAATATCCAACTAATATACTAATTAAAAGGAAAATGATAAATATTCTATCAAAATTTGAAGTCAAATTTGTTTTCAAATGTCTAAATGAAGTGTCTGATATAAGATACTGTGATGTTAAAAACATCACTTCTTTTTAAATGTTAAATAAGATCGTTTTCTGCACTTAAATGCATTGTTTCTCTCAGCTGGCTCAACTCACCCTGTTGTGTTTGCTTTACTGCAACACACACACAGGAGAAAAATTGGTTCTTCTTTCCTAGTGGTGATGTCATATCACACCATGCTGAGAACCAATAGGGTGATGGTTCTGACTCCACCTTCTGTTATTCTGGCAGTTTTAAATTTAGTTGGGTTTCAGCAGCTCTCAAGAGAAGAACATGGGGTGAGAAAGATTTGTTTTGCTTCTGTTTTAAAATAATGACCATTTTATCATTTGGAGAGAGAGTGCCTACTTATTAATAATAAATATATATATATTAGTTTATATGAATACTTATTCAAATTTTAAAAACCATTAATTTTTATATCCTACTTAATTTGGAATTACTAGTGTGGTTTGGAAAATAAAATTGATTAATTTTGATGCAGCAGATTAGTTTTCTTACAAACATTATTTTTGTATGCATTTTTCTTTTTACAGCATTCTAGCCAATAAGTAAATTGATTCCTCTTTTCTCTTATGTAAATAAAATTATTTGGATATATATATTTGACCTTTTGACCCAAAGAATAAGAAGGGTTAGTGGCCAGAACGCAATGTACGCCATGAGGTTCTTTGATCCTCACTAAGTAACTTCTGTTGCTATGAAAATTAAAAATATTAATAAAATTAATTTAAAATATGGAAACATAAAAGGTAAATGAATTATTTACATCACATTTGGTGCCGGAAAGGAATACTTGATTATTGTTCTTAAGAATAAATGGTACTGTAGAGATTGTTTATTTTGAATAAGTCATTTTATTTTTATTGCTAGAATTACTGAAATTATTTTTTTAAAGTCATACATTACCAATTACATTTTTTTTTTGTGATTGAATATATACCAAGTGACCTATAAGACAATTCCCTGTTTCAAAAATTGTGATATGCTGGAACTTTGTACAGATGAAATTTTTTTTTTTGGTTCAATATATTTTGAATAACTGATTAAATAAATAATAGTCAACAGAACTTTGTATTGTTGGCTTAAAAAAAAAAAAAAAAAAAAATTGTAGGTATCTCTCTCTCTCCTCAACTACGTGAATTTATTATATGCAAATAGCCATCAACACATGTAAAAATCAAGAAATTTAAATAACAAGCTTCATACATCTGTGTTGTTTTTTTAAACCAATATAGTACTTTCATATATATACAAAAAATAATGGCTTCTAACAAAGGATTGACAAGAGGTTTACCATTCAAAACTTTAGTAACGCCATTTTCTGGAGACCCTCATTTATTGGATTTTTTTATTGAACAAGTGAAATTTAAAATTGAGAACAGCAAATGGGAAGAATCCCATGCTTTGGCTTTTGTGAAATCAAAATTGGCAGATACTGCTCTTAAGTTTTATGTCTCCTCCCCAGCTTGCCAAAAAGCCAAAAATACAAAAGAGTTATTTAATATATTTAAGAAATATTTTAAGGTAGAGTCGGCAACTGCAATAGCACAACAATTTAACGAATTTAAGTTTGAGTCCGATGTCAATATTAATATTTTTGCTAATAAGCTTGAAAATTTAGTGAGAAAACGTTTTCCTGATATGGAAGAAAAAGCCCTTGAACAATTACTAATCGCAAAATTCAATGATCTCATTCCGCCCCACTTTAGAATTCATCTACTATCACAAAAAGCCACAACCTTTCATCAGATGGTGGAATGTCTCGAAAAATTCCAGGAAATTTATAACTTGCAAGTAAACCCTGTCTTACCAGGAACATCTTTTGCTACTATTCAGAACTTCAATCATAAAATAGATAGTGAAGTGATAGGTACAAACTCAGAAAACAATTTGACTAAGATTAACAATTCATCTTATAGCAAGCGGCCATACAATAAATTTCCACAAAATAAAGGTTCGCACACGATTCAATGCCAATGGTGTGAAAGACCTGGACATTCTGCTCAGAGGTGCTTTGCACTCAGAAAATTACAAAATAATAAGTTTTCTCACAGATATCGTAATGGGCAAACTTTCTCTAGAACTTATAGAGACATGTCACGGAGAGCCAGGGCCCCTAAAACATTTAAATCCAACTCCCCTCAAACCAAAAGTAGTCATTCACAATGACTAGAAGTGGAGAATGGTAGAAGTGACACTAAACTACTAAATACAAAGAGTTCCTCATATAGGTCAGGTTTGAATAAAGTCAATTACCATAACAACTTTTCACAGACTAACTCAACATATTCTAATCTACCTAATAATTTTTTTGTAAATAACAATGAAATCATTCTGAGATCTCCAGACACACAGGCAAAGTTCCCTTTGTCATTAGAACGCAAAGTCAAATCTGTTGCGATACAGACAACATCTCCTGTACTGGTAACGTCCCCGAGTGTGGAGGAAAATGGAGACTGCATATTAGTTAATTCACTGGAATTCTTGTTACACACAGACAATGATCTGCCCAATCTCCCCATCATACAATTACTGTTAAACAAAACATTAGAGAATTTTCTTCTCGACTCAGGAGCTTCTGTGTCATTACTCTCAAAACATTACTTCTTACAAAATCAAAACAAATTATATTACAAAAGAATTGCTTCAAGAGTCAAGATATCTACAGTAAACTCTATAGTCCAATGTGACGGATGTGTTTGCATTTCCTTTAAAATAGGGAAAACTTTTTACAAACACACCTTTTTTCTTATTGAAATACCAACTGAATCTAAATTTATTGGTATACTTGGCTTTGATTTTTTAAAGTCCCATCACGTAGTTATCAATTTACACAATAACAAAATACAAATTAATGAAAATGCTTTAGATATTCTAGACACTGTACCCTCTTGCAGTCTTCTATCATCTGAATCTGATATGAATCGGGCATCACATAAGATAGCTACTCATATGGATTTTCCCCAAACTGGATATAAAAAATCTAAAATTGATGTTCATAAAGAGAACTTACCCTCTTATCAAAAATGTTGGCTTACCCAGAAGATTATGATTGATCCACAGGATACTATATATGTGCCTGTGCGGTCCACGCTTATTCCAGAAAATCAGTTAGTAATGTTTACATCGTCTAACAAGCATTGTCCACTTGTGTCCTATCCTTCTCTTATGGAGGTACAACATATCAAGGAAAATTCTACTAAACAAGAATTAATTCAATTTTTTATTCCTATGTATAATAATTCGAGCAAGAAACTGCATATAAATAAAAATACCGTTTGCGGATACATTTCAGAGATAGATAAAATAGAAGAAAATTCCTTGGATCTTGCAACAAATACACCTGATCACATGTGTAATCTAATTAAGGCTACACCAGAAGTTTTATCCTTAAGACAGAAAGAATTTAATGTAAATAATTTTTCTATTCAGCATTTAAAACTACAGAAAGGGTAATAATGCAAGATATTCTTCAGAAATTTAACTCTGTATTTTCATGTTCACTAAAGTCGATTGGACACACCGATCATATCACTCCACATATAAAATTCATTTCAGATATTCCCTTAAAAACTTACCCTTTTCCTATTCCACAAGCTATTCAAGAAGAGGCAAAAGATCAACTTGACAAATTACTGGATGCAGGGATCATTGAGAGAAATATCTCTGAATGGGCATGCCCAATGCTTATGGTTAAAAAGAAAGCTGTGTCTAAGGAGGATAAACCTTCCTTTAGATTGGCCCTAGATTTAAGGTTAATCAACTCTATGATTCGATGCTCCACTTATCCTCTTCCAAGAATTGATACGATAATAAATAACATCTCAAAATTTAAATATTTTACAACATTAGACTTTCCCTCAGCGTATCATCAAATTTCATTACCTAAAGAATACAGACGACGTCTCTCATTTACTACACAATGGGGAACTTATTCATTTAAAAGATTAATGTTTGGGCTGAGATCAGCCGCATCAACATTCCAAATGCTTATTGACACAATTATACAAGAGTGCAATTGTTCAGGCATATATGCTTACCAGGATGACATTATTATAGGAAGTGACTCTTTCCAGGAAACAACAGAAAAATTACAAACACTTTTAGCTACTCTACAAAAGTACAATCTGACATTGTCTCCAAAGAAATGTAAATTCCATCAGTCATCTATTGAATATCTCGGTTTCAGCATCCAAAATCAGAAAATACATCCTATTTCTTCCAACATTACAAAAATTACTCAATTTCCTATCCCAGCAACCAGAAAACAACTAAAAAGATTTATAGGATTGTGTGGATTCTACAGAAAACACATTCCCTGCTACTCGCGATTAATTGATCCTTTGATAAAATTAACATCTCCGAAAACTACATTTAAATGGACAGAGGAACATGCTGAAGTCTTTAAACAAATACAGAAAGTTTTTTTTCTCTAAACCTTTTCTTTCTTTACCCGATTGGTCAAAACAATTTTTTCTTAATACAGATGCTAGCAAAATTGCTATTTCAGGGGTTCTTCTACAAGAAAAGGAAGGCATTCTGCTTCCGGTTAGTTACTTTAGTAAAACACTATCTAAATCAGAACAGCGATATTCAGCCATCAAGCTTGAGCTGATGGCCATAGCTAAGTCAGTCAGTGCATTTAAATTTTTCCTTTTCAACCGACCTTTCACCATTCTCAGCGATAGCAGACCACTCGAACACTATAAGAAAATTTCCTCTCCTGCTGATCTAACTACTAAATGGCTGATTGAATTATCAAACTATCAATACACATTCAGATATGTAAAAGGTAAAACAAATGTTTTGGCAGACTATTTTTCAAGAGAAGACTTTTCTGCATACACTCAAGATCTTAACTCAAACCCAGAATTAATTAAAGAGGCTAACAATTTACCCATTTCTTCAGCTTCTCCAACAATTGAACTCCATCATTTCAATGTCACACAAAAATCTGATAAGTCACTCACCTCATCAGAGCCTCATCGTTCTTCCTTACCTCAGTTCTTAAGCAACGATGCTGCTCCACTCAGTCGTTCCTTAAACAGCTCTGACGCAGATAATCTTATGATGGAAATCTCGGAAGAATGTTTTTTTAAAGAGCAAAGAGAAGATGACTTTCTGCTAAAAATTATTGTCGATATCACTTCGGAGAAACCTTCTCCTAAATATAAAAATTATTTTGTCCATCCGGACACAGGTCTGTTAATGATCAAACGAAAGTTTCACCAGCCTGAAAACTCTCCAAAAACAAAAATTGTAGTACCACAGAAGTTAAAACCTAAAGTATTAAAAATTTGTCACATGCCTCACTTTGGAATTAGAAATACATACAGAAGAATACTTAAACACTTTTATTGGACAGGATTATTTGAAGATGTAAAAAACTTTGTTCTGTCCTGTACATTATGTATTCAATATAAACCGCACAGAATTCCACCTGCTCCACTGCAGGAAATGTTTGTTCCTTCTGCGCCGAGTATGTTAGTTTCCATGGACTTTTTGGGTCCTTTCTCCAATGGCTTCCATGTGTTAACATTCCTCGATTATTTTTCTAAACATATTGAATTGGTACCAGTAAAAAATGCAACAGCACAAGCTGTAGTTAAAGCCATTACGGGATACATTACTACCTTTGGTCGACCCTCTGCGATACTCTCAGACTTAGGCCCACAGTTCACAGCAAACATCTTTAACAACTTGGCACAGACATTGAAAATTACAATCTCCCATTCGTCATCAGGACACCCTCAAACACAAGGCTCATCAGAAAGAATTAATACCAGCATTAAATCCTCAATTTCCACTCTTACCAAGGAAGGATTTGATTTTCATCAGGCTTTGATGATACACAAGAACCTGTATAACACCACCGTTCATTCTTCAACTAGATATTCTCCAGCCTTTCTGCATTTTGGCAGGTCAATAACAAGCATCTTTGACTTGTTTGAAGCTCCTCAGTTAGAAACACTGGAATTTCCATATGAATACCATAAATACATGGAATCAATGAAACAGATCTTTAGGCAAGTGCATCATAACATGAAGTTTTACCAAAACCAACGTAATACTAGACAACATAAAAAAGCAGTTCTCCGGAAATTCAAAGAAAATGATATGGTCTTTATAAAAACCAAAGATACATTTAAACCAAGATTCATAGGCCCATATTCAGTTCAAAAAGTAATATCTGACGTGTTACTCTCCGTCAGAGAATTCGAAAATGAAGGGGCTGAACCATTCACTATTAACATAGACCGTGTCATCCTGGCGCATAAAAGAAAGCAACATCTCATTCCACAAACAATTCTGACAGGTCAACCAGCTGGGATTGTTCAACCGCAGTCTCATTATGATCTCAGACCAAGATGCAAAACTTAATTTTTGTTTTTTGTTTTTTTGTTTCCATTTTCACAAATGTTCTTTTAACATGTTTTTTTTTAAAGTTTTTTTTTAGGGGACTTGATAAGCAATTCATTCACCAAAGTTGCCTGTTGTAAACAAGTATGAGTTGGTACAGGTATATTTGATAAGTTGTATTTTGTATATTGTCCTATTATATATTGTGTAGTTATATATATATATATTTTTTCTCCTGTGGCAAATGTTGAATATCTACAAAAACTTAGTGCAGTGTGTATTGTAGTTAATATGAATATAAATCTTCTGTTATGCTGATTTATTTTATATATTGTCTTATTTGTTAAATTTGATAACTATACTATAATTATTTACTGCTCAAAATGTACAGTATGTGTGTGTTATATGTATCGGAAACTTGCATATTTATATGTGTATACATAATTTTTCTTCTTTCTTTTCATATATTAATTCCTACACATTGTCATGTTTATAAATATATTGGGTTATTAAATACAATTTCTGGAAGCTTCCACACCATTTTCACAGACACAGACATCACTTATACAACACAAGTATACACTACATCCACACTATTACACAATCAAATTAATACACAATCCACACATGATATGTATATAAATGTGTATAATGTTTGATAAAATTTTTTGTTTATTGTGATTATTGACATTGCAGTTTTGTTTTGGTTATATCTGATAGTATGTTTATTTGAGTATTACTTGACGTTTATATTAAGTGCATTTTTGATTTTGTTTAGTAATCTAACTTGGTGGCCTCAGTAGCCACTCACATTTATTATTTCCATTTATAATATGTATATTCTTTAAATAATAATAATAATAATAATGGTAATGATAAAATTTTAAAAAGTCTTATTCGAATATTATACTCGAGTACTTGGAATGCCTTTTCCGTATCTAATGTAATATTTATATGTAAGATTATTTTGACATTTGTATTGATACTTATTTTGATTTTTTTTTCTCCTTCATAATAATGCTTCAAGAGGTCATCTGTAAATATTTTATACTGAAATATAACTGATTTTGTTTTATCAGTTGTTAACAAGATTTCTTTGACATTTATTTAGTATAGTTGTTCTTTCATGTGTATACTTATACATTGATTAATCGGTAGATGGTATTTAATATCAAGACTATTGGTTAAATATTTTTGTTGATATTGCACATCCACTGAAATTCTTTTGTCATGTCACACATTTTTTTATTCTCGTTAACTAATTATTTTTACAAATTTATAAGAAAGCAGATTTTACAGCAATTAACATGCTTTTCAATATTTCTGTTATAATACTATTTTCTTTAAAAGGTATCAATGTTTTTTTACTCATGTCACTTGTTGATAAAAGCTGTGTCTGTTTGCATTTATAGATATATTTTATTAGTTGTCAATATCCTAATAAATATTGTTAGATAGGTCACTGACCACTTTTGTATCAATAAAATCTTTTATTTGAGAATGTCTGTAACCACAGTGCTGAAATAGTATTGTTTTTGATGAAATGGTGTATTCCTCGCCTATTTTGGTAGAATTGATCACCTACCAGGGTAGGCGTTGATATTGGGTTTTTTTGTCGGAATTTTATTGTTTCAGCTTTACTTATCGATTTTGTATTGTGTTTGGTTCAGACTTTGTGTCACATGTACATTGTTCTCAAAATTTCAAATTTTTTTATCAAGTGCATGTTATTAAGAGTATTGTAAGACCTTTCAGTTGCTTAAAAATTTGCTTTGTTACATTCATGCCTTTAATGGCCGTTCCTATAATATTATGTAGTCAATATGGATATTTTTTTTTCACATGTAAGTAAAAAAAAAAAAAAAAAAAAAAAAAAAAAAATTGTAATCCTTCATGTAAATGTAGGTATGCACTCTCCATTCACATTTTTAGTCTTCCAAATTTTTTTAATGGTCGTTAGGGGTAATGTGATGTTAAAAACATCACTTCTTTTTAAATGTTAAATAAGATCGTTTTCTGCACTTAAATGCATTGTTTCTCTCAGCTGGCTCAACTCACCCTGTTGTGTTTGCTTTACTGCAACACACACACAGGAGAAAAATTGGTTCTTCTTTCCTAGTGGTGATGTCATATCACACCATGCTGAGAACCAATAGGGTGATGGTTCTGACTCCACCTTCTGTTATTCTGGCAGTTTTAAATTTAGTTGGGTTTCAGCAGCTCTCAAGAGAAGAACATGGGGTGAGAAAGATTTGTTTTGCTTCTGTTTTAAAATAATGACCATTTTATCATTTGGAGAGAGAGTGCCTACTTATTAATAATAAATATATATATATTAGTTTATATGAATACTTATTCAAATTTTAAAAACCATTAATTTTTATATCCTACTTAATTTGGAATTACTAGTGTGGTTTGGAAAATAAAATTGATTAATTTTGATGCAGCAGATTAGTTTTCTTACAAACATTATTTTTGTATGCATTTTTCTTTTTACAGCATTCTAGCCAATAAGTAAATTGATTCCTCTTTTCTCTTATGTAAATAAAATTATTTGGATATATATATATTTGACCTTTTGACCCAAAGAATAAGAAGGGTTAGTGGCCAGAACGCAATGTACGCCATGAGGTTCTTTGATCCTCACTAAGTAACTTCTGTTGCTATGAAAATTAAAAATATTAATAAAATTAATTTAAAATATGGAAACATAAAAGGTAAATGAATTATTTACATCACAGATACTAATATGTTGCAGCTTGCAGCGGAATAGATTTGATATCGGTCATCCTTGGCAGAAAAAAAAAAAATCGCCAAATTATTTGGCGAACATAATTTAATTCCTTTCAAAAATCATGGTTATTTTAACAACTTATATTAAGAGAGTAATGAATAATATGGACCAATATTTCGTACAATGCATATTACGAAAATATACATCTGGCATGTATATTTTCGTATTACGTTGTTTGTTGATCACCAAATACAATAAGCGACAGAGTTTTAAATTTAAAATTAAAATTTTGTCAATTTGGCAGCAAAATAACTCAATCTAACGCATCTCAAATATGGGGATTAAAATCGGGAAATAATTTTCCTCGATTTACGGACGGTCAGTGACGTCACACTTCGCTTGCGTATTGCCTCCTCTCCTGAATCCAACTGCATTCTGCACTTGAAATACAACCGGCTTTGCAACTGCAAATATTGCATTGAATACTGTTTGTTGCAACTAAGTTATTCGATGAGGATTTCGTTCCGTGGCCAACCAACCATTATTTGCAATGATGGGCGAACTCTCGGCTAAAAATCAAATTTACAAACTATTAATAAACAAACATATTAAATTTTGTATTCGCTGCCTACAAATTTTGCCCCAAGCTAGCGAATATTTAGATGCAAATAGGTATTTTCCTTCATATCTCAATAAATTTTTAGTTTTTGTGAGTTTCTAATGCAGAAATTTTATAAAATGAAAAGTTGTCATTGTTCATGAATGTTTCCTTTGTTATAATGAAAGTTTTTTAGCTTGAATGTTTAAACCGAAGTGAATTATGTTGATTCCAATTTTAATTAATACAGCTCTCGTGAAACTAGAAGCTTCTTTGTTTTTGTTTCTTTTTTAATATTTTGACCATATTTATTTCCCTGTTGAAGCAGACGATCATTTGCTGTTTATCTTCTTATATGAGTAATTCTCTAAAAAGTGGTCATTTCATGTCCCAGTAATCTTGAAGGCATATTTATAAAATCACAAAAACAAAAAGCTGTCAGAACTACTTCAATATTAGTTAAACATATAAACTGTAATTCTTTGGTTACTGGAATTTAAATATAATTTTAAAATATTTTTTGAAATGCAAAATACATTGTGTCCCCATTCACACATATAAGTAAATAAAATGGTTTCTATGGTATTAAAGCATGTATATTTAGATTATTTTAATTGAAAATTTATTAAACATACTTTAATAAATATTTATCCATTATACTACATTTATATATTATGCAATGAAAGAAGTTAGAACACTCTTTATTGTTGTCCCTGGTATTAAATATCATTCCCTCATCAAACTATAATTACACCTCTACTTACCCCATTAATGGCAGCACATGCTTTATATAAGTCAAACTTAATTTGTATAGCAGCAAAGTAAAAAGCCATTTTGTGTTCTGTTCGAAACATTTTACAATGAGTTGCATAAGGCTCTCAAACGTTAGATTGAAATACAGTATTTTTATTATACGTCATTCCCTCATTCATTATAAAGTTAACTAAAAGAATTCAAATTTGCTTTTTTATGTTATTATAGTAATAAAAATATGTTTTAATAAATATTTAGTGTTTGAAAATACAACTAAACCTAATCATATTTTTATAAAGTAGTTTCTAGAAGAAATTTGTCATTCCCTCACAATCATTCCCTCATTTTTCTAATTAATAAAAATAATACTATTTCAAAAAATTATCAGGTACAGTTTGGTTTATATTATTTTTTATTAACTGTAACATATGTGTGCATGCACAAAATTTTTTTTTTTTTTTTTAAAAAGGAGCAATTTTATTTGGGCTAACTTTTTTTTTTTTTTTTTTTTAAAGCAGACTTTTCAGAGAATGACCCATATATAGCATATTTTTAGACCGCAAAGTTATATAATCTTCTTACAGGGTTGCCACGCTACCTGGAATAGTCAGGGAATTCGAAAATTGACCATAAAAGTCAGGGAATTTGTATATTTTAGCCAGAATCTGGAAAATTCGGGGAATTTCATACGATTGTTGCTAAAGAAAAGGCAATTTTTCGGCCAATGTATTGTTATTTTCCTGTTTTTTTTTTTGTTGTTTGTTTGTTTGTTTGTTTGTTTTTTTCCCTTAGCTTTCCATGATTTTTTTAAACATCGCCAGCGTTCCTTTTCGCTCGTGAAAGAAATTTCTCATTCTGCTTATAAGCGACAGATGCTATCACTGTATGTAACTTTTGTCATATGTATTTTTTGTGTTTTCAAGTAGTACCGTAATTATTTTGCCCTCAACACAACCAGTGCTCAATATATGGTTAGACTGAAATTTTCTTAGAACGCACCTGGAAAAGTCAGGGAATTTCATTCTCCTGTTTGAGTGGCAACCCTGTTCTTATTTCCAGTTAAAACTTTTTTTTTTTTTTTTTTTTGAGTTAATGTTCAATTACTTGTTATATTTTTACACGGGACCTTAAAGGTACCTACAGCTTTAAAATTATCTTGATGTCGTTTGTTTTTATTTTTTTCCCTTTTTTTTTTGTCATTTTCTTTTATCAAGCATTAATTAAAGGACACACCTTCCCTCCCAAAAAATAGAATTAACTGATTCCAATAAACAAGAATTATTGGAACAACTATAGTATTTCCCCACAGCTAGATTTGGCGATTTTTCTTTGTTGATTATGGCGAAATGCCATTTTTGGTTGCCATGGATTTATGGTTGCCATGGATTTCAAGCGTTAACAAAAGCAAAATGGCACCATTACCAAAACTATTTAAGCTTATTTTTAATAATAATAAAGAAAATATATATTTAAAATTGACTTACCTCATTATTCATCATAAAAGGTCTTTCTAAATTTCACTACTTGAAAGCTTATGAATATGTATAAATATATGCTTCCCGTTCATTTATATAGTTCAGATGTTTAATACTTAAGGTATAATACGATTATATAAATTAGAATTCCGTTTACCATTTCTTTTAATTTTAAAAGTAAGCTTCTTTACATAGCATGTGAAAAGAAAACGTAACTTACCGATAAGCAATACACATATAGCTAAATATGTGTTACTACATGCTTCGTCTAATTAATTAACATTCTTTCAAAAAAAAAATTTCTCTCTCTCTCTCTAAGTAATTCATTCAAGAAAATCCTGATTCACTAGTACTAGATGCCATACGTAAACAAAATAATAATAAACAAAATTAATAATAAAGAACAAAAATACGACTTTTAATATAATCAGGGGTTAATACAGGTCGAGTTTACTACCGTTTATGGGTACCTTCACAAAAATCGACCTGGCAAAAACGGTATCTTCACAAAAATCATACAGCTAAAATCGGTACTTTCACAAAAATCTTAGTCCTCCCAGCAAAATCTAACATTTTTAATTAGCACATTTTCAAAGGAAAGTAATTCGTGCATTTCTGTTGATGCGATTTGCGAAGCAAGAATCATACAGAATGTTGGTTTTAATCTACACACAAGCGTTTGTTATGGGCGAGAAACAGTGCAGCATATGTAAACAAAACGATCCTTGTGTGTATCGGTACAGACACGCTCTGAAATTGTGGCCATAGTGTACTGTTTGCTGATTCGTCAGGTGGTTTAACATTTTGGTGACTGTATGGTGATGTGTTTATCCTCCCTGGTACAATTCATGTATACTGCAGTGATACACAAATAAAAACAACTTCTACTTACACTATCTCTACTGAACTGTTTACTTCAGAGTGAAGTAAGTTTTGGATTTTGGTTCCTGTTCTGCTATAAGCCTCACACTAGCTGCTGAGAGTTAATTTTATTATTCTACTTTGTTCAAACTCCCCCCCCCCCCCCCCCATACACACAAAGAGAAAAAAAAAGAGTGCACTACAATTTTTCACAAAAATAAAATATAGTTAAGATTTTTCACAAAAATAGGTATTAAGTTTGAAATCTTAGATTGGCCCCTGATAATGGTACTTCACCAGCTGAAATAGAATAAAATAATGAATAATTACTACTTTATAATTAGTAATTGCTATGCTGGTTGCCATGGTAATAGAAAATCAGCAGAACGCTGGATGCTATGGCCATCAAAAATAAACAGCATGCAGGCTGTCATATTATATTGCAAAGAATCCAGAATGACATAGTTATCGTTCAAAACGGTGCCAAAGAAAAATCACCAAATTCAGTTGTGGGGAAATACTATAGTTGTACCGAATTATTCAAATAAGTTTAAACTACTAATAATATTTGTAATTTAAATATAAACAATTACATTATTTATAATAAATTAAGATAGTTTCAATTTACTCCTCATCTGATGTTGTCATAATAAATAGTGGCTGTTAAAACAAAGTATTACCAAAATATTCACACCAGTTGTAAAGAAAATGGTAATCACCAGCAGAGTTCGAAATTAGCAGTGGTTAGACATATTTTGCACTTTGAAACTTAAGTTTGACGATCAAAAAACCCACTCAGTTGTCAGCTTTGACGCCTAATTTATAACCAGATTTTTAAAAAATATTTGTCTTTTTTTTTTTTTTTTTATATATATATAATTTACAAAATTTTTGCTTTTTATTGTCTTTAAAAAAAAAAAATCTTACATTATTATTTCAAACACATATATACATAGGCTCAATAAAAACCAGCAAATGCAAAAATACATAAATGTTTTCAAAAAATATACATATATTCACAAAAAATTTCCTTTTTTTTTTTTTTTTCTACCTATTCCAATCACTTAGTTTAATCTATATATGAGGGTCAGTCCAAAAGTTAGTTGCACTGATTAAGAAAATAAAACAGGATAGAAATTTCATTTGTATCTTAAAGTTCCATTCAAAATCTACTTTTCAACTTAATTACCTCCGTTATTTAAGCATTTGTCGAGGCATAGTATAATTTTTTTTTTTTTTATGGCTTCTGCAAATAAATTCCGTCCAATGCCCAATAACCATTCTTGGGTTGCAGCTTTTACCTTGTCATCCGAGTGGTATTGTTGCTTTGAAAATTCTTTTTTCATGGGACCAAAAACATGGAAGTCATACAGTGAAAGGTCTGGGCTATAAGGAGGGTGACCCCACACTTCCCACTTGCACTTTTTCCGGAGTTCTCAGGATCGCAGGTTTGTTTTGCTGCATGCAGTCTTTCATTTTCATGCAGGAGCACAATGTCTTTCAACAGTTTACCTGGCTCACCTTTTTTTAAATAACTGCAATCATTTTAGTATTTCACCTTTTTAGCCACAAAAAGCTAATCACTGCAAGCATTTCCAATTTGGATGCCATTTGCAGCTGTCGAGACATGTTTATGACTGATTATTAGAAAAAGTAAAATTGCCTTGTGAAAGCCGCTAGTATGTCACACAATACGGATAAGTTTTTGAAGTGTGTTGCCAGACAGTTTCATCAAAATAGCCTTTGTCAGAAAATTTTTATAAAAGAGTGTAACTAACTTTCTGACTGACCTATGTAGAAGATCTTTATAAATAATGCAAACCTAAAAACAGGAGGTTATGCAGTAAATATAATTTTGTATTATATATAGATCACATTCAACACATCCTTAAATTTATCGTGTAACTATGGCCAAATATCTCTGAAACATATCAAAACAGAGTAGGATGTTTTTAAATTACATTCCTTGAAACAGAGTTTGGATGAATTTTACATTTCATTGTTAAATTTACTTTATAAACATAGTCCTAATATGCATGTACCAAATCATTCATATTCACCAAATCATTAATGACTTTAATGATTTTTTTTTTTTTTTTTTTTTTTTTTTTTGCTACGTAAACCTCTTTTTAGATGTACTTTAACATTTGTTAAAACGATTTTATATTTTCTGACCATACTAATTCCAAAAATTTTATATTATATGTGTAGTAGTAGGTAATGGAAGTCATGTTACTGTTACATATACACACTAGATTTTTTTTTTTTTTTTTCCTTTTAATTCAGAAAGCAAGGTTTTTCTGCAATACCATTTAAATAACAAATATTTTAGACTTAACCAAAACAAGAAAAAAGATTATTAAATTCACAAATAAAAATGAATTATCATGTATCATTATACACATTGGACGTAAAATAATGCAAGGTGTTCAGAGCACCTCTGTGAAGTAAAGTATTAAACAAAACATAACCAAACTTGATATGCATATATAATGTACCATGATATTTTGATTTTTGAAAAAAAAAAAAGAACAAAAAATCCCCACCATGGCAAATTTTGGTGCTGCAAAAATGTATTGGTGTGAATACTAAATGATTAAATATCAAATGACATAACACACGTCAATTTTATTAATGACAAATGATTGTTACTTACAAAGAAGGTTCAGATGTTGTGTGTTAAGGACATGTCTCTGATACAGCAACTTTTAAAGATCGAATAATGTTACAGGTGAGACCAGTGTTAGAAATAAGAATTTTGAAAATAGCCGTCAAAATGACGCCTGGATTAAATTTTTTGGGCGTCAAAATGAAAAATCTAGGTGCCATCTACAATTAAATATGTATATTAAAATAATAATAATAATAATAAAGCATCAACTTGTAAATAATATATGCAAGATTATATAAAAAATATTTATGTAATGAATGTAATTACATTGACAATATTAAACATACATATAATTAAAATCATAAATTCATTCTTTGCCCGGAAGATACATCATTCCACCACAATTTAATAGCATTTTCTGGGCAGAAATCTTCCAATTTAGGGCTGTTTAATTTAATCATTAACAAATCGTCAACTACTTTCATAGAGATATGATTTCTTAAATCAGTTTTTATAAGGTTCAATTGACCAAAATAGACTTGTTTACAGTCTGATGAGATTGGGAAAATTATTAGGTATGATGAGAAAAAAATCCAGGCATCAACTATGGCACCTATGATTGGAATTCTAGGCATTAAAATGAAAAAATTGGTCGCAAAATGCGACTAACGACTGCTTATTTCTAACCCTGGGTAAGACAAATTAATTCTAATATGTTGCGAGTTGTTGTGCTTTGTGTGTCAGATGCAGTTCTTAAAATATTATGATGTTGATCATATTGAGCCTCATATGTAAGTAACTATCATTTGTTAATAAAATTGATATATACTGAATGTAATCATTTGGTATTTAATCATTCAATATTACACTAATACACTTATGTAATTTAAAAATTTCCTGTGTGAAAACTTTTAGTATTTTTTTTTAGAAGTCGAAATTTTGTGGTATTCTGTGTACCTCCCTCAAATTTGATTATGTTCATAAACAATTCATGCTCATTATTTGTTCACTTTTCATTCTTTAATTACGCTTTTTCGAAAAAAGTCCAATTAATGAAACCTTATTTGTAAATTTAAAAGAATGTTACAATTCATTATTCAAAGGGACATAATGGTGAGGCACAATAGTTTTGTTTATATATGGTATGTAATGTATCTTCAGTTTAAAAGTTGTTTTCTCCTAAATTGATTAAATAGAAGTTGGGATCACCTTAGAAAGATTTTGCATAGAAAGAAATATTTCCTTTGACCCTTGAATCAATAATAATTTTTCATAACAAGCAATATTAACACTGTTTTTAGTAACTGTTTAGTAAGTACCTACAATGTACATGCTAAAAATTCTTAACAAAGAAATGATTGATTGGATAATTAAAATACCACAGGGGTAGAAATTAAGAAAATTAAGTCACTGGTCTGCAGGACTAGTAATTTTAAGATTTCACTGGTCAGATCACCCATTCTATTATATTTTTAAAAATAATTAAAAATTTGTGAAACAAAATAAATTTACATGGCAAATATGATAATTTCTTGTAAATGAATGTACAAATGAAGTCTTAGATAAATAAAAAATTTATATTTACCATTAAGATTTACAGGCAGTCTTAAGGAGAAGTTAAAAAAAAAAAAAAAAGCTCCAATCATTTGGTAGATCACTAGAATTTATATTTTGCTGATCTGTTGAATATTTTTATGATCCTGGACCAATGACCACTGTTAATTTCGAGCCCTGCAGCAATAGGTAGCTATCCCATTGTAATACAAGAGAGATACAAAAATGCTTGCTTATGAAACGTTTAAAATAGAATTATACAATTAAAAGTTGTTTTAAAGTTATATTTGGTGTGTTAAAAAAGAAAACATACTAGGCACGGCACACATTAAGTGTGAAAATCTGTAATACAAAGGGTAAGAAGGTTGCAATTTTTTTAGATGAGAGACAAGAATAGTATATTGTTTGCAGACGATGGGCAAGAAAAGTGATATTTTTTTAACAAAAGAACAGGCAGGGCACACCACCATCCTGAAACTGGCCCCATGATTATGTGAGAAAAAGGAAAAATTGCCAAAAGATCGTATTTTGTTATATCATTGTTAGTTTCTGTTTGTAATAAAGCTTTCTTTTGAAAGACAAAATTTACTTTTGGAATGTTCTTTATACTTATACTATGCCAAAGTGACATTTTAACAAATGCTGTGTAAAAAGATCTTAATATAAAAAAAAAAATTCAACACTTGAGTATTTCTATTCATATAGTTGCATGTTTCATATACTGTTAGGGCCGGAAACTAACTTTTTTTTTTCTTTTTAAAGAAAAGAAACTTTATTTATTTCTAAGGAAAGAAAAAAATTACATTTTGTGTAGTGTTTTATAACTGTGGCTTGTTTTAATTAGCATTTTATTTACAGGTTAATAATTGCATTTTTTGCCATTTCTGGACTTGATTTACTGAACAGTTTATCTGAATTAAACAAAGAGCGACAAGGAATTATAGAATGGCTTTACTCTCTTCAAATCTTGCCTAATGCTACTGGTGATTATTTTGACTTTTTTTTTTCATTTACTCAAATATTTATTTTTTTTATTTATTGTTATTTTATTAACCTTTATTTTATGACCCTTTATTGTCTTTATTATCGTCTCATTTCAAAAGCTGAATTGTCGAAAAATCTTCTGAAAAATCTTGCAGTATAGTTATTAATATTCAAAGTTTTATAAAAGTGTTTTTTTTTTTTTTTTTATGAAATTTTATGAAAAATAAGAATTTATTTATTTATCAAACACTATTTCTGGTTGGGGGGGGGGGAAGCATTATCATTTTTTTTTCACTCATATTAATTTTTTCATTTTTTGTCACTTGTTAAAAAATTGCATATATTTTTTTCTCCCTTAACCAAAAACAGTTGTTACATATGTTTCTAAACCCATTTCTTATTCTTTCAACACATTCTAAATGAGCTTTTTGGTACATTTTATGACAAGATATATTGGGCATAGAGATTTGAGGTGAGAATATTCTCTGGGAATGAGAATATTCCCTGAAGCTTCAAAATCGGAGAATAATCTTTTTATTTTTAAATACATAAAAAGTTTTCATGTCTATGACTTAAATTATAATATTTATTCATAATTATTCAGTTTGACATGCATAATTAAAATAAACAAGCTTTACATATTAACTTATTTTCAAAAAAGGATTAAATTACATTTACTTTAAAAATATATACCTAAATAATATCCTTTTATAAAATATGCACTTATGGCTTATTTAAAACAAATATATTTTGGACAACCATCGTATCCATCATCAGTGCATTGCAGTGATACTCCCTCTGTTTTGGTTTGTTTCCTCCTCTTGATCTTCAATTCGCTTCACTTTGAATGGTCTTTTTCTTTTAATAAGGTGTTGCCATACAGATGGTATTATGCTGTGCTCACGATCATTAATAGATAACTATCTATTAATGATCATGAGCACAGCATAATACCATCTGTATGGCAACACCTAATTAAAAGAAAAAAACATTCGAAGTGAAGAGAATTGAAGATCAAGAGGAGGAAACAAACCAAAACAGAGGGAGTATCACTGCAATGCACTGTTGATGAACATGATGGTTGTCCGAAATATATTTGTTTTAAATAAGCCGTAAGTGCATATTTTATAAAAGGATATTATTTAGGTATATATTTTTAAAGTAAATGTAAACAAGCCTTATTTCATTATATTCTCTTTACAATTCATAATTTTCAATTTGAGAATATTCTCCGATAAGTTCCACAAATCAAGTTTTCTAATTATTCATTACATATTTAAGACAAAAAGCATTTAACAGCAAATAATGAATTATACAGGTCTATATCTAAAATTCTGATTTGATATGTTTGGTTGATCATTATGTTTTTTGCTGTGCTGACCGAAAATGAAGCCAATTTTTCTCTATCACATATAGATTTTTGCAAATACAGGATGTCTACCAATACAATTTTTTACATAACTCTTCCACCAAAATAATTATTAGGGATACACCGAATAGCAGTTTTAGCTGGATACCGAATATTTGGCCAGCCAAATACTGAATATCCTTCAAACTGAATAGTAACTATTTGGCTAGCTGATTTACTCTTACATTCAGGTGTCTATCACCTAATTTTTTTGCTAACTTTTTCAGTAATACCATTTACATTAAGTAATATTTTATTTTCTTAATTATGAAAAAATATTATTAAAAAGTGCTATTCAGAAACAGTGGTTTACATAAACGTAGAAAAATGTTCGGAAATATTACTATACATAAGTAATGGTGTAATGCTAAATTTGCAGTCAAAGAAGATTATTAACTGTTAGGCTTCTTAATAAACATATATAAAATTTCTTAAATAACCATATATTGTCGCACATAATAATAAATAACACAAAATAAAAATAATGCTACTCAGAAATGCAGCATTTGAGAAAAATCATTTTAAAAGTAAGAACATATTGGCCAACTTATATTAAAACTGATGCAAATACCTCTCATTCTCAAGTGGATAAATTGTGGGATAGAGATGTGATGCTTTTTGTGCATGTTGAGGCACTTAATATGCATTTTTCAATGACAAATTCAAAATTGCTATTTTTGATTTGTGTCATTCTTCTTACCAGATTTGGATGTGATCTTTGTTTGATCTCTTGTAGTTTCCTAGATGACAACATCATATGGATTATGTATGCTCTTTCTTAACTCAACTTTAGAAACATCATTATATTGTTATTGATAAAGACAACTTTTGTTAGATATTGTTAATTTTTATGATTAATGTAATTAATAATTAATTTTCTTTAATGTTACTTAAAACTAGGTAAAATAATTGTTTTCATTTAAATGTAATCTATTTCTTAATTACTCTGAAAAATCTTAATTTAATGACAATTAAAAATAGCAGAATTTTTTCAAAAGATTTAAAAAAAAAAATGATTTTTATATTGTCAACTAGCTGAATAGTAACCGAATAATTTGATATTTGGCCCGACCAAATACTCGGCTAGCCGAATAGTTTTAGATTCAGCCAAACTGAATATTCGGTAGTATGGCTGAATATCGAATATTCGGTGCATCCCTAATAATTATGTGATAACTTTTATAGTATGTGTAAATGGACACATCTTGGACGTGAAATTCTGTGTGAGTAGTGAGAGACAAAAAATGATAAGGTCATAATTAATCCCAAGTTGTTTTTTTAAAATTTCTATAATGGGACACATCACAGATGGATTACATAATTAATTTGATGGTATTTATAATGAGAATAAATTCTGGTTTACATTTCATTTCAAAACTACCGCTCTTCATCCTCCCACCTCCAGACATCGTCTCTAGCGATGTGCCTCTCGTCCCAAGAGCTGGGTTGCCATTCTTATTTGTGGCAGCGCAGGTTTGCCAGATTTGGCGCACCTTACAGTATGTTTCCATGATTAATTAAAATTAATCATGGAGACATACAATTTCATGTCTATCAACATGAAATTGTGTCGGTAGACTCATTGTATTGACAAAAATCTATATATGATACAGAAGAATTAGCTTCATTTTCAGTTTCAGCACACCAAAAAACATTTCTAGCAACTAAAATTTGCAAATCAAATTTTGCCATCATTAATTTTGTAGATCTGCATAATAGTATATGTATATTCATATTAAAATACAAATTTAAAATTTTTACTGTCTAAAGATTTCTATTTTCTAAACCATCACTAAAACTTGAAATTTAAAAAGTACTATATTCTCGTTATGTATAAAGATTTTTGTAAAAATGCTCGTAGGTTTGCTTAAGAAATCTAATTCACATAATTTATAATTTTTTAGATAATCCTTATTTTACATATAAATCATATGTTTATTAACTGTTATATTTAAGAGTTTTAATTAACCAATAACTTGATAATGTGCGCAGTGCAGAGAATTAATTTGCTTGAAAATCTCTGAATCAAAAGTATGTAGTTCAAAAAAAAAATTTTATATTTCGCAAGAAAGTTAGCAAATTTAAATTATATAATATTTTATTATAAATAATCAAATAATATGTTTTATTCAAGTTAAAAACCAAAGTAATAAATAGCTTCTTAAAAATGAAATTAATTTTATTTTGTAATTGGTTACTTGTTATACAAAATTTAGAATCAAAATTAACAGTCAGCTTTATATTCTGATGAAATAACAGTTAAGCTTAATTGCAGACAACTCATCCAGTTCGAGTTCTTTATCAGCAACATTACTTTGTTTAAGCTAAATGATTTTTTTTTTTTTCTCTTTGGCTTTCAAAAATTTAATGATTTGACGTTTTGAGCTCTGTATGTCAATTTGATATTTCTTTAACAGGCAAATGATTTCTTTTTGAACGATGAACAGCCCCCCCCCCCCCCCCAATCCCATATGTTTACTCTTTAAATAGGTATTTTACAAATTCATTTTCATCTGATACAGATAAGCATAAAACACTTTAAAGTAAAAACAAATAATCAGTAATATATTTTTTTAAATGTCACCTTTTAAAAATAGTGTTTTTAATGCAATTTTAAAAAATTTCATTCAATGCTTTTACACTTCATTATGTGGCTTATCACTAGATTTTATGTTGAATAATTTATAAGATTAGCTTTGAAGAGGCTTTTTTTAATACCTGCAACTAAATAGATTTATTTAATTGATTAATCTCATTATTTTATTAAAAGCAAAATTTCATCATTTTCTAACCTTTCACATACATTAATGCATATAAGAAGCACACATTTCTAAATTATACCAGTTATTATTCTATCTGTAAATTCTCGATTATTCTCTTTGAGGAGAATAGTCTCAGAATGATTATTCTCGAGAATTTTACAACTCTAATTGGGCATAATATATCAAATGAAATTTTTTAAGTATTTTAATAATGAATTAGCTGAAACATCCAGTATTTATCTTTTTTTTTTTAAGTGGTTATATAGTTTGATTTTAAAAAATAAGCAATGATTAGAAAGTGGTCAAATAGTCTCTAAATTCTACAACACCTTCTTTATATCCCAATTTTATCTACTTTTAAGGGGGAGGATTATTAACTAATTCATACAATTTCCAAATTGTATAACAATATCCTGTGGCCTATTTTCCTCTCTACCCCCATCAACTCCATTCAAGATTCAAGTGGCTTATGCATTTTTTAATGGAATATTAAACATGAATTTAAATGAAGAATTTTTATATCAAATTAAGTTAGTTTCAAGCTCAAGTTGTTTCCAAATTGTACAGCAAGCTAGACCTGAAAAAATCCTCTTGTCAAATGGCAACTAAACAAAACAAAGTGACAACCTAAAATATTTAAGGAACTTGCCATTTGTTGTTGTTGTTGTGATCTTCTAAGGTATGAGTTTTTGCTAATTGCCATGTAGAAATTGTGCATTTTGGCAATTAAATTAAGTTAAACCACAGCCATATTGCAAATCTACTGCAAAAATGTAGTATGTTTTCAGAAACCATAGCAACAAGAATTTTATTTATTTGCATAGCTGCCAAGTACTCCGTTTCTTCCGGAGTTTCTCCTGAAATATCGCTTAACTCCGCGTGTTCCACAAAAGTGCCGTTTTACTCCGGATATTTTTCAGAATCTCCTTATCTAATCTCAAAACCAGTGATTTAGACTCAGCTGTAGGCTTAGCCCTTACCCTGCATACGAGACTAGAAGAAAGAAACCAATCAGCGGTTCCTTAAGGGTGTGGCATTTGCTCTGTTTACGAGGCTAGAAAGAAGAAACCAATCGGCGTTTTTTCGTAGGTGTGGTTTCCGCTCTGTTTGTGAGACTATTGGCAAGAATCCAATCAGCGTTGGCTGTTTCTGTGGGACAATTGACTGCGTAGTGTATCGCTTTTCGGTCCTTTCTTATTGTTATTGTTTTTGTTGTTCGTACTTTCGTTTACGCCGGCAACGTAATATTAATTTGTTTTGTGCTTCCGTTTTTACTGGCGATGTATTATTAGTTTGTGTTTCGATCTGAATCCAATCAGCATTGACTGTTTCTGTGTGACAATTGACTGCGTAGTATATCGCTTTTCGGTTCTTTCTTATTGTTATTGTTTTTGTTATTCGTACTTTCGTTTTCGCCGGCAACGTAATATTAATTTGTTTTGTGCTTCCGTTTTTACTGGCGATGTATTATTAGTTTCTGTTTCGATCTGAAGTAAATATTACACTTACAGTAATGTCTAGTAAAAAAAAACATGTGCAAGTTTATCGAAAGGAATATTCTCAAGAGTGGCCTGTTTTAACACGATCAACGAAATCGGCCCATCACATTTTCTGTGTAATTGTGATTTCTCTGTAGCACATGGTGGCCG
This sequence comes from Salticus scenicus, assembly GCA_963930645.1. NCBI lineage: Eukaryota > Metazoa > Arthropoda > Arachnida > Araneae > Salticidae > Salticus > Salticus scenicus. The sequence goes on from OZ005656.1 coordinate 110,092,020, forward strand.
TACGGATTGTTTGCACCATGTTGAAGGACCACGTCATCGGGAAAACGCCGCAATTAGAGCATCAAATCAAAATATCAATAAAATGCTAGTTCCAAAAGATAACTTAAAGGTTACAAAATCAGAAGCACTTTTTGCTAAATTTTTAGTAGAGCATAACTTACCTATGGCTTCTGCTGACCATGCTAGTCTCCTATTTCAGCGAATTTTCGTTACTTTTTTTATTTTACATTTTACTACTGATATGCGTCTCAAAACTCCTGAAATTTACAAATATTTCTCCTGGAGAGTTGTTCACAATGTTGACAGGTATGCTTATGACTGCAATTCAAGATTTTCAAATTTGAAAAACAAGCTAAAAATTCATAATTATATAATTTTGAATTATTAGTGTACTGTCGAAAAAAGAACAGCTCAGTGACTGGCTATATCTGTCAGCAGCAGTCAGATGGCTAAATGTAAATTAATTCTAACAGTGACAAAAAAATCCTGCATTTCAGAAATAGACCAAAAAATATTGCGAACTTAAAATGGATCTTTTAGAAAAATTGATTGTCTTAAAATGGACTTTTTACAAAATTCAACAGTTTTAAAATGGATTATTTAAACAAAAAATCTTCAGAAATTTTGTAAGAAATTGTTTATTTAAGTAATTATTCAAAACATGGTGAATAGGCTAAAAAGGATATACCAGCCATTAGCATATAACTTAAAATTTCAATTTTCAGGTCTGCAGCATATACCCATTTTGTCTTTTCTCCCCCACCACACACACACACACACAAGAAAGTTGAGAGCTATTTTTTACTAGCATAGTTAATAGGACCTGGAGTGAAGAATTTTCATGTCAAATATGAAGTTTTAGTTCAAGCAGTTTCCAAATTGTACAATAGACCTCTCTCTTCTTTCCCATTGATTTTTTCCCTTTTAAAGAAATTGAGCAAGTTTTCAGTAGTGCCCAGCAGAAACAAGCAGCATGCACTGCCTATTGTTAAAGCTCTGCAGATTAATTTAACAGTTCAAAAAGAAATGCCAGGCTTAAAAATACAAATATAATTTATATTATGTATCTAGATTATTGTGCTTGTTAATTTATTTTCTTTGTAGATGCAAATTTTGCATATTTTCTGAATTGCTAATACACTGGAAGATCTTTATAATGCAAACCTAAAAACATGAGGTTGTGCAACATATAAAATTTTGTGTTATATAGATCATGTTTCATACCTCATTAAATTTACCCTGTATGTATGGCTAAATATGTCTAAAACATAACAGAATAGACTAGAATACTTTTAGTTACTTTAATTGAAACAGAAATTGAACAGATTATAAATTTCATTATTTAAATTTACTACTTTATAAACACAACAAAAGCATGCCTAGACCAAATCATCCCTTTATAATACTCATTAAAAAAAAATAATAATAATAATAATAGCTCTTTTTTCATTTAAAAACTTCGAATTAGAGAATACGGAAAAACTAATGTATCACATTTAGTTCTGTAGAGAGTAACAGTTTTTGTACAATGTAGGAATGCCAGTGCTTCTTAACTGGAAAATCCATTGTTTATGTTTGAGAAGTTTTGTGTTATATAGAGAATTGCATTTTATAGTGTCGCATTATAAAGGTCTTCTACTGTACTTTTTGTGATACCAGGCTTGGTCCAGTATTCTTGGATTGCAGTCAAATTTTATTTTGCTGCATATAGATACAAAAAATTCTACTACTGGGGCGATAATGTAGTGAATATCAACTTAAATGAAGGATTTTCAACCAAATACCAAATTATTTATAAAAAACTTGATGTCGAATTTATATAGCAAAATAAATTTACATCAACGTTAAAAACGCCAATATAAAAAACAAACTTTGTATATTGCAGTTTTTGTAGCAATAAGTGTATTGTCATCAGTTCAGAATAATAAGACAGAATGTTTCCCCTTTATATATAGTGAACCAAAATAATTGGAGGAGAAGGTAACTCTGTCCAACAGGAATATTCTATCTGTGTGAATGGGAGTGTGTGAGATCTGATATCATTGATCCAGTCAAACTCAGAGAATTGCATGGGTTCAAACTTGCAAAAAAAATTTCTATTTCTCAGTAGATTCATCTAGAATTTATTCAGCTCATTTTAGTAATAAAGATTTTTTTACAGAATTTAATATCGGAATTTGGTATTCCATCCAGGTGTAGTTTGATTGCTGGGGCAATTTCTTATTTTAATATCCCTACAATATTATCATCTAAACAGAATTCTGATAAAATACAAACATCTGAAGCAAGAACTGCCAGATCGAGAAAACGAGAATCAAAGCAATATTTGAAAAGAGTATTCAAAAAAGAAAAGGCAAAAATTGGTAAAAGGTGCTCAAGTTGGTATTTGACACTGAAAATATATTGAACTGACAAGTTCATGAAACTGAAAATAATTTAAATTTAGAAACTTTTGATACTTGTTAGGAAATAATCAATAAAAAATATAAGGAAATTATTTGAAAGAAAATGTTTCTCAGTTGATAGAAGAATTAATGATGGCTATAAATACTTATAGAAAAAATCTGGAGCGACTCCACTCAACTTTTTGAACATTAAGTAATTAACAGTTGTGTGTATATAAATTAAAATAAGGAAACAGAAAATTATAAGAGAGAAACAAAAGAGAAAATTATAATAGAGGTGTCTGAGTATTTTTTCTCATATAGTGTGTTGTTTAATTTAATGCTATTGCACTTCAAATAGCTCATAAGTCGGAATGATAAAAAAAATTTTGTTGTGAGCCAATAAAAATCTATTAATGCTAGATTTATCAAAATATATACTGTTCATGTGATCGTAAATTATAACATGTATATAAATTTTCAGCTCAATAAGCTATATGTTAAAGAATTGTAATTGTGTCCCTGTAAAAAACCTATAAGTGTTAGATTCACCAAAATCAGTATGAATCGTGCAACAACAACCTATAACATGGGTAATTTTTAATTCATTCAAATAAAGCATTTAGACGCTATTGCACTTTAAATAATTTGAGTCTATAGGCCATAATGATAAAGAATTTTTCTTTTTGTCCCTCTAAAAAAAATGGTAAATGCTAGATTTACCAAAATTAACAGGGTTCATTCTACAGTGACTTATAATATACATACCAACTTTCAGCTCATTTGAACAAAGCGTTTAGATGTCATCATGTTCACTCACTCACACATGTACATACATCGCCATAAAAACAGCTAAAAGAACTCGGGGAACATTAAAACATATAGATACACCAAAATCTCAAAGTTGAATTTTTGCCATGTTTACAATACTTTCCTTTCATATGTATGTTCGGAAAGTAAAACTTATCTTCTATTATTCTTTTAAAAAGATTCATCTTTATAGTACCATAATAAAGTTGAAGGAGTGTGTGTGGAGGGGGGAGAGAGGGAACAAATTATCAAAAGCATTTTAAATGGCATATTTACAAAAGGTCAGACACTTGTTCTAATTTCATCAAAACACATGAAATGATCTTTGGAAGACGTTATGACAGCTTTGTGTCTTAGAGGTTTTTCTAAAAGATCATGCACTTCTGTGAGAAATGAAATGAAGATTCCTTTGCCGAGTACATTAAAGATATGGGTGTCAGAAAATGACATTTTCTAGGGGAATACTAAAAGGATTGTTTACCCTTTTATTAAAATTGAAATAATCGTTGGTGGTAAAATAGATTATGATCATGCTGAAGATGTTTTTTAGGACAAATAAAAATGCTCAGATTGTAATGATTAGAGATCTGTTAGCACCTTGGAAACATTTTATTTTATGATTTCGACTGAAGAATGACTAAAACTCTATTACTTAAAATCATAGAAGTAGAAAAAGCTGGATTTGAGGTGGTATTGAAGCTTCAAAATAATTTGCTTAATAGCGGATTAATTTTATCTTTGGGTATTACACTTGACAAAAAAAACATATTCATGTCAAAGAGGTTGAGAAAATGAAAGTTTCCTTTGCAGCATAGTTTTTTTTTTTTCCTCATCATGTTTCATGTGCTGTTCAGTACTTTTTTTCATTCATGAAAGAACCATCAGATAAATCGATGACACCTTTCCAAACTGAGTTTATAGTCTCAATATTGTCTTTGAAAAATCTATATCAAGTACTTTAAAAATTAGAAATATATACTTTAAGATGTAGGTAAAATCAAAACTGTCTCAAAAGTTTATTTTTGCAGATTTGGAGTGTGAGTTAGGATTATAATCAGCCATTATTAAGTCAGTTTAAATATAGATTATGATTACTCATATTAAATGGTAGAATAGTATCTTCTTCTGCTTATAAATATGTAACAGAATGTGAAAAAAGCAATGTCCTTATGTCATGTCTTCTTACGTAAAAGGACTCATCAGTTTAGAAAAAAAGAGCAAAGCATTTCACAATGTATTTGCTGAAGATTTATTTTCAATAGCTGTAAAAACAACCTCAGAACTAAAAGCGACTTGCAAAACAACACTGAATACTAATCAATGCTGCAGCTCTGTAGAATAAATTGTTGTGGAATACCTAGCAGGGTTTCTAGCATTTAAAAGGAAAAACAATCATTTAAAATTAATGATGTATGCAACAATTATTCTTGAATAAACTGTATAAATAATGGTGGATTGTCAAAAACATCTGTAGACTGGTTGAATCCTTGTAGTCTTGAATTAAAATATTCATCTAATTTGGTAATTAACTAAAAGTGCCAAAGAGTCGGCATTGTAAATTGATTCTTACAGGAATATTAAATTGAATTAGATATAAAATTTGATCTTATTATAAATCTTTTTATGACATTATTTATTTATTTATTTAATGTTTTTATTAAAAATTATGCATGCCATTTATTTTTTATGATATTCGAATACAATTTTGTTTTAATTTTAGTAGATTGTATAGTGATTTTATTAAAAGTTGTTGAAATTATGTATCTTCAGGTGAAAACGAAGATGAATGTGGTTTCCGTGGTACTACAACATGTTCACTTAATAATAATCAAGTAAGACTTTAATTTACTTTTTAATTATTTTTAATGAATTTGTATTTTATGCTTTATTTCAAACTAGGCTCTTAATAGAAAATAATCTATCAGTTCATGAGATGTGTCTGTGTTTGTTGAAATATAGAGTTAATAATATATTTATTTATTTATTTAAAAGTAATAAATTGGAATTTTTATACATATTTTCTATTTTCTTCTATATTCTTAAAAGAAAGTATTGAATTTGTAAAAAGCTTTGAATTATGTTTTTTAATGAATTTACACATTTTAAGCTGAGTAGTACATGATTTAACCATTTTTAGAAAATGTCTGTCTATATGTGACAAAAATTATGTTGCAATTCTAGCTCGAGAACTGATACTGAGAATTTCATACAAATTTATATGATTCTCATAAATTCTTAACATGGCAGTATAGGACACAATATTACTAAAATACCATCCTATCATCCCTTAAATCAACTTTAAGATTTAAAAAACATGAAGCCTTCAAACTTATTAAATAAATGGCAAAAACCTTACTTTTTAGGCTTCATCTTAGTCGCTTTCGCCAGAGGCCCCTGGCATCTTCAGAGTGCAACATTCAGCGGTAGCGCTTTTAGATGTAAGTGATCTGTCTTCTTGTTTTCTGGTGTTTATGAAGGTTGCGAGCTACGAGAATGCCACTTACGCACAATACCGGGAAACAATTGAAATTATTCAGGGGTCGATCCAGGCAAAAATTGGGTCCCCTTTGCTGCCCCTTCACAAAATTCCACATCATAAAAGGGGACCCTTCACAAAATTTAAATCCATAAATGGGGACCCTTCACAAAATTCAAATCCATAAATGAGGACCCTTCACAAAATTTAAATTTATGAAATGAGCCTTTTTATTTTATAAAAGTGAACCTTTTTCTATATTTTCGATATTTTTAATTAATTGGTTCAATTCGATATTTAAAAACTACTTAGAATGACTTAAAATGGAAGGTTTTACACAATATTTTATTTATTTATTTTTTCACAAAAATAAGTAAAAATTTCACAAAAATATTTTGTTTTTCACAAAAAGGGGACCCAAAATTTAAAACCTGGATCGACCCCTGTTATTAGTAATTTAAATTCCTGCAATGAGAACGAGCCCTGTGCTGATGTCAGTCGAGAATGGCCAACTAACTCCAGAAAACAAGAAGACAGATCACTTACATCTAAAAGCGCTGCTGTTGAATGTTGCACTCTGAAGATGCCGGGGGCCTCCGGCGAAAACAACTAAGATGAAGCCTAAAAAGTAAGGTTTTTGCTATTTATTTAATAAGTGCCTTAAATCTTTAAAGAAAATCGGGATATATTTGGGGAACAGGCGAATAAACTGTAGAAATTGCAGAAAATGACATGTATTTTCCTGCTAAAACTAAGTGGCATAAAAATGATTTTAAAATGGAACATAGCTATGTATTTTAAGTTGCAGTGATAAAAATAAACTAACTCTTGGTTAATCAGCATTAAACTAATTGGAAAAACTCAAAAAGCTTTTTTTTCCTCCTTCCAATAAATTGTTTTAAATTATTTTCTCCTATAGGAAAGTTACAATTTTAATTTTTAAATAATCACAGTGTCCAATTAATAGAAAATAAATAAATGTTTATATTTGAAAAGGTCAATCTTATGAAAGAAACAAAACTTTTTCTATTCAGAGGGAGTCTAGAGTTAAGTGTAGGAGGGGGGGGGGGGGGACTTGTTATTCAGTATTTTAAAAACAAATGAAATTCGTGTGAAAAACAGAAGAGGGCATTTAATCAAAAGGGGAGTGCTTCTGTGGTATTTTTCAGTTTATAAATGTGCACAATGAGAATTATTTTTAACAAATCATTATGAAATTAAAAGGAATTATTTATATAATAGCAATAGGTCAACCAGGAAATTTTTTTTTGTATATGTAGGAGCATCACTGCCTTCCTCCCTTGCTCTTGAAAAATTTCAAAGTAATTGTTTTTCAATAAGCTTGTCTATACCTTTAAAATAGAGCTATAGATTTTTTTTTTTTTTTTTAAGCATTTTTTAGGATGTTGTCTGACTTTCTTTGGACATTTAATGTTATACTTCTGCAATGAAAATTGTCTGCATTCATCATGGAAAATAATTTTAATAAATAGTTTGTATTGAGAGAATTTGCATAGGAAATTATACAAGAAAATTTTATAATGCTACAATGTTTAATTTAGTCGTTACTAGTTCAATCCTTTATCAATTTTTTTAACTTAAAAATTTAAATTATTTCAGTGTAAAATAATATTTTCAAACCCAAAACTTTAATCCTGAAATATTTGTCAGATTAATCTGTCAAATTTTTTTGCGTCTTCAAAATTTCCTTACAGTTTTGTAAAAATAGTTGAATAAAAATTCATGTAAAATCTTTTGATGTACAGATTTCAGCTTAAATTTTATTCTTTTGCGGATCAGATAATTTCATACACTTATTTGTTTAATTTTAAAGTATCTAAACTTTTATTATGAAGACTTAATTCAATTCTTTATTGTCTAAATATTTAAAATTATTCTGTTTAAATAAATTATACAGCTTAAAAATAAAGCTGCAAAACTTATTCTTCATTAAAAATCTTAAGTAAGATAGCTGTTCAATAAAAATAGCCTGCATGCGTGTGTTGTTCTAATCATAAAATCAATCAATTTTTACTTCAATTTACATAATGAAATATTGTTTTCATTTGAAAATTTTGATATGGAGTTTTTACTTGATTTACATGTTTTTAAAGTTTCCTGAATCCAAAAGAGTGGTTTTTGGCAACTGGTTCGTGTGTATGCTGAATCTATTATATCTGTTGATGATCATATTTTCAAAACAAATAAAAGTAGGAGGACAAAACTTCAGAATTTACAAATGTCCAGTGTGCAGATGATTTTACCAACTTGTGGTAAAAATTGAGAAACTAGAAGTGGGACACTGAAAATTGTTTATAAACTGCTTTTACACATCCTTTTGTATGTACTAATTGTCTACTCCAGGAAAATTGATAGGTGTCCTCTATAAGTAGGTTAATTTTAGGTCTTGCAAGTGCTTTTCTTAAAAAAAAAAAAAAAAAAAAAAAAAAAAAAAAATGGCTAGGGTAGGGGCTCCAGTGATTGGCATGTTCCAGTAATTGACATCTATCCCAAAATAATTAATAAATAAGAAAAATAAGAAAATCATATGTTTTACATATAAGAATTAAGAATTGTAACATTTTATGTCAAACACTGGAACATAGGGGGCCAATTACTGATAAAATGAAAAACTGGCAGTGTCAACTACTAGAACATTGAGTGGATGTCAAATAAAAATTCATAAAAAAATAAATAAATAATTGTTATCAAATGTATATATTTGCCGAAACGTCAGTGGAGGCCCTACATTGAGACTCAAAACTGTTTTGGGCTGTGTCTGTCTGTCGCGCGATAGCGGCCGCAAAAATAGCGCTATTGACTTGAAATTTGGTACACATGTTCATGAGCCCCACGAAATCAGCTGTATAGTTTTTGGTATGTATTCCATTTGTAGTTCGTATACAGGGACACGCCAAAGTTTTTCTTATCATTACGGCCTATGGGAGGAATTTGTATGTATCGCGATAGCGGCCACAAAAATCACGCTATTGACTTGCAATTTGGTACACGTGTTCATGTGCCCCACGAAATCAGCTGTATAGTTTTGGGTGTGTATTCCATTTGTAATTCGTGTACAGGGACACGCCAAAGTTTTTCTTATCATTACGGCCTATGGGAGGAATTTGTATGTACCGCGATAGCGGCCACGAAAATCACGCTATTGACTTGAAATTTTGTACACATGTTCATGATCCCCAGGAAATTAGCTGTATAGTTTTGGGTGTGTATTCCATTTGTAGTTCGTGTACAGGGACACGCCAAAGTTTTTTTTATCATTACGGCCTATGGGAAGAATTTGTATGTACCGCGATAGCGGCCCCAAAAATAACGCTATTGACTTGCAATTTTGTACACATATTCATGAGCACAACGGAATTAGCTGTATAATGTTAGGTGTGTATTCCATTTGTTGTTCGTGTACAGGGACACGCCAAAATTTTTCTTATCCTTACGGCCTATGGGAAGAATTTGTATATGTATCGCAAGAGCGGCCCAAAAATCCTTCGATTGACTTGCAAATTGCGCACACGTTCCAGCTTTGCATATAAGTAGCTGTATAATTTTTATTGCTATATTTTTTATAAACTGTGTACAGGGACATGCCAAAATTCTTAACATTACGGCGTATGGGGTGAATTTCGTTTAAACGCATTTTAATATCATTACTTTGGAATGAAGAAAATGAAACTAGAGTACGTGAGTAAGATGCTTAAACTTATGTTGTTTGAAGAAAATATGTGCTCTTAAGCTTTCTAATTAATGTACAGGACCTTACAAAAGTGTTCTGACAATGTCACTTAGTCATCCATGCGATGTTACATTTGGAACAATTATTAATTTTAAACGAAAAATAAGCTGAATAGTTTTTACTGGTGTATACAATGTTTATGGTTCGTTTACAGAGACACACAAAAGAATTTCGTAACATTAAAGCCTATGGACAAATTTTTATTTAAGCGCGCACTTTAATGCGTTTATGCTGAATTGAACTTAATAAAGTTAACATACATTATAAAGATGCTTAAAATCATGTTTTCTCTTAAAAAAGGTTATGTATAGACTAAATAATTTATGGGACCACACAAAATAAATCCGAGTATGTACGTTAATCATCCAAATGATGTCAAATTAGTTTGAAAAATTAATGAGTTATAATTAATTTTGTTTATTCTTATTATTGGCGTTTATAATGACTGAGGCTACTTTTCCGGGATACATAAAGGAATTTCGTACTATTACGGTCTATAGTCGGCATTTCTTAAAAGTGTATTTTAACATGGTTACACACCATTAAATATAATGAAATTTTATTAGAATTTTAAAAGCATGTTTTCCTGTTGAAAATATTGGGCATAGAATTGATAATTAGTTTAAAGGTTACGCAAAATATTTCCGATATGCTATGTAATTTTTTTTGTATGAAATTTGGTATTTATGAATTTCAGGGAAATAATACAAGACCGTCGTTTATTAAGAATACATATTGTTGCGTACTTTGGGGTTCGTAAGTTGTCCGAGAATGAAAGGCGAAACTTGCAAAAATTCAGTGATTTATTCACAGAAAGTTCCAGAAAAATACAGGTCTATAAACCAAGTATCAGCTTCAATTCAACCAGTAAGCATAGCTTAAAAAACAGCCGTTAACAGCAAAACAACAGTACAAACTGTTTATCAATAACACATAAAGCAAGTCTCATTCAAAGAGGCTCAAAGCAAAGCAAGCATTTGACGAAACTGACACAGATCTGAGATTGGCCGCCTTGGCTAAAAAAATGCTCCTTTTATACTATTCTATCGTACACAGAATGTTCTGGAAAATTATCGTATCTCATCAGCCAATGAGATTAGAGCTTCCATATTTGGTATATCCCTAATAAGGATTTTCTCGCCAAGGTCGCCAAAAAAATCGCCAAGGAGGGTAACAGTCGCCAAATTTGGTGCCAAATCCATTTCTTCCCTTATATGGTGCTTTTTAATGCGTTTTTAAAGGAAAATTAGGCTATTTTAACGCTAAAACGACTAGAAATGCACAAAATTAGCATTTAATCGACTTACTAAGCCTCTTTGAAAAAAAATTATACAAAAATAAATGCAATTATTTACAATTCCGTACCACTTTATATGATATACAAATAGGTATACAAAGAGAGATAAAGCGGGGGGTTGAGGGGGGCGGCAGCCCCCCTCATGAATGTATCTGATTATGGTAATAAGTTGATCGAATCAATATATACTATTATATAATAAGGAATAAATAAAAATGACCTATTGAAAAATGTCTGATGCAAATAGGACGTTGAGGCTCCTGATCTGCAGATCCACTAGTTTAAGATATATGTGATTCTGAATGTCTTTCGTGCCATATGTAGGGTCATACGGGGGAATTCTGGGTCACTCTCTTTTTGGGGTAAATAATTTTTTACAAAGCAATTAAATTACTCCAAGTCATCCTTATAGATTCTATTTTCTTTTATCAAGTTCAAAATCAATGTAACTGTGTAGCAAATAAGAGAAAAAAAAGACTTTTCAAACCACTAGAAAAACATCTTCAAAAAAGATTGCTTCGATAAATCATGATTTTTTTAAAGATCCATACCAATAAAACATTTTTGAAAGAACAATTTTGTTGGTGGTATTTTTCAATAGCAAATGACCTAAACTTCTCATACATACTTTTTCTTCATTATATTTAGAATTAATTTTAAAAGTATACTGATTTATTCCCCAGTTTACTGGGGTAATACTTGGTCACTGGGGTAGTTCTCGGTCAGTTATAGTTTTTGATTTTGTAGGTGTTTTTCTACTTATTCCTGAGTAAATAATACTAGTATTTACTTCAAATGTTATATTTTATTGTAATCTTTAAGTATAACTTTAAATTATGCTTTAACCGTGATCATTTTTTACTACTGAAATTTCTATTGAATATCACACACTTATGGTGAACAAATCAATTCCAGCTTTGAAGAAATATTAACTCAGCAATTAAGGCACACATTTTGAGTACCGATTTCCAAAATAAGAAGGCAGATTTACACAAATCTGGCTGTTATTTCAAATCAGACTTTCTTGGACCTCGTAACAGCAAAGAAAGAAAAATCAAATGCAAAGAAGAAAAAGAATACTCCCAAGTAAAAAGATGTAGACATCAAGAGGAACCTTGTTTGCAAAAAAGTAAGATCACTTCGACATGACATAGACAGTCTCTCAAATGCAAACCAAGCTAATTTGGAACTGTTTAGGGATGAAGAATTGTCTAATGTTAATGAAAATAAGATTGAAGATGTTCTAATAAAACAGTTGCAAAAAAATTCCTCTTCAGAAAATTTGAAGAAGGCACTACGAGAAATTCCTTCTGTTCTTGAAAAGCAGAAATATTTTGCTGTGCATTATAACAACAATCCATTCTATATTAGAAAATAATTAAAATTTTAGACAAGGAAAAAGTAGAAATGAAATTTCTTGAACAAGGTGCCAGAAAATTCATTGGCCCAAATGAGATTTTTGGGAAATAATTCAAAATAAGTACATACTCTACGAACCAGTTGATTTAAATGGAAAATAATCCCTTTGTTGATAGTAACAGGATAATATACCGTATAAATGCTATAAAAAAATTTGCCCAGGATTGTGGGGTTACAGCAAAAGAAAATCGTAGCACACTCTTAAAAATAAATCTTAGATTTTAAATTAATGTCCTTTTTCTTAAATATAACACATTATATAATTAAGAAAGTTCTTAGTGTACTAAATAACTATAATTTTGAACATTTATCCCTTTTGACATGTATTACTATGAAGAAAGACGTTGACCCATATTTGCCCCATGTGTGACCCATAATTGCCCGAATCCAGGGTAATTCTTGGTCACTCAAAATTTTAAATAAAATAAATAATATTTTACATTTAAGTAAAATGATTGTTTGGATAATTTCTAAATTATTTAAGCTTACTCCATACCAAATTTAATCATTTTATCTTTTATACTTTAGAAAATATTAAGATGTTGTTGTTTTTTGATGCATAATTCCCCCATATGACCCTACTAACTTAAGATTTCTACAAATATTTTCTGATGATTAGAACATTAAAAACATCAGCGATCGCTCTAAAAGTGTCAATCACTTGTGCACTTTTACCCTATATGAATTTTTTCCTTTTTTTTTTTTTTTTTTGAATTATTATTTAGCATGTTGTAATTGTCAGTTTTCAACAAACAGATGAGTTTGCTAAGTTTTGCAAAAATTAGAAATAGGAATGAAAATCATTCAAAATAGGTAAAGTAGAAATAAAAGTCTTTCAAAAATGACTCTAATAGATTTTCTTCAAATTTGCTATTTATATCGCAAATTTGAAGATGCCCTTTGCATATCATTTATTTTCCTTTTAGACGTCTTTTTCATATTTTACTTGGTTTACTATAGGAAAATTTACAGGCGTCCTAATTAGATAGGGCAGATTTAGATCTCGGAAATTAGTGTTTCAAAAAACAGCTCTTACTGATTTTTTTTTTTTAACTCGCTATGTAAAATTCTCTTTTATATGTCTTTACAATACAAGTATTAGTTTGCTTTTATAGAAAATGACTCTATACTGGAATATGATTGTGTTCCTTTTTAGTCTTTATTGTTATCCTTACCTAAGAAGTATTAAGTCCGGTTTCCACTTGGGCTCATTTTGCGCTTTCTATTCAGAATCCTTTGATGTGGCCACGCCAGCTCACTCTAGCTCACTCCGGCTCAAAACCCTGGAACGGGGTCCCCTGCTGAGATAATTGCGGGGCTGGGGGGTAGATATCTTTGTCAATTTTGCATGCTTTCCTTTGAGGTAACTGCCCAATCTGATAAAAAAGGGCTACAACTGATGACAAGACATTTGGCTCTTTGTGTCGGAAGCGTGATTAATGACATTTTGAGCGTTGATCTTGAGCCCAAGTGGATACTGGCCTTTAGTTTAAGCATTTAAATGGAATCAATAGGTATTTCCAAAGATGTAATTTTGTGTGTATTTACAGAGTAAAAAGTGTTCTTTTTTTTTTTTAAGAAAAACATAGAGGCTTTTTTGAAGTACTTACTGTGTATGTTTACTAATATTAAAAATATAATACTGTGTTTAAGTTCAATGTTTGTTATTTTATATTTTTTTTGTCCATTTTAAATATTATTGATATTTTTAAGAATATTATCACTTTCTGTATGTTTCTATATTTGTGTTCTGGTATTTTTTTTTCTGTCCTAGAATACTGAAGTCTGTGATAAAGCACATATTACCTCTACATACACTGCCTTAGCTGCACTTGTTATTTTAGGTGATGACCTGAGTAGAGTTGATAGAAAGAATATTGTGTTAAGTTTAAAAAAATTGCAATTGCCTAATGGAAGGTAACTAATTATTATTTATTTATTTTAATTACAGGGTTCGATTCAGGCAAAATTTGGGTCCCTTTTGCGGCCCCTTCACAAAATTCAAATCCATAAAAAGGGACCCTTCACAAAATTCAAATCCTTAAAAAGGGACCCTTCACAAAATTCAAATTTTTAAAATGAGACCTTTCACAAGTTTTTCTTTTATAAAAATGATCCTTTTTTAAATGTTTTGATGCTTTCAGTATTATTTTTAATTAAAGCTTTAATCTGACTCAAAGAAGCTCTATTAACTTGATATTAAACATTGTATACAGAGATTATAAAAATGAAAGATTTTACACAATATTTTACTTTTTCACAAAAATATTTTATTTTTCACAAAAATACATAAAAATTTCACAAAAAAGGGACCCAAAAATTAAAACCTGGATCGACCCCTGAATTATATTTATTTTTATTTGTATTAGCCATTTGCTTTTATGTTAAAACAATTTTACAATTGTAAATTCACACTTATTATTTAATAATAGTTATAATTGTATTGTTAGAGAATGATTATATTGAAAAAAAAAAAAAGTGAGATTATAAAACTTAAATGGACATTAGACTTAAACTTGTAAATCTCATTTCCTTTAATCAAAAGAGCTAAAAACAATGGGGACATTTAGCGAAGACTTGAACTTTTATAGATTTTCATTAACATTTTAACCATGGTGTCATTTATTGCATTAATCTATAATACTTGTTTGTGTTTAAACAGTTTTGAAACAGTGAATAATTCAGTAAATAAACAAAAGTGAAAAATGCAATAGAATGTGTAAGTATTTCATATCAAATTCATTTCTAAAATTTACCATGATGTATTTGATATCTTTTGTGCATCCCTGTAAAGGGATATAAATAATAAGCACACAGTTTTTAATAATGAACATTCTGTAGCAAAACTCTAAAACAGTTTCAGTAAAACTGTGAAAATTTCTGTATCATTCAGATAATTAGCCCTAATAAGGATATCATATATATATGAGTAATTCTCTGAAATGTGGTCATTTCATGTCCCAGTAGTCTTGAGGGCATATTTTTAAAATCACAAAAATAAAAAGTTGTCAGAACCATGAATATTAATTAGTTATGCATATAAACTGTTATTCTTTGGTTACTGGAATTCAAATATAATTTTAAAATATTTTTTGAAATGCAAAATATCATTCCCTCACTGTGTCCCTATTCACACATGTAAGTAAATAAAATGGTTTCTATGGTATTAAAGAATGTATATTTAGATTATTTGAATTGAAAATTTATTAAATATACTTTAATAAATATTTATATATTATGCAACAAAAGAAATTAGAATACTCTTTATTATTGTCCCTGGTAATAGATGTCATTCCCTCATCAAACTATAATTACACCCCTACTTACTCCATTAACAGCAGCACATGCTTTATACAAGTCAAACTTAATTTGTATAGCAGCAAAGTAAAGAAACCATTTTCTGTTCTGTTGGAAACATTTTACAATGAGTAGCATATGACTCTCAAACCTTAGATTGAAATACAGTATTTTTATTATATATCATTTCGCCATTCATTATAAAGTTAACTAAAAGAAATCAAATTTGCTTTTTTATGTTATTATAGTAATAAAAATGTTTTAATAAATATTTAGTGTTTGAAAATATAACTAAACTTAATCATATTTTTATAGTTTCTAGAAGAAATTTGTCATTCCCTCATTTTTCTAATTAATAAAAGTAATTCTATTTCAAAAAAATTATCAGATACAGTTTGGTGTACATTATTTTTTATTAACTGTATATGCACAAAATTAAAAAAAAAAAAAAAAAAAAGGAGCAATTTTATTTGGGTTAACTTTTTTTTTTTTTTTTTAAGCCCACTTTTCAGAGAATGGCCCATATATGTTTAAAAACTTCCGTGTTGTTTTGTAAAAGTACTATTACTATACCATCTGTAAGTACTATTAGGGGTGTTTGTATTCCGGGGCTACCCCTGATTTCATAGTTTTAAATCTAATTATTATTTTTTTTTTTAAATCATGTTTCTTACATAGACCTATCATAAGAGTGGACGGAGCATTCCTTTATTAAGGGAATATAAGAAAAGGTGCAAAGATGAAACCATGTGAATGTTGAAAAAGGTTACTTTTTTTGGCATTTATCATGTTATTGGCAATTTTTTGTTTTGAATATAAATATATATATTATTATTATTATTATTAAAAGTTACAACAAGCAAAAATAGTGTAAAATATTACAGCTGCTGTAATTTATTTTTACCTTGTTATTAACATCTAACAAAGTTCAAAAGTTTTTATAACTTTGGTTTGTCTATACTTGTTTTAACTCTCATAAATAATTATGGACATTTTTGAAATAATGTAAGATATTTTTAAAGTACATCTAATTACTATTTCTTGCTATAAAATTCTTTTTAAATTCAGAACAATCTAACTTTTAAAGTGAAATAAACATGTTAAAAAGAACTTTCAAAGAAAAAGGGAAATATCGTCTGCTTAATAAAAAGCAGAGTTTAGAGCATGGCGAGTAAATTTCAATATTGGCCAGTTTGGCTTCCTGTAGATCAACATTCACATGACCTTTTTATGAGTTATCTTTGCCACTAAAAAAGGTTGCCATTGTCCCGTCCACTCTTATAATAGGTCAATGGTTTCTTATAAAGTTATCTTTTGTTTTCATATTTGCCATCCAGGTGATATGTGAAGGAATTGTAATTTTTATTGATTGACTGATACAAGATACCAAAAGGGCTTCTGGTCTAAATAATTTGAGTATCATTTGATATTCTGTTATTATTATTATTATTATTATAATTGTTTGAGGCTCTAATTTTCAGAGTTTTTACCTTTGAGTCATAATCACCCCTGTACTCAGGGAATTTTAAGTGAGTCTGGAAATGTCAGGGAATTTTCACAAATTTTGTAGATATAAGCCATGTTTGAAAGTTTGTTATTATAAATTGCTAAATTGTTTGCTGATTTTGTGAATTTTTTTGGAAAATAAACAGCATTAGTCAGAAAAAAAAATGGTGAAAAATAGTCATTAAAAAGTTGGAGAATTTGGAAAAGCTCTAATGTTAGTTCTATGCACATTATTTTCCATAATAATCATCCCATAATGCAAAGCAATGTAACAAATACATTTTTTTTTTTTTTACAATTTAACATTATTAAAACAAACTTTATATAATTTGAATAGTACATGGACTATAATGTATAAAAATCAAATTTTTATCCCTGTAAAAAAAAAAAAAAAGAAAAAGAAACAATTTTATGTTAATTGAATATAGAGTTTAGTTGTTAGCACACTTTAAATGCTGTAAAATGCAAAGAATGATACTCAGAAAAAATCATTATAAAAAATTTCACTGGATTTACTTAAAAATCACAATATAATGTGAAGGAGAATGAAAAGGTGTACCATGAAATAATTAATTTAATATTTGGTTCTCCCACCACAATTTTTTATACTTTCCACAAGTGACTTGACTGTTTTCATGTCAAGTTCGTCCCATACTTCTTGCAGAATATGTTTCAAATGGTCTAAATTCTTAGTTTTTCTTTCCTTTTTTTTTTTTTTTTCCTCTCAACTTATTTTTTTATTATTATTATTATTATTAGTGCCCAAACATTTTCATTTGGATTCAACCTGAGAATTGGCTGGCCATGAGGATACAATCCATTTATCACATTGGACCATTGTGTTGTGGAAATGGGTTTATGATGGGATTCTTTATCTTGTTGAAATGTTATTTTTCTGGGAAAAATCACTTCTTATGACCTGAAAAAATGTTTGGGTTGGGTTTGATGGGAATGTTAACGTTATGTTTAGCAGCTACTTTTGTAATCTTACAGGAGGATCTTTACGATCGCGGGCCTCCAGTAAGATTAAAAAAGTAGCTGCTAAACATAATGTTAACATTCCCATCAAACCCAATCCAAACATTTTTCAGATCATAAGTGATAAAGATCCAATCCATCCATTAGATACTGCAGGAATTTACAAAGTCCCTTACACTGACAGCGAAGGTAAAGAAAAATGTTATATTGGTAAAACAAAAAGAAAAATAAAGACAAGAGTTAAGGAGCACAGTCATGACATAGCCACTGGTAAAATTACAACTGCGTTAACCCATATAAATAAAAATGAAGAAATAAATATTAAATTTGAAGAAGTAAAAAACTTGTGAATTATCAAAATCATAAATATGCTGCATTCAGAGAAACCACTGAAATGTTAAATTTTCCTAATTCGTGTAATGGCAACGATAGGGCAGGGTTAGATCAACAATGGTGCCACATGCTTAAAAGTAGCAGCACCATGAAAGACATAACAGTTCCGAAACTTCAAGCACCAGATTGCCGTCGAGAAAGCTGGGGTGCCCCAGCGAAAACGTTTCGGCCAAGTGAACATGGAGTTTTTAAAGGTTGTAGTATTTTAAATTAAGTTGAAATTGAAAAGCTTCACTGGTCTGGTTGGACCACTAGAATTTATATTTTGCTGATGTGTTGAATATTTTTGTGGTCTCACCCCAACGAACTACTGTTAGTTTTAGCCCTGATTTTGTTAATGCATTCTCCAAATATTTTTCTACATCAAGCGGAGAAACTTTCAGACATATTCACAAACTCTGCTTTTAATATAAAAGAGTGAAATTTGTAGACATGAGAACTGAACAGGGTTCATTTGTTTTCTCATAAGTGCATTGTAGCTTGTGCTATTATAACTGATTGATATCTCATAATGTTTCTCAAATCATCATATTTGAAAATTAAATTCAAAATTACATTTTTCATGCTAATGATGATTTTTCAGTGATACAGTCTGAAACATCATTTGTTTTTATTAAAAAATGGAAAACACTATTCAGTTTTATGGTTTTTATATAAGAATCTATATAATATTTCTCTAACGTGGTCCAGTTCCAATTAATATTTGTCGAAATGATACGATAGTGGTGAAATTAATAAAATACGCGAGAAAAATATTTTAAAATGAAGAATATTTAAGCACGTGGACTCAGTTCAATGATTTAATAAAAAAAAAAAACATGACATTTGTATAATGACATTATTTTATGGAAAATGCATTTTAAAGTTATTTCTTCAGAATCTCACGCAAGTGTCATTTTAAACCTAGCAAATTTTTAAAGATATAAACAGAATATGAATTATTATAATAAATTTACTAAAAAACGCAATCATAAAAAGTATAATCAAAATAGGATTTATTTATTTATTTTAAACAAACAATTACGTCAAAATAAATAAAATGCCATTGCATTCTCAGTGATAAAAATTTAAAAGACATCATGGGGGTCCTTTACTAAAACTGTACTGCCTGCAGAAGTAGTCATCACCTGAGTCATCAACCATGAATTTTATTTTGAAACTTTTCTTTGGATGATTCTGGTTTCACTATTGCACAATGTTTATTTGGTTATAATAATAATAATTTGGTTTCTGGTAAATTAAAATTTTAATTAGGTGGTGAAATTGGTATAATATTTATAAGTTTTGAATTTTAACGGTGAATAAGAAAAGAAATAAAGTGCGAAAATTTCACTCAGGTTTGCTAGTATTTCATAATTTTAAGTGCTTATGAATAAATATGAATTCAGAAATGTGCTAAGCAATAAGTAGTTTGAATTTAAAGCATGACTTAACCATTCTAAAATAAATTATGTTTTGTTCCACATCCACATGTATGGTCATGTATTTTTAATACAAGGACTAACCATATAACCAATACTGACTGTAATTTTGGTTGGTTTAGTTAAGTGGTTGATAACTGTTATTGCATTGCATGGATCTAAGCGAGACCAATATCAGATCCTTCACAAAAATCGGCAAAAAACTTGAAAAAAAATCTTGCGCGCACACACACTCATAAGAGAGAGAGAGAGAGAGAGAGAGAAAGATGAGAAAATTGCTTCAAAATAGGTCATATTTCACCATCCAGGCACTAAAAATGCAAGAATTTTGCTGCTTTGTTGCTTTATAATTAAATATTTCAGGAAGTTTTCTTGCAAGAAAAGTATTTTTTGACAATTAGTGATATAATAATAACCTATTTTTGAAATTGGCTATAGAAATCCCATGTATTTGAGTAATTAGGTCCAATTAAACATAAAATTTGAGAATTAGCTAAGAAACTATCCCACATTCTGGTAATAGACTCAGTGGCGGATCCAGAACTTGACTTTTGTGGGGGGGATAAGATTTTTCAAAGTGTTATTGTAGACCGATAAAAAATTTACAATTGCAATATTCAATTGTGAATGTCAGTGTTTTTTTTTTTGGGGGGGGGGGGGGGGGCTTAAATCCGCCACTGAATAGACTGCTGAGATAGCACATTTTCTGATATTCAGCTACCAAAAACAATGAAAATTTTATCGATTTCTAGTCAAGTATTTCAGGAATAAGTAGGTACAAAATTTGTTAAAAACATCATCAGGAATTAAGTAGGTACACTTAATTGAAAAAACATTTGCATGAATAATCATAATTACCACTATGAAAATGTTATATCTTCCATTCTTTCTATTGGTTGAAGTGTGCTTCATTTATTTATGTACTATGTTTGAAATTATGTTTTATTATTACTTTAAAAACTTTTATTTTTATTTTTTTTGGTTAATGTATGATTGATTTTTTTCTTAAATGTGTTTTTATGGAATTACAATTATTTGATTTTAATAGACTAGAGTCAGTATTGCTTATTATATGGTCAGTCCCTAGATCCCAGAAAATATCACCATATAAATGGTATGAGCATATATACGGAACAAGACAGAATTATTTTGATCAAGTATAGTGAAAATGATACACAATTTTTCTTTTACTCTCTACATTTGAGTATAATGGTATTTTTTAACAAGGTATATTATCCTCACTTCTTTTTTCCCCAGAAACATTCTGTAACAGATTTTCCATGTAATTTTGGAGAAGACAATTATTTCAAACTATACAGAAATCATCCCAAAAACAAAACTTCTAAATTATGTAACAATAAATAAAAATATACAGATATGGTGTTTAATTTTTTCTCTTTTAAGGTAATTCTCCCCATTCTCCCAAAGCTTGTGTGAAAAAAATCTTTGTCAGTTTTAAAAAGTAAAGTTGCAACAGTTTGTGAAACTAAATTAAATTTTTGTACCTAAATTAAATTTTTAATATGACCATATAACTGACAATAAATAAATATTAGTAACTATATAAGCGGTGTAATTTAATAATACTAGCAGGCTTTGCCCGCTTTACTGGTCACTATATTTAAAGGAAACTCTTTTCTGTATTGCTTTATGAACAAAAAAAAAATAATATACTGAAATTGCTCAAATCTCACTTGAAGTCCCCTCTACCATTGGCAGTGACTTGCTCATCTGCAGAATCTTGGGTGCCTGTCCCTATTGCTAGCTACAATGACTTACCTGTGGGCTTCCATTTGGGGGATTATTAGATGTCAGTTTCAAAATGGACAGTATCGAAAAAATTGAAGTAGCCCTTTTATATTTGAATCCCAATTACATATGAACAACCCTATACATGTAGTACATAATATTTGCTTTCACATTATTTCCTATATTTATTTGATTTATCCGACCAACCATAAAATGACAGCAATTTCATGTCAAATATAATATTACTTTATGCTATGATTGGCTACATCTATTGCATGAGACAATTATTTTTGTGGTTATATATATTTCATGGTTAGCTAATAGTAGTTGGTATATGTAAAAATAAATATGTAAACTTGATTATGGTACAGCCTTAATATAGCTCTCCTTGGCCACTTTTGTATTTTTGTCACCACTTTTGTATTTTTGTCACCAGAGATGGGAATAGTTGGGGGGAAAAAACGGGAAATTTGGGGGGGGGAAACAGTTCTTTTCTTTTTTTTTTTTTTTTTTTTGTTCCAAAGGGGTTTATTTTCACCCGGGAATTTTTTTTTTTTTTTTTTTTAATCACTAGCATAAAATAACGCATTTAGAAATTTGTAATATTTACATTCTGATGCTTTTTTCTTGAAATATTTTTTCATGTTCAGTATCTTACATGAAAACACTGATTCTGATAATGTTCATATTTCAAAAATAAAGTTTTAACCATGTAATCAAATGGTAATCCTAAATCATTTATGTATTACAGTGGCCTCCCTCCCATCACATTCATTTGAAATTATTTATTCTTTTCAAGTTCCTTTGTACTTGCGTCTTTTTTCTTGAATATGTATCCTTAGACTAATATCCCCTACTGTGTTATTTTAATGTGTGTGAATATATATTATACATATAAATGCATGTAACAGTTAAAAGAAAAAAAAAACTAAGCAACTACTTTCTGTCAAAAAATTTATTTCACAATTTATAAAAATTATATGTGCGAAAACCTAGTCCTTTACGTCTAGTTAATAAATTTTAAATTATAACAGGGTGGCTACTAGTTGGGAAAAGTCTGGGAATTTCATGTAAAGTCAGGGAAATTTGACAAATTTTGTAGAAATAAGCCATATTTGAAAGCTCGTTATTCTAAATTGCTGAATTGTTTGTTAATTTTGTGAAATTTTTGGGGAAATAAACAGCATAACCCAGGAAAAAGTCAGGGAAAATGCTGAGAAATAGTCATAGAAAAGTCAGAGAATTTGGAAAAGTTCTAATGCCACCCTGTATAAGAAAACTAATAAATCAATAATAAAATGTTTTAACTTTCTGAAGTTCAATTAACTTTAAATTAAACTTTTATTTTATCTTTGTGATTAATTTCATCTTAAGTGAAAATCTGAATTAGAGTCCAGCATCAGGTCTGGTAAACCGATTTTACCCGAGCCTGACCTGCAATCAGGTTTCAGTCTGTTTAACTAATTTTTTTAGTTTGGTTCGTGTTGACTGATTTATTTTTCTTATCAGTCAAGTTGACTGAATTTTTCCTTCACTTGCCTGTGGGGTTAGTTTCACGCCGGCAACACTCACCCAGAAAAAGAAAAAAATTAATGATTTACTAACTCTATGAGAATGAAAATATATTTTATTTTATAACTTTAAAAAGTTTTGCATGATTTCCAGATGAATCATTAAGTTTAATATAGTTTTCGGGTTTCGGATATGAAGAAATCAGGTTCGGGTTGATGAAAAAAAATGTTTTTGTTGTTGGTTTGATTCTAATCTAAATTCATTGTATCAATCCTGCTGGGAGATGAACATTCCATAGGAATATGCACCCTATGCGAAATTAATGGTTGGATGATGATTTGACTAATTTTTGGTGTTTTGTATAAGGAAAGGTACTTGCAGTTATGAAACAGAAAGGCTCATTTTTTTAATAGTAAAAGTTTTTTGCTTATTTCTGTTAAGAAAAAATAATATAGATTACATGTATTTTTAAATATTTAACACTTTATATTTTCTAAGACATTATAACTATTTAAAAACCCTATTTTTATCTATAAAAATTCAATTTTTCTTATTTTTTCCAATTTTTCCAGAAAAAAACCGGAATAAAACTGGGGTTTTTCCACTGCCTCAAAATTTCCGAAAATTTTACATCTCTATTTTAAACAAAAATACATAATTTATGCGATTATTGTTTCTATTCCTTTCTTTTTTTTTTCCCAAAAATTTTATAATTTATTTATATATTTGATGTGCTACTGGGCTTAAAGTAGCTGTTGTGAAAATAGAGTGCTTGTGCTTGGCGAAAAATGTCCAATCTACTTCAGCTTCAAAACTTTAAAAATTGCCTAGGAAAGCTTTTTAATATAATGCTGAATTAGCTTTCATGCCAAGAGTGATTCATCCGTGCCAAAAACATACTATTTAAGAAAAAAAAAATCTATAATTGAGGTATAAAAGGTTATGAAAGAAAATTCGGAAGAAATGCTAGATTTTTATTATTATTTTACTTTAAAGTTATAAAGACGTCATTTTTTCATATGCATGAGCAAATTTAATATTTGACATTTTTTTATTTTTTGTCACTGACACACACATATATATATACAAATCTTGCTTGCTTAACGGCCCTCTTCACTTACTGTCGCCGGAAGCCCGAGCCAATGTTATTCTATGGGGAAATTTTCTTTACAAATAACTTATTAACTAATACATATTTTTAAATTCTGTTTTCACATTCAGAAAATTCCCAACTGTTAAATTGACAGACCTTTTTTAAAAATGTATTTTTTCAATTTTTAATATTTTATTTTGAAATTGCAAAATGAAAAAATTTCACATATTGAAAATTCGTATTTTGCAGCTTCAAAATAAAATATAAAAAATTAAAAAAGTATTTTTTTAAAAAAGGTCCGTCAATTTAACAGCTAGGAATTTTCAGAATGTGAAAAAAGAATTTAAAAATATGTATTAGTTAATAAGTTATTTGTAAAGAAAAATTTCCCATAGAATAACATTAGCTTCGGCTTCCGGTGGCGGTGAATGAAGTGGGCCCTTAATAGTATAAGATATTTCAATTAAAGTTGGGCAGGACTTTAAAAAGCTGTTCATATACAAATGGAAGTGACTTTATGAGTGACTACATAACTAGTACCATCTGTATCAATGTTAATGTATTATTTTTTATAAGTTTTTTTTTTTTTTTTTTTTTTTTTTTTTTAGTTTCCAGCCTATGAATACACCATGTGAAAATGACATGCGATTTGTCTACAGTGCTGCATGCATCTGTTATATTCTTCAAGATTGGTCTGGTATGGATATAGAAAAAACTTTTGATTTTATCATAAAAAGTGTGGTAGGTATTTTGCCAGTGAAATATATTTTTAGTTTTAGGAAAACTGTATCATTAATTTATACACATTATGTTAAGTTATTATGTTTTATTAATTTCAATTCTGTAACAGTTTTTCCTTCTATGTCAGCTATGTAAAATTAAAATTATATCTAAGTATTTGGGTTACAACTTTTCGAGATGGAATCGAAAGAAAAGCTCCTTCACATCTAGAAAAACTGAAAATGCCTAGAAAAACAAAAATTACTTAGAAGTAAACAAAAATAAATAAATAATGACAATGATTTGTACATAAAATCTAAAATACTAAGAAATGTCTGATTTTTTATTCACTATCTTCAATAAAGTTTTCAGAAACCCGCAAAGGTTGGTTGTAAGTTGTAAAGTTTAAGAGGACTCTCTACTTATCGTCCCCTGAAGCCAAAGCCAATGTTATTCTACAAAGAATTTTGCCCCATTATAACTCATTAACTAATGCATATTTTTAAATTCTGTTTTCACATTCAGAAAGTTCACAACTGTTAAACAGGTTATCATTTTCTAAAAATTAATTATTTTAATTTTAATATTTTGTTTTGAAAATGTAAAATACAAATTTTCACAATGTGAAATTTTGCATTTTCAGCTTAAAAATGAAATGTTAAAAATTAAGAAAAGCAATGACCTGTTTAGCAGTTGCGAATTTTCTGAATGTGAAAACAGAATTTTAAAATATGTATTAGTTAATGAGTTATAACGGGGCAAATTTGTCCATAGAATAACATTACTTTTGGCTTTTGCAGAAGATAAATAGAGAGTCTCCTTAAGGCTGATTGCCTATGCTAGGGTCCTAGGCCTATAGGTGAAATGCCCTCTGTGAGGATCTTTCTAAGGGGTCCTAGTCTGTATGAATGTGAGTTTCGGAGAAAACCATGGAAAACTCTGTATGGCTAAGTCAATGAATGCAATCTGGAATTGAACCCAGCACCTCTCATCTACCAGCTTTGAGTGCAGATCCACTCAATCACTAGTGGGCCCTAGAAAGCTGCCAAAATGATACCAGTGTTAACTTCACAGCAACAGTAAACTACTAATTAACAAGGATGATCAAGAAATGTCTAATTTCAGATCACCAAAAATTCTGGATAATTCACTTTATGCAAATATTTTATGAAAAAACTGAGGATATGGTAGAAAATGTAAAATTAAGCAGGGGTCAATTCAGCAAAAATTAGGGTCCTTTAGGTTACCCCTTCACAAAATTCGAATCCATAAAATGGGCCCTTTCGCAAAATTTTAATTTATAAATTGGACTCTTTCATAAAATTAAAAAAAAAAAAAAAAAAAAATCCATTTTATAAAAAAATTTTATATATTCAAATGTTATATCAAATGACTGCTCTGGTGGAAAGTTTTAGACAATAACTTTTTCTCCATAAAACTAAATAAAAAATTTAGAAAAATAACAAAAAAAATATCTATTTTTCTTAAAAGTGGCCTCAAAAATTGGAATCTGGATTGACCGTATTATTTTACAATTGGACATTAATAGTTTAAACACGGAAAGGAATGACTATAATTTGTAATGCTGTTTTTGATTTACAATCAGTACACAGTAGGGAAAAATAGCAGTTGATGTTTGTTATATTGGGAGAGAAGGGGAAAGGGGACGCAGCTATCTCAGAAAATTATTCTTATCTGTTAGTTTTAAAAATTCTTTGTGGATATGTTTTCCAGCTGAATAAAATTTTTAAGAAGACTGATTTCCAATGCTGATTTGTCAATTTTACTAGCAGAGAACGCTTATAGAAGCTGTTTTATTTTACTCTTTAATATTTCAAGTCCTCAATATGATGTATTGGTTTTAAATGAAAACAGAGATTTTAAAGTAACAAAAACAAAAAATTATTAAATACAAAACGTAACATTTGACTGTGAATAAGTCAGAAGTAGCATTAATTGATTGTTAATAAATCAAAAGTAATATTAATTGACCGTGAATAAGTAAAAAAAAATCAATGTGTTCTATGAGAGGTATTTCTATAAACCATATTTTCATACCTTTACTGTACACAAATCTTAATGAAATTGAAATATGTTATTCAAGTTCACTATTGGATGTTTCCTGTATAAAATGGAGTAAATATCACCACTGCTTCGTGTACAGAAACACTCAAAAGTATTCCAAAGCATTGCATTCTATGAGAGATATTTCTATAAACCAAATTTTAATAACTTTACTTTGCTTGAAGTTTTATGTAATTGAAATATGTTATTTTTATATGCACAAAATAATGCTCTGCATAGAATATAGCATGATTAGCATTAGATTTACAGGGTGACACAAAAATATTCAGTTATATTAAGAGTTATTAATAAAAATTTGCTAGACTTGTACTTTTGTTTACATTAAGCGTTTTTAACACTTTCTAACATTATTTAAGTGTGAATATGATTTCAATTTGTGTATCTGTCTGACTGTTCTTCTGTCTGTCTCTTTGTCTGTTTTTCTGCGATAGTTATGGAATTTCTTCAAGCTGATATATTTTATTGAAGTTCACTATAGGATGTTCCTTATTGAAAATGGAGTGAATAGCTCTTCTAGTTTGTGTACAGGGACACCCAAAAGTATTCGAAAGCATTGTGTTCTATGAGAGGCGTTTCTATAAACCATATTTTAATACCTTTACTGTACAGAAACTTTAATGAAATTTTAATATGTTATTCAAGTTCCCTATTGGATGTTTCCTATGTAAAATAAGTACATTTCTAACTGGTTTGTGTACAATGACACTTGAAAGTATTCCAAAGCATTGCGTTCTGTGAGTTATTTTTATAAACCAAATTTTATTAATTTTACTTTGCACAAAGCTTAATGCAATTGAAATATATTATTCATATGCACAAAGGAATGCCTTCTATATAATATAGTATGATTAGCATTAGATTTACTGGGCCACACAAAAATATTCAGTTACATTAAGAGCTATTAATAAAAATTTGCTGGAATTTTACTTTTGTTAACATTAAGCATTTTAACACTTACTTATAATTTTAGTGGGAATTTGATTTCAATTTGGGTATATGTCTGTCCGATTGTCTATCTTTTTATCTGCCTGAAAAGGCAAGATTGTAATGTTGTTTTCACTGCACAGTTTTTCTAATGTAATAAAATAATGCTTAATTCAACTTGAGATTAAAAATGTAGCTATGCACATGATTATAAACCTTATGACTATTTTCTAAAATCTTCAAACTGAAAAATGATCTAAAAATACGCAATTATGTAATTGTGAATTATTAGTATATTGTGGAAAAAAGAACAGCTCAGTGACCGGATCTATCCATCAGCGGCAGTCAGATGGTTAAGCTGTTGGTCCCAGTAGTGGCACCAGAAATTCCCCAAAGGGAGGACACCACCTCCCCGACAGGGGGGCGGGCACTACATAAAGAGAGTTTATTATATGAGTATTTATCAAAAACTGCAATACTGTTAATTATATTATTGTTAATATTTCTACCATTCCATTTGTTAGTACTCCTCGTGGTTTTGGAGATCATAGTGTCATAGACAGACATTTTCTAAAAATATCGTGGTCAAAACGTGTTCTGGACCTCTCAAAACGTGTATATTCATGGAAAACTGGAAGCTGAAAATTTTTACGAATCCAATACTTTCTTCTATTGAATATAGAATGGAAAAACTGGAATGCTCCAAATTTGTAAAAGGAAAGGAAAATGCTGCTAAACTGAAAATTTTGTATTTGTTCTCCCGAGAGATCAATGGGGGGCATACAGACTCTCCGACGGGGGGGGAGCCTGTGCCCCCCGGCCCCCTAGCTAGCGCCACCCCTGGTTGGTCCTGGTCTAATTAGCCTTGATATCAAAAGAATGACCACATAGTGACACTCTATGACCAAACTCAAATGTTGTTCAGCTTTCATACCAAATCATTCTGTGATTTGCTTTTTTTTTCCCCTCCGTCTGACAAAGAGAGGTCACAACATGGAGAATTCATATCAGGATGAAATTGTGCAGAATTGTAGAATACTATAAAGGTAACAACATATTAAAGCAGTAACGCACACTAGCCAAACAAGCATTAGAAAAAAGCCTTTAAAGTTTCAGTAATCCTTAAGTACAAGTTATTTTGTAAACTAGTCAACCCTTTAGTGGTGTACTTGGTACAGTAAGTGGCTCTCACATGAACGACTTGGGTTCGATGCTACCTCCAGGAACTTTTTTTTTTTTAATTATTATTTAAACTAAGCATTTTATCTTATTTTTACTTTTTTTTTATAATTCAATTCAAAATTTGAAAATGACTTAAAAAATAAATTTTAGCTTTATTTTAACTATAAAATAAAGGAAACTTTAATAAAGCTAAAATTTATTTTTTACATTCTAGAAAATTATAAACATTGGAAATAGAAAAATATAACTATATAACCTACATATTTTAATCTCAAACATTCAATAATTATTGTTTATTAATTTTTTTTAATTTTGGGTTTAATTATTCAAAAGATTAAATTTTACGATCATCCATCCATATAATAGTTCAACTGAAACTTTAATAACAATATAAGTAAATAAATAAAATAATCAAATCAAAATAAATAAATAAAATATACAAACAAAACCTTCAATAACAAATATAAGAATAAAGAAAAAGCCAACAAAACAATTTAAATACATTAAAAAATAAACCGAAGTGTAAAATAGTTAGCAGATGTACTTAAATTTGGGCAGCTGAAATTTTATTTTGTGCACAGAAGGATAAAAAACAAGTAATTGTCAAAGAAAAACATATGTTGATTAAAATTTAAAATCTATATTTAAAGATGTTGTCCTACATTTTAAACATTTGTTTGCTTGTAATAATTTAATAGCATTGAAATCCTGTGCTATAATTTTTTAAGAAGCTGTATTGACTGGAGAAGTAATTATTTGATTTATTTGGATAGTAATTATATATACAATTAAAATCATTATTTCTCTGTAATATTTTTTATTTTCTGTAATTTAAATGACAAAGTTTAGCATTAATAATAAGAAAGTACTAAAGGACTGGCATTTTAAAGTAATATGTACAAAACTTTGAATAAACACCATAAAATGCAATAAACTCACAACGGTTGTTTCTTGTCAAAATAACACAGGACCCTTCTTCAGGCACAAGGGCTGCAATCAAAGCATTGCTGCTTTGATTGCAGCACTCATGCCTCCTTTATTCACCTGACAAAGGATCGTGTTTCCTTTCGACCTAAAACAATTGTTGTGAGTTTATTGCATTTTATGGTGTTTATTCAAAGTTTAGCATTGTTTTAAATATACGTAAAGTAAGTTAAGATGTTTAGATAAATAATTTTAAAAAGTTTCTTTATTTTTAAGTTAAAAGAAAGCTAAAATTTATTTTTTAAGTTATAGAAAATTATAAATATTTATTACAAATAGAAAAATTTAAAACCTTTTTTTTTTTTTTTTTTTGATTCAAGGAAATTTAAATAATTAGTATTTATTAAAATTTCAAATTTTGAATTGAATTATAAAAGAAAGTAAAAATAATTTAAATGTTTAGATTAAATAAATAATTAAATCTTTAAAAAATCCCTTAGGTAGTATCGAACCCAAGTCGTGTGGGTGATAGCCGCTTAATCTACTAAATACACCACTAAAGAGTTTACTCGTTTTGCAAAATAACTTGTATTAAAAAATTACTGGAACTTTAAAAGCTCTTTTCTCAAGATTGTTTGGCTAGTGCATACTACTGCTTTAATATGTTGTAACCTTCATAGTATATTACAATTCTGCGTAATGAATCTCCCTATCTGAATTTTCCATGTCTTGATTTCTCCTTTTGATAATTTGATCTCACATAATCAAGAATCTACTGTAATTATCTAACCTGTTGCTGCATAATTCTATTTAATTTAATTTTTTATTAATCTATTTTATCACAATACTTAGATTCTTTATGAATCTAGGAAAATTATTGATATGGTCACATAATCTATTTTGTTTTCACTGATTTTTATTTAAACTCAATATTTACATTTTAGAAAAAAGCGACAAAAGAACCCTACCAAATGGCAATTTGGGTTTTCTTTTTCAGCCACCACTATAAAAAAAAACAAATCATGGTCAAAATAGTTAGCTAAATTAGAGGAAAAATTAAAGAAAAATATTAAAATGATCATAATAAATAATTTTAAGAAATTAATAATAATATAAGTAAAAATAAATTCAAACTGAAAAAACTTCTAGCATCAGGATTCTGTTGTTATAACCTGATTTAGATTGAGTAAGAAAAGTAATAAATTTAATGTGTTTAGGTATTATCTCTTCGACAAATAAACTAGCAACGATTTTGATGAATTAGCACTGAAATTAATTTTCATAAATAATTAAATTTAAATTACATTTCATGACTTGAACTCAAATTCTATTTTCTTACAGAACAGTCAAATTTTAAGTAAAAATTTTTCTCATAATTAGCTATTTATCATGAAATTTGGCCACTGTTTTTGATTTGGAGTATGTGGCAAACTTGAAGAAAGGTTCATTTGGAAGTACTGGCTACTTGTCTGGCGAAGACCAAATAGTATTCAAGTACTATTCTATGCCTTTCCGACCCATGCTGTACGATCGTGTGGGTTAAACATACATGACATCATCCACTTACATTTTTATATTTGGAACAGTTGTTTGCCATAAAATCAGGAAATGAACGATCGAGCTAATTAGCAGAAAGTGTAAAGTACAATTTTCAATCAACAAATGTCGGTTATAGTCCATATTTTTCTTTCAGTTTGCAAAAACAGAAAAATGTAATGTTTTAGGGGGGGGGGATATTTCGGGTCGGAAAGGGTTATCGAAATATAGGTTATTCATAAATTATTACTGTAGCATTAAAAATTATTTATTATTAGTAAGGTACATATTTCTCAAAAATATTTTGTTAATTGTAAATTCTTTTACAAATGTTAAGTTTTATTTCAGTCATTTGTATGAAAACTAAAATTATTTATTTTTTATTTATTTATTTATTTATTTTTTATTTTTATTTTTTTGAGTCCAATGTTTTTGTAATCTTTTTTATATGTATAGCATTTATTTATTTATTTATTTATTTTATATATTTATATAGAATTATGATGGAGGCATTGGACAAGCACCTGGACTGGAATCACATGGTAAATAAAATGCTAGATGATATAACTTTTATTATATTTAAGTGTTCTTCATTTAACATCAGGCTCTGATTAACTCTGAAAATGCTATTTGAAGTTATTTTCAAACCTATAAAGAAAAAAAGAGAAAGGAGTAATCATGATGATTAATTAAATATTGAGTTTCTCTATTGGTCTTTAATATCAATATTTTTATTACTAATGGAAATGGTTACAATTCGTACAAATTTAACTATTTTATATGTAAATAAATATTAAACAAAATACCTTATTATTCGACTTCGTGCGTTGCAGAAGAGCTCTTTTCGGACGGGGGGCCCCTTCCGTCTTCAGTGTCGTCCGCACTTCGCGGCTGGCAGTCGTAGGTTTGATGTTTTTCCTTAAGTAGGTGCCGCCATATTTCTCCCATCTCTGCCGACTCGTGGTCATTAATTGCGTCACTATGATGCGCGATCTCTATGCTTTCACGGATATACGCGTAGGTGGAGTTGTTATAGTTTGCTATTTTTTCTACATTTTCAAAATCAATTTCTATGTCATCTTCAAAATATTTTCTAGCTAGCGCGGTGGTACGGCGATTAAATTTAATATCGTTTTTATGTTCTTTTACCCTTGTCTTAATCTTCCTTTTGGTGACTCCTATATATTTAAATTCTTTATTTTCTTTATTTTTTACGGGAATTTTATAGATACCTGCAGTTTCGGTGGGGGGGATCGAATCTTTATCGCTTCTTATTAATTGATATATATTGGGATTGGGTTTAATGGGAATATTAACGTTAAATTTATTAGCGGTGTGTTTTATTTTATTTGAGGTGCCTTGATTATAGGGAATAGAAAAGGTGTATTTTGTGGAAGTTTTTTGGGCATCTGGAATATTGTTTAATTGTTTTAATCGTTTTCTGTACAAGTGGTTGACTAATGTTTTGGGGTATCCTGCATCGATTGTTAATTTATTGATGAATTTTAATTCTTTTCTTAATTCTTTTTCATCTGAGCAAATAAGAATGGCACGATTAATATAGCTGCGTATGGTATTAATTTTGTATCTGTAGGGGGTTTTGCTTTTATTACTAATGATTTCGTTACTTGCGGTAGGTTTTCTGTATACTGTGGTTTTGAATTTGTTATTATCTTTAATGATTTTGACGTCTAAGTAGTTGATTTCCCCGTTATTTTCGTGTTCAAAAGTGAATTTGATATTGTTATCTAATTTGTTTAATTGGTTTAAGATTTCATCGCTATTGTAATTATCTTTATTAACTATTTTACTTTTTTGCATTTATTTTAAATATTGTAGAGGGGTAGTACATGTCCTAATATTCCTTAAATATGATAATTTATCCTAAATTTCGTAAAATTTTGAGATATTATGCTAATACAAAAAACATGTGACAAGAAATTATCAAATACACTTAAATAAGTCCTAATAAACAGAGATAAACAGTGTTCTTTGGTTGGGTTGCATTGTAAAGAAATTATGCTGGAAATAAATAAGTAATTTGAAACAGAAATTGCATGCATTTCAATATGCACTTTTTAAAAATTATTTTTTAAAAAATATTCAGTGCAACTAAATTATAATTTAATGGTTTGGAAACGAAGAAAATTGTCTGTGAATTAATCTGTTAGAATGTCATTTTGAAAAATATATATATTAAATTTTTAATTCCATATTTGTATGTATTTTTTTTTTAAATTTTCAAATAAAAATGCCAAATTTGATTGATTAAAAAAAAAATATATTAAAAATATTATTGGATCACAAATTTCACAAAATATGCAAGATATAAGGGCTATAGCTAGGGAGGAGAGTTGGGGCTTTATCACCCCCCTCCCCCCCCCCTATATATATATATATATATATATATAAATCTCAAATTTTTTAACGTTATATTTCATTATTTATATATTTATTTTTACAGATTTAGTCTTATTTAACTAATTTTAAATTTAAGTGCAGTGAATAGTAATAGACTTAGCGTTTCTAAAAGGAAAATGCCCATTTTCAACTTTGAGTCCTGCACAAATCACCCAAACCCCTACATTTAAATTTGAAGTCAATCTGAAACCAGACAAACAATTTTCATCAAACTGAGCTTGCAGAAGAGATTTTTGTCTTCTTGAATCTGATTGAAACCTCACCTGAAACCATGAAAAAATAAATAATTCAGAAAGATTAGAAGAATTTAAGAGGATTGAAAATGTGTCCATTAAATAGAGACCTCCAATATTTCTGGTGTCTGATAAGGAAAATTACTTTATTACTATAATAATTGAATATGTGTACAGTTAGGAGCATATTTGGTATGCTTATATCAGTTATACAGTTATATTTCTGTAAAACAAATTTCTGCTTAATGTTGTCATTTAAAAAATAAATAAATAAAATAAACATGCTTTACCCAGTTCATTACAAACTAAACCTGACCCAAATTCGACCTACTGAGAAACAATTCCATAAACACGACCTACAAGAAAAAAGTTTGGCCAAAAGAAAAAAAAAAAAAAACCTCAGCCATCCCAACATGAGCATAACCCACAAGAAAAAAAAAATATTTGTATTTTCCTAGATTTAACATATCTTGTATTACAGTTTAAATCCTTCTCAAAAAAAATTTTGGGCTACAGCAATGCAAGAAATGGTCTTAATCCCTTAACTTCCAGGGCGTACACATCATATGCCCTTTCATTCCAATAATCAGTGACCAGGGTGTACATCCCATGTGCAATTTACACAGGATCCAGTACAGCAACCACTGGATTGTTTAGTGATATGCATCTGATGTAAGTTGCATAGCTGACAACTTTTTCAATTTTTTTAATCACGCTTTTTTTTTTTTTTTTTTTTTAAGGGAATATGCCACATATATTTTCAATGATTAAACAAGCTGAAAACAATTATAAAAACGTTCCAGTATTAAGTCTCCCTGTTAAAAAAAAAGAGACTTTGCACCTATGTAACAAGGTAGTGGTCGGAGATTAGTTGTATGTCCTGGTCACTAATTACTAAAATGAAAGGAGTTATGCTACATATGTTCTTAGAGCAAGGCGTTTATAAAACTATTATTGGGGGTTTCATCTTTTTTTTTAAATATGTTACAGATTTGCATTTCTATTTTGATATATGATCTCTATGCGCAACATTCAATTTTTAAGTATGTATAACTCACTCAATTTTAACTATGTGGATATGCAGTTTTTTTAATGGTGGTGTTATATTAAAAATAAAGCTTTCTGATTGATCCATTTACCCCAGATATTTGCATTTTAATTTCAACTTGTAAAAAATGTACAAAACGAGTTCATCAAAGGTAAACCTTATTTTTTCTTTTATATTTTTATAAATTTGAATATTAGTTTTTTAGCAAGTAGGAAGTATGTAGTTTAAGGATATATTGTGTCTGTTTGGAATATAAATTACAGACAAAAGAATGTTAGGTGTGATCATATGATCATATTCAATGTTAACACTCATTTTTACTAACAAAGGTAATTTCTGTTTCCATTTTTATAACAAAATAATCTGGTGTAGCACCCACATGATTTTCTCTTATCCTGTATTTCAATTCTATACAGACAGATTGCAGATTGAGAGGTAAGATAACAAGTACAGTATATAAACCCACTTTAAAAAGAGTTCAAACTGCATTTAGAAACAGTTTTATTTAACAAATAATTCTGTGCAAGAGGAGCTATCCCCCCCCCCCTCGAACCTCCCATTTAAATATAGTACTTACATTTATATTATATAGAATTCAAGGCTGTTATTAATCCAAATTAGTCAGACAACTTGCACCAACATGTAATTCAAGTTATTTATAAACAGACATACAGAAAGATCAACCATTAAAAACTTGCCTTTAGTATTCAGGGAACCTCAAAATGCAAAATGATACAAAAGACAAACACTTAAAAATTACCATATGGGTATGAGAAATTAATTTTCACTACTGAGCAATTTTCCTGGAACATGGTAATGTAGAGTAAAGCATTTCCACCAATTATATTCAATAAAGAAGAATGTTTTCACTTAATTATTGGCTGCCCTGTATGTTTTCTATAAATTATATACATGCCATATTGTGTATTTAAATACAGACCTATATTAATAACACACAGTACAACCTAAAATGCACTTCGAGCAGTATCCAATGAATAGTTACTCAGTTTAAACTTTTACTCCAGGAAATATATAATGCATGGTGCATAAATGTAGTTAAACAGTATATAGTGAAAAAATTTACACCTATAGATGTTTAATTTCTTGTAATATAGCTAACGCTTGCAAATCTACCAAGTTTAAACCCTATTAAGGATTTTAGATGACTGAATGATTCTGTGTTTGAAGCTGCGGCTATAGTTTGTGCATGTGCAGTGCTAAATTATTTACAACTGTCCATATCTATTTGAATATTAAATATATTTGTTTTAAACTGTAGTATAATCAGGCATGAAAGTTTTCAGACTTTAACAAATTATGTTAACTTCCCAAAATATGTGATTATTTTGCTGAAAAATCAACGAAATTACTGCTTTAATTTTTTTAATTTTTATTTTGTTGCAAATTCCTGAAATAACAAGATTATTTTGATGTTAATTGTAACAAAATATTGTACTATTTTCAA
Organism: Salticus scenicus; assembly: GCA_963930645.1. NCBI lineage: Eukaryota > Metazoa > Arthropoda > Arachnida > Araneae > Salticidae > Salticus > Salticus scenicus. Next base: position 110,128,644 of record OZ005656.1, read on the forward strand.
AGTTGATTCCAGAAATAAAAGATAATTTTAGTGTAAAACGAAATTCCTGCTTTTTTTATCACAAATTTCTGAAATATGCAATATTTTTGCATTTGATTGGGGAATTATGGATTTATTTCACTGCTATTAAAAAAAAAAAAAAAAAAAAAAACATTTATGTACAACTAAATACTGAAATTAGGGATAATTCTTGCTGTCAATATCCAAACTGTTGAATATTTTGGCACTACCTGAAATAAAACTTTTTTTTCCCAATATGTGTGTATCTGAGATATGTAATTATTTTATTAAAATTTCTGCTTTTTTTTTAATGTATGATTAACAGATGTGCAAAAATTGCTGATTTGTTTTCAATTTTTTCTGCCTTCAATGAATTCAGTAATTAACTGATTAGTTTACTTTAAATTAACAGTTGTACATTTTTGTGTTTTAATTTCTAAAATACATATTTTTGCGTTATATTGTGATAAATTTGTATTGTGCACAAGTTCAGTGGATTGCCACTTTCATGCCTGGTATAATGATTTAGGCATATGTTATCATGTTTTCCGAAAGTTTCATGAAATTTGAAGAAAAACCTTTGAAGTTACGAAATAAAAACTTGCAAAAAATTTTTGTATTTTTTAATAAAATATTAATAACTTCTTAAATATTTGAGATATTCTCATAAAACTACACACATATGAAATATAACATTTATAACCATATCTAAAATTTGCAGATCAATCAAAGCTTTTCAATATACAGGGTTATCACAAATACTTTTTATTTTATTGGATTTGTTGTTTGTCCTCTAACGGCCTTCGTGTAGAGTCACCCGACCTGAACCCAAAAAGTGAATCAACCTGAACCGAACCTGACAAAAAAATTTTAATTGACCCAAAAACCGACCTGAACCCGATTTCTTTACACCCGAAACCTGAATTCTTTTCACCTGAACCCAACTTGAAACCTGAATCTAAATGAAAATTAATAATTCATCTAAAAAACATGCAAAACATTTTTAATTTATAAAATAAAGAAAATTTTCATTATCACACTGCTAGTTAAATCATTTTAAAAAGAATTAAAAATATAATTATTAAATGAAATATTAAAAAATCTGATACATTGATTAATAATTATTTTTAACTATTTATATGTGTTGTGTAATTCAAGTGTGCAAAAATGGGTTTCAAGCTTAGTGTTTGTAGTTTTGTTGCTTAATGTTTATCAAAGGTACAGTAATATTAAAATAATACAATGTTACAGACACCAACTAAACGTCTGTCAAATTCATTTAAATCTATATTCCTATAACTTCTTAAAAACATCTGCAAGAGAAAAAATATTAATTATTGGTTTAAATTCACAATCTATTTCAAAAGGATGTGAGTAATCAAACAGGGTTCATACTCATCAGGGAAAACCTGGAAAACAGGGAATACTCAGAGAATTTGGAATTTGTTAAAAAAAACTCAGGGAAAATAAAATTTTTCATTAAAAGTCATGGAAAATTGGTTATAAAATCTGGAAAAACAAATATTTTCTTTCTCTCAAGTTATATTTTTATTGTTTAGCTTTAACTTTAAGAATACATTTTAATTAAAAACATTAAAACATAAGACAGGCGTTTCGGCTAGAACACTAGCCCTCCTCAGTGTCAAACATACAAGCACAAACAACATTTACAAACATTTACAACATTACAATGTTTTTGTAAATGTTGTTTGTGCTTGTATGTTTGACACTGAGGAGGGCTAGTGTTCTAGCCGAAACATCCGTCTTATGTTTTAATATTTTTAATTAAAATGTATTCTTAAAGTTTTAAATTTTTGTATTTTTTATCTCATTTTAAATGTTACATTAGTTTTTATTATGCTTGATGTTAAAAAAAAAAGAATAAGGAAAAAAAAATTATTATTAGGATGTTACCACAGGTTAACCTTTTCCTTACGGCGGGTCCAAGAGTTGTACCCCAAATTTCATGTAGACCAAAGCCCGGCTATGTTACAGCAGTCGTACCCTAGATTTTTCTTCCCTCTCAGAGAAACGGTGCGTCAATCACTCGAGATGGACAAAGCACTCTCTATTATTCCTGCGGGAGTGTTGCAACGCCTACTCTCTATCACGATGATAACGAAATTTTTGCATTTGGCAGTGTGGAGAACTCTTGGTTTATTTATTGGCGACATATAGGCTTTCCTTTTTTTGTGTTGTTCGAAATACCTTTCTCGTTCCTTATTCTTTCCAGATTTTACACGTGTTTCACTGCAATTCATTTTCAGTAATTTTAATTTTATTTCTTTTATGACTCTAAGATTTAAGGGTCTTATTCAGAGGGGGAGTGTACACTTCATTGAGATTTTTTGCAATTTTCGCACATAATTTTTTAAAATTAATTATTTATTTATTATTCAAAGATTTCTCTGTTTCATTTTCTTAATTTTTTTTCTTTCATTTCAATCCTCTGTGTTCCTTAGCAATGGCTGTTTTACTATTTATTTAATTATTATTGCTTAATTAGCTAATTTCTTTAAAAGTTGAATTTTTTTTTCTTTCATGTTGTTGTATTTATCGAAATCAAACTACAATATAGTAGAAAGGATTATAAATTATTAAATTTTTAATTTAACTAAAAAATATAACAAATTTATGTAATTTTTTATAATACAATTAATAGTAATAAAATTATAAATTCATTGTGCTGTAATTTTATTATTACAGAATGAGGGCTAGAAAATTCATATTTATTTTATGGTTTCAAAACTAAAATATTTAATGGATGTTATGATATCGCCACCTGTTGTCTGATAAATATCTAAAATAATGTGCTCGGGTAAAAGGTTGCTAAAGGCAGTAGGAATCCGGACCTGAAGTAGCGATGGTGTGGTAGGCGATGCAGACAGTAGGTACACAAAGCAAAATTCTAAACGATTTCAAAGGTTTTTTTTTTTTTTTTTTTTTTTAATTTTTTATTGATATTATATTTATTATCATTATTATTATTTTTTCAATTTAATAATACATAGTGGTCAATGAATCTGGTAAAGCCTGCTAGTATAAAATAAAAAAAAATGTAATTAAAGTATGGAAATTTCATAATTCAATTATAATTTTGATTATCTAATTTTTAAGGCAAGCCACTTTACTGCAGATAGTCTGTATAAACCTAATAATAAATTTAAAAAATTTTGTATTGTGTACAAAATTTCAAAACATACGGAAATTTATTTTTTCTCATGTTAACAGTTGCTGAGAGGTTCTGCTTCCAAAGCTGATAGACGGGAGTTCTCAGGTTCGACACCAGGTCGAGCTTGTCGCCTTAACCGTTCGGATTTTTCTGTGGTTTTCTCTTAAACTTACTTAAATTGGGCTAGAGCCCCCTAAACACATTCCCAAGAGTAGAATCCTACCATCCATAACCCTAAGACCAACATAATTTTTTTCCCTTATTTTTAATGAATTTGGTTTTAAATTTCTTTTTCTTTTTTTATTTCTTCTTCTTCTTATTATTTTTTTTTTAAATAAATTCTTGAAGTTTCTCATTAAATATTTGTTTTTGGGATTGCTTTGATATTATAATGTATTAATATGATTATTATTTTTATTAAAATTTTTAATTATCCATAGAAACTCCGAAAATACAAATTGGGTTGTGCAAGATTAAATGCGAATTATACAAGCTGATCGTAAGATTATTATTGCTTTTTATTTAAGTTGCTTAACTTTCCATTATTAACAGACATTTATATTATCTCACCTCCATTCTCTTCATATCTAGCATATGTATCTATATTTTATATAAATTTACTCGCATAAGGGAAAAAAAACTTTTTTGTTAGAAAGAAGAAATTTTTTTAAATGTTTAATTATTATATAAAATTATTGTCCTTTCAGTACATTTTATGTAACAACTTATAATGAACGTAAGATAGAAGTGCAGATGAATAAATAGTATATGAGGCGAAAAGAAGTTCTTAAAAATATAATTAAAATGATTTACCCCAAAAACTGGTGTTATAATAACCCCTAACTTTCCCCAGAATTTGCGAGGATCCACGCGTTTGAACAATAGGAGAGAAATTTTCCCATGCACTTTCGTTTCTAGAAAGGGGGGGAAAATTCTGAAAATAAGCGCCGTATTCTGGAGTTATACTTTCTCAGATTCGTGCCGGAAGGAAAAGGTTAATTAAATTTCATAAATCAGTTCAAAGTAAATTATTTATTTTTTAATGTATTTAATTTATGGTATATAATTAATAAAATCATTTCCCTGCAGCTGGTTCAACTTTTTGTGCAATTGCTTCTTTGTATTTAATGGACAAATTAGATACAGCTTTTTCTGCACAACAATTAAAGTCTTTAAAACGGTGGCTAGCTTTTAGACAATTCAAAGGACTTCATGGGCGACCTAATAAGCCTGATGATACTTGTTACTCTTTTTGGGTTGGTGCTTCTTTAAAAGTATGGATTAATTTATTTTTATATGTTCATAAATGTATCTATATTACAGAATATGTTAGTGTTTTAAATATTGTTATTGCAAAAATAATAATAATAATCTTCTGAAATTTATTGCATTTTTTAAATTTGTAAAAATCGTTTTAAGAATTAAAATACCCGATATGATGTTCTTTTGATGTTCTCTAAAAATTAACGAATCCATATTCAACAGCTTTGTTTTACATCAAATCTCAGTGAAACTCAGTTGTTCCTCATTAAAGACAGTTTTAATACACATGCTGAAATTGCTACCCAATAAATAGAATTTTCTATTAATAATTTTATCTAAAAGATTGTAAAGAGAACATAAAATGATATTCTGGAGACAAACATCACACTTTTGATATAGATTAAATTTTTCTTCTTGTTTCCAAACATATAAGAACAACATAACCTTTTTTTTTTTTTTTTTTGGTAAGGGAAGGTGGGAGTTTATATTTTCTGGTAAATGACAGGGGTGAAACTTTTCAAAGGCTATCCCTGAATTCAAGGTTTTTGAAAAAATTTCTGTCTTTGAATTTCATGTTAAATTACTTTGTTTTTGCAGAAATTTCTCGTTTTGAATGTTTAATTTGCCATATAATGTATTACGAACTCTGCAAATATCACTTAATATAGGTAGCCATAATATGATATATCATTAATAAATCTCCACTACCTCCTGCATGCAAGGAACAGTTTTCAGGGTTTTTTCAAGCTAGATAGTTTCACCAACATTGCATTATACTTCATTTTCAACATTATGTACAAAAGTTTTAACCATTCTGAAATTTTTTTCTGGCTATGATCTTACACAACAGGACTATTGATATCAGTCAAGATAGACCATTTAAAAGGTTTTTTTTTTTTTTTTTTCATTCTTTCCTTTGGCAACAAATGAAAATAAAATACTTAAAAAGTGCACAAAATGAAAAGTTTAAGAAATGAATATAGTAACCATTGCTGAGGAATGTTTATATTTTAAGATTAAAAAAAAAAAAAAAAAAAATTATTATTATTATTTTTTTTTTTTTTTTTTTTTTTTTAAAGAACAACAGAATTATTGCTGTCAGACAAAATAGACCAAGTGTAAATAGTTTTTTTTTTTTTTTTTTTTTTTTTTGGTAACATGTTTTAAAAAAATATTGAAAACAAACTAAAATATATAATTGAGAGAAAATGTACAAAATATATTTTAAGAAATTAATATAGTAACTGTTTTTGAGGATTATAATTTTTAAGGAAAAGATTCTTTTATTTATTTTATTTCATTTTATTTTTTAATGATATTTATATATTTTGACCAACTAATTTTATTTTTCTTTTCCCGATGCATCAAGTTAAAAAAATATTAAAAATAAAATTGAGAGAAACGTACAAAAGAAAAGAAATTTTAAGAAATGCATGCAGTAACCATTACTAAGGAATGCATCACAGATCTGTTACTTAAAAAACAAAAAAAGGCTTCTATTTTTTATTTTTATTTTCTTTATTTTATGCTTAAGATCTGACACAAAACACTTTGTCTTTCCATTGATGCTTTGTCTATTTTATTAAAATCTGAAAATTGTATAATTTTATTTTCAAAAGATCATTATTAAAAGTAATTAAAGTTGTGGCACATTTAAAATTCCTTTCATATTTTCACTGAATGATCAATATCTTACCTCTTCTTTTGGATTAAAAAAAAAAAAAAAAAAAAAAAAAGCATGATGCAAAATATTGTAGCAATTTAAGAGAATAAATTGTAGGTATTTTTAAGTGTTGAATTTTTGAAATTAAATAATACTGTCAAAATCAGCTCTTGCTCATATATATTTCTACCATTGTACATTATATATTTATTTATTTTAACTTTTTTTCTTTTTTTTTTTTTTTTTTTTTTTTTTTTTTATTAATATATAAAATGCAAATTGCACCAAAAAAAAAAAGTTATTCAATTCCTGGAAAATGAGGTAATTAATAAAATTGAGTTATGTTTATTTTTTCATAATAACACAACTTTTAAGATACAGGGTGGTCCGAAAAACATGATAGAAAGTAAGTGATCGTTGTGGAAAAAATAAAATATGCAAGAACATGAAACCTATGTTATTCAGCAAAGATATGAATGACATTTAATATACAAGGTGCTCGAAATGTCTACCGTCCCTGACTATAGTGTTATAAAGCCAGTTCCGAAACTCTGTCATAAAGCGCTGGAGTGTATCGGAATCAAGTGCATCAATCTCAATTCTGATGGTCGATTTCAGGCCCTCAAATGAATCGGGGGGATTCCTATAGATTCTGTCCTTGGTGTAAACCCATAAGAAGAAGTCGCACGGATTTAGGTCCAGACTGTATGGGGAACTCTCTGTCCCGTGCCCCGTGAATTTTCTGCATCCAATGTAATGAAATGCTCACTAAACGTCGTTTTAAGCCACAGGAAGACATCAGCAGTTCTATGGGGACGAACCCCATCTTGCATGAACCAGTACTGGCACGTCATGTTGAGACAGCCCACTTCAGGGTGAAAGTGACGCTCTAGAAACTCTGGATACTTCACTCCCGTGACCCTACCGTCAATGAATATCGGACCACTCATCCGCTTTGACGATATGGCACACCACACCGTGACCCTTTGTGGATACAGTCGTGAGACGACACTGAGATGAGGATTTTCCATACCTCAATGGCACCTCAAAAAATATTCTTACGATAAATAATTGTTCTTCCAAGGTCAGTGATTCCATATTGGTTATTCATTATTTCCAGTAATCAAGGATTCACCTTAAATGTCAATATATGTGCAATTACAATATGGAAGAATTATACTTATATCAGTACATTTGAAATCAGGAACTTAAAATACTTTCTATCATGTTTTTTGGACCACCCTGTATTTTTCTCTGTTTATATTCAAACTGCATTTTTTATGGTATTTTCTATTTTTACGGAATCAGTGATTCACATATTTTCTTGAAGTTCATTTTAGATGTTATCTAAAGGTTATTTATTATGAAGAAAAAAATCAACTTCTACTACTATAAAGTGTCAAAAATCTACATGTTTTTTTTATTTTTTTTATTTATCATTTATTATTACTTTTTTTTTCTCTCTCTCTCTCTTCCCAGCTATTAGATTGTTACAATTTTATTAATTATCCAGAGTTACTAGAATTTGTTCTAACTGCTCAAGATGAAATTGTTGGTGGTATTGGAAAGTCCTCTGAAATAAATCCTGGTATGTATAGCATTTATTGTTTTATTTCACAAGTTGCATGAATATGGACATTAAACCCTCTAGAAGGGCCCTCCATGGAGGACACTCCACTAAGTCCTAAAACCCATATGTTTTCAGTTGGCCTTAATACCCAATACCAATATCTTTACAGTGCGTTAAGAAATTATAAGACCACAAGTGTATTTGTGCATTTCTGAAGAAGAGAGCATAATATGCAAATTTTTAGTTGTGTATTTAAAATTGATAAGAAAACGCATCCTATACTAATTCTAACTTTTAAAATTAAATTAAATTTCATTAAAATTTATTCATTTTTCTGAAAATTAAAGACTGTGACTGTTAAGAAATTATAAGACCACCTGAGAAAATTAGCATATTATACATAACGTCAAACTCAATATAAAATGCATGCGTCAGTATTTCGTAAAAGCATTACCTAAGAAGCAAAGGCTTAGGTTTAGAATGTGTTATGTACGATTAATTTGACGATACCTCGAGGTAAAGAATTATCGGAGTGCGAAGTGAGAAAAATTTTATTTTATAAAAGTTCTGGTAAATCTGAAAGAGATATTGTGAGGTTAATGAACCGTTCTAAAACTGCCATTCATAATGCCATAATTAGAAAATATTATTCAAACAAAATAAAACGATTTGGTAGAAAAAATATTTTGACAGCACGTGGTAATAGACAAATTTTTCGACTGTCAACTAAAAAAAGTCTTTCAACTCGTGAAATTTTGAAACGTTTCAGCAAGAAAACGTCACATGTAACAATCTGGAAGAGTTTTAAATTAAATATTAATACGAAATTTATGAAATTGAAGAAAAAATCAAAGTTATTGAAATGCCATCGAGAAGAAAGATTAAAATGGGCTAAAAATGCCATGTTATGGAATGATAAGTGGAAACAAATTACATTTTCTGATGAAAAGAAATTTAACCTTGATGGTCCTGATGGTTATAAACACTATTGGCATAACTTGAGGAAGGAACCAAAAGAATGCTTCAGTCGACAAATGGGTGGAGGATCAGTAATGATTTGGGGCGCTTTCAGTTATGAGGGGTTGTGTGATTTACAACGGATTTCGGGTCATATAAACTCTACACAATATCAGTCTATGCTATATGATCATATGATACCGTTTGGACCTTTATTAGGTGGGTCTAACTGGATGTTTCAACAGGACAATGCTGCTTGTCATCAGCGGCGCCGACTTTAACAAAATGCTGTGGGTGCTCTGCTCAGTGGGGGGGATCCCCCCCCCCCAAATTTCATATTAAAGTGGATCATAATTCTGTTAACCCATTAAACGCCGCTATATAAATTAGAGGTTTGCACGGGTCAGAATTTTGAGGTCCGGGTCCGGCCCGGCCCGTACGAAAGCTTTTGATATCTATCAATTGTCCTCGCACATAAAAATAGTTAATTTTATGAATATAAATGCTTATCCTTTATTATATAACTGTTAACTTACCTTTTATTTGAATTTAAAAGTTTTCTTTACTTAAACTCTGTCAGCCATCTTTTACTTACATCGCGCCATTACTAACGATGTTTTGTTTACATTGTTGCCGTTGCCAAACTTGCTCTGCATAATTTTCTTAATTTTTGCTGTTGCCACTTCTATTAAAATAGTTATGATAAATTGTATTTTTGACTTTGACTGTTGAGTGGCAATGGTAATGCATTGTTTATATGTAGATTTTTGACTTGGCAGTCAGTATAAAAAGATCGCGATGCGTGTGTTAAAGGGCAGTTATCGGCAGTGTTTAGCAATGGCCAGCTAGTCTTCATTTAGATATGAAGTGGTAGTTTATGAGTTGTGTAAGTAGCTGGATGGCCAAGTAACGATGTATGTGCTTATAGTATCGTTCCTGCTAAGCTATTAATGCTCTTTGGCTATTGCATTTTTTTAAAGAAATGATGGCTGCCGTTGTTAAGTTGTTAATATTTTACACATGTTAAGTTTCTGTTTGTTAAATTGTTCCTTGTTAAAGGTTAAATTTTCCGTCGTTCATGGATGATGGAAGTTTTTGAATTGAATTGATAATTGACGTCCTTTTGAGGCGAGATCGTTACATTTGCTAGTTTAATGATGTTAAATTTGTTTAGCCGCTTTTTAAGTGGCGTTTGTTCAAGTTTGAAATTTTTTTTAAAAAAAAGTTAATTAAAAGTTAAATGAAAGTTTCTAAATTGAAGTGTATAGTGGATGAACGTAATTGTCTTCATTTCAACTTTGTGTTATTTCGTCTTGTTTCACTTTCGCTGATCAACCCGGCGATCGCGGAAGTATATTCCTTCATCGTATTTTCCCGCTGATCAACCAGGCGATCGCGGAGGCTCTGCGACGTTTCTTGAAGTGTATTGTCATCTGCTTTTCATTGTGTTTATCAATATGCCTAGCTCAACACCTGTAAGAGGTAATCTTGTTCTTGTTATAAATTTGAAATCTTAATATATCATTATATCTTGTTGAATAAAGTTGTTTTTATTTGTTAAAACTTTGGTCTTTAATGTGTTATAATAGTTGAACACTGGTCGGGTTATTTCTATTGAAACCCTTAAAATTTAAATATTAATGTTTCCACTGTATTTAATCTGCTTAATAGAAATTATTTGAAACATGGACTTTTAGTTTATAATATTGGGTTATGGGCAGTTTTTTTTTTGAGGGTGTCATTTTTTAAACTTGACCTGTTGTTCTTTTCTTGTTTTCTGTATAATTGATAATTAAGTAACTATTTAAAAAAAAAAAAATGGCTTATAATATTGTACCTGAAATTACCAAGTTAAATGCAACTAACTATTCTGGTTGGAGGTGTGACATTAAATTTTTACTCATGGAAAAAAATGCTTACGATATCGTCATTGGTAACGAAACTAAGCCTAAAGTTAGTGAAACGGTATCTGAGGAGGCAGTGCAAGACTTTAAAAGAAGGCAGAATGCTGCTATGTCAATTTTGTACTTGAATATTGACACTGAATTTAAAAGTTTAATAAGTGAATGTACTGACCCCTCAGAAGCGTGGAAAATTTTAAAGGTTAACTTCCAGCCAGATAGTAGAAGTTATCATATGAAATTGTTTTCTGAAGTTATGACATGTTTTTTAGAACCTGGCGAGTCTATTGGTGTTTTTGCAGCTAGAATATCTAAAATTGCTGATCAGTTAAAATCCATTAATAAACCTATTGCAGACGAATATTTATGTTTTCAGGTTTTGAGATACCTACCTGATAAATTTGATCAGGTTGTTCAACAAATTCTTCGTTGGCCTGATAAGGACTTTAACTTTAAAAATATTATTGTTGAGTTATGTGCCGAGGAAACGCGCCTTCAACTTAGAAATTTTGATAAAAGTAGAACGGAATGTTCTATTGAGGCCCAAAATGTAAAATTTAAATGCAGGCCTGTTTTTACTTGTTGGAGGTGCGGGAAAAAAGGCCATGTAATTAAAGATTGTAAAGTTAAGTTAAATAATGATCTAGCTGCAAAGGAAAAACCACTCAGAAGTAATTTTTCTAAGAGGGGTGGCTCCAGTCAACAGTCAAAACGTGATAAAACTCCTAAAGCTCAAAATTTTATTGCAGAAGCAAATTTAAGTAGTTTTGATAGAGAGGGAAGCTGGGCTTATGATACGGCGGCCTCTCATCACTTCTGCAAAGATAAATCTTTCTTTTGTAATTTTTCTGAAATTTCTGGTGATGAGTTACACGTGGCTGTTGATGGTGTCACTTTTCCCATTACTGGCAAGGGTGAGGTGGAGTTGAATTTTAATGGAACTGTTATTAAATTATGGAATGTTTTGTTCTCGCCGAACTTGCGGAAAAATCTTTTGAGTGGTTCTAGATTCGACCAGGGTGGTGCTAAATTTATTGGTGAGGCCGGCAAAATAAACGTGGTCGACAAGTATGGTGATTTCCTTTTCTCTGCTAACTCTGCTTTCTCTCTCCATGACGGGATTTATTATACATTTCCAAAAGTAATTAAAAATAAGCACAGTGTTAAATTGAATGGGGGGCAGAATTCTAATGAAAATCTAAATGATAATACTGAAATTTCAGCTTTTCCTGTAATAAAACCTGTTAATATAAAAGACTTTGATACCTGGCACCTTCGTTTTGATCATCTAAGCCCTGACTTAATTTTTAATACTATCCGTAATTCTGCTGTAAAAGGTCTGCCCAATTTAAAATCAGTCGATAATTTTTTTTGTGATCCCTGTCATGTGAGTAAGCAAAATCGTATTTCTTTTAAGCCTTTAAGTCATTCTTCCTCCAAAAAACCTTTAGATCGACTTTTTATGGATACTTAGGATCCTATTAAAATTCCTGGTAAAAAAGGTGAACGTTTTTTCTTGTCAATAATAGATGATTTTTCTGGTAGATCATCCGTTTACCCTATCCAGGAAAAATCTATGTGTTTTGAGGTTTTTAAGAGACATGTTTTGAGGGCCGAAAGGTTTTTGGGAACCAAGTTGAAGTCGATCAGAACTGACAATGGCAAAGAGTTTGATAATGATTCTTTTAAGGGTTTTTGTGGAGAAAATGGAATAAATCATGAGCTGACCAATTTTTACACGCCGGAAGAAAATGGAGTTTGTGAGCTGTTCAACCAAACAATCATGAACTGTGTTCGGGCTATGCTAAAATCCAGTGGCTTATCTGATGATTTCTGGCCTGAAGCTTGTTTACACTTTAATTATACGTGGAACCGGATTTGTCACGGTGGGAACTCTAAAACTCCATTTGAACTCTATTCAGGAAATAAACCTTCTGTTCGACATTTAAGACCATTCGGTACGTTGACATATGTGGGTGTTCCAAAGGTTAGACGTAAGCACAAGTTAGACTCCAAATCAAAACGTGGTGTCCTTGTGGGCTATGCCGTGCGTACCCGTGGTTACAGGGTCTGGTTAGAAGACGAGAGGAAGGTTGTGGAAACCATTAATGTTTCTTTTGTTGAAAGCGGTGATGTTCTACGCAGTGGAGCGGTGATGGGCGACTCTTCTTTTGAGTTGGTGCTTGTCCCAGAGGAACAACCACGGCCCGTTGACCGGTACCTTCTTCCTGGTCCGGAGCCTGGTACCTCTGGGGTCTTGCCCAGCGAGACTGAAGTTGTCGTCCCAGCCGTCTCTCCTGTTTCTCCTGCTCCTCAAGTTACTCCGCAGACTGCTTCTCCTAACTGGATGACCAATCCCGTATGGTACAGGAAGGTTGTGCCTCGACCTCAGGGAAAAAAGGTCGATATTTACTATTATCCTGATGGAGAGGGTAAAAGGTGTTGTCAAAGGTCACCTAGTGATGTCGAAAAGTTTTGTAATTTAAATAATATTGTTTTTAACCCTGCTGATTTTGATTTTTCCAAGTTTAATAAGTTTACTGGTGTTGTTAATCCTGGTGTTATGCCTTCCGCGTCCAGCACGGCTAGTTGACTAGATGTGGTGGTCCCGAGAACGTATAAACAGGCTTTAAAATCTGCACAATCTGATGAATGGCATGGGGCTATGTTGGAAGAGTTAGAATGTATGGCCACGAGAGGTGTCTGGCATCTTGTGAGACTCCCTGAGAACAAGACTGCGTTGGGAAACCGCTGGGTTTACACAGTAAAGCGTGACGAGTCTGGTAACATTGTCAGATACAAGGCCAGGTTGGTCACGCAAGGTTTCAACCAGATCCAGGGCGAATCGTATGATGAGACCTTCTCGCCCGTTATAAACTTTTCTGTTGTTAGATTTTTTTTCTCTCTTTTAGTCTCATGTTATGGTTGGTTTAATGTACAGTGCGATGTTAAGTGTGCCTATCTGTATGCTCCCTTAAAGGATGAGATTTACATGAGGCAACCGGTTGGCTTTACTGAAAAAGGTAAAGAAGACTGGGTCTGTAAGCTGGATAGAGCACTGTACGGATTACACCAGTCAGGCAGATTATGGTTTTATGAATTAAATAAAGTATTGTTGGAACTTGGTTTTAATAAATTTGAAAATTGTAACTGTGCATATTCATATTATGATTTCTCTGTTTTATTGGTTTATGTTGACGACATCGTTGTTTTTGCCAGGACTGAATCTCAAGCTAATGACATTTTAAGTTTGTTGAAATCAAAGTTTGATTTGAAAATTTTGGGTATCACACGCAAGTTGTTAGGTGTGGAGTTTGAGTATACAGATACAGGAGTTTTGATCCACCAAAATCAATATATTGACGAAGTCAGTAAGAGGTTTCAAAATCACCGTGTACCTATCTCCTCCTTACCTATTGTTAAAGGTATCAAATTTTCAAAAAGTGATTGTCCGGTTATTCAAGAAGACATTGATGAAGCTTCTCATTTACCTTACAGAAATCTCTTAGGTTGTATTTCTTTCATTTCAAACCGTACTAGACCCGATATCGCATATGCCACTAACATTTTCTCACAGTTCCAACAAAATCCAGGTATTAAACATTGGCAGGGTTTACTTAAACTTCTTGGATATATAAAATTCACCAGTCAATATAAGCTCCATCTTAAATGCACACAGGTTAAACTAATTTCTTATTCTGATGCCGACTTCGCCGCTAATAGAGACGACTATGTTTCTATGGGTGGCCAGTTAATTCTTTTGGATAGTGCTGCTGTTTCTTGGCGTACTAATAAACAGAAAGGGATTACCATATCAACGATGGAGTCAGAATTTGTTTCTATGTGTGATTGTGTTCGTGAGCAGGACTGGTTTTATAATATTTTATGTGAATGTTCTAATTTAAATCTGATAGAAAATAATTTTGAAATACCTACCCTATATGCTAATAATCAGGCTGCAATACGTTTTACAAAGTCCAGGATTGAGAGTTTCCACACGCGTCATGTTAATATTAAACTATTTTTTATAAGGGATTGGTTTGATGAGGGCAAATTCCATATTGAATATATTTCCTCTAAATTAAATCTTGCCAACCAGTTTACGAAGCCGTTGACAAAAAGTGATTTGTTAAAATTTATAAAAGTGATCTTTATATAAATCTTTTGTGTTTGAATAAATTTCTTCGCTCTGTAGATGCTTTTCATAATTTTTTTTTATTATGTTATCATGGTGTGAATGTGTGTGTGAAATCGTGAGGCGCCTTGCGTATTTGTTCATTATGTATATATATTCATTTTTTCATAATTTTTCATATATTGTATATATATTCATCTCTTGTATATAAAATTGAATTGCATAATATAACTGTATATAATATTGTATATGATGTATATTTTCATATCGCCTTTTCCTTTAGCATGTCTGCAGGGTGAGGAGTTGTATTTCATCACTTGAAAATCTAAGTTTTTGTCAATGGTAATCTTCATGGTAATTAGTTTATTATATCACTTGTGACACTTCCTATGGACTGTGGGGAATCTCATGATGGTATTTTGTTAATTAAATTTTTTTATGTATGCTGCGGTGGGGGGCATTGATATCTATCAATTGTCCTCGCACATAAAAATAGTTAATTTTATGAATATAAATGCTTATCCTTTATTATATAACTGTTAACTTACCTTTTATTTGAATTTAAAAGTTTTCTTTACTTAAACTCTGTCAGCCATCTTTTACTTACATCGCGCCATTACTAACGATGTTTTGTTTACATTGTTGCCGTTGCCAAACTTGCTCTGCATAATTTTCTTAATTTTTGCTGTTGCCACTTCTATTAAAATAGTTATGATAAATTGTATTTTTGACTTTGACTGTTGAGTGGCAATGGTAATGCATTGTTTATATGTAGATTTTTGACTTGGCAGTCAGTATAAAAAGATCGCGATGCGTGTGTTAAAGGGCAGTTATCGGCAGTGTTTAGCAATGGCCAGCTAGTCTTCATTTAGATATGAAGTGGTAGTTTATGAGTTGTGTAAGTAGCTTGATGGCCAAGTAACGATGTATGTGCTTATAGTAATGGCCAAGTAACGATGTATGTGCTTATAGTATCGTTCCTGCTAAGCTATTAATGCTCTTTGGCTATTGCATTTTTTTTAAGAAATGATGGCTGCCGTTGTTAAGTTGTTAATATTTTACACATGTTAAGTTTCTGTTTGTTAAATTGTTCCTTGTTAAAGGTTAAATTTTCCGTCGTTCATGGATGATGGAAGTTTTTGAATTGAATTGATAATTGACGTCCTTTTGAGGCGAGATCGTTACATTTGCTAGTTTAATGATGTTAAATTTGTTTAGCCGCTTTTTAAGTGGCGTTTGTTCAAGTTTGAAATTTTTTTTAAAAAAAAGTTAATTAAAAGTTAAATGAAAGTTTCTAAATTGAAGTGTATAGTGGATGAACGTAATTGTCTTCATTTCAACTTTGTGTTATTTCGTCTTGTTTCACTTTCGCTGATCAACCCGGCGATCGCGGAAGTATATTCCTTCATCGTATTTTCCCGCTGATCAACCAGGCGATCGCGGAGGCTCTGCGACGTTTCTTGAAGTGTATTGTCATCTGCTTTTCATTGTGTTTATCAATATGCCTAGCTCAACACCTGTAAGAGGTAATCTTGTTCTTGTTATAAATTTGAAATCTTAATATATCATTATATCTTGTTGAATAAAGTTGTTTTTATTTGTTAAAACTTTGGTCTTTAATGTGTTATAATAGTTGAACACTGGTCGGGTTATTTCTATTGAAACCCTTAAAATTTAAATATTAATGTTTCCACTGTATTTAATCTGCTTAATAGAAATTATTTGAAACATGGACTTTTAGTTTATAATAGCTTTGCCTACCCGGCCCAGCTCGGTATGAAATAGAAAAATTCGGCTCGGGCCCGGCCCGTTTATTTTTTGGTACTGTACGGCCCGGCCCGGATAAAAAACGATAAAATCAGGTCCGACCCTGCCCGGCCCAATTCGAAAATATGAAAAAAAAAAAAAAATGCATGCCAATTCTATGAAAAAGATTTTTAGTATGTGTTTCGCAGAGGTTTTATATAGCGAAGCAATAGAATCTTCTTTAAAAAAACTGATGAACCTTTGCAAGATGATTATATGTAAACAAAAGTTCATTATTACAAACGTACAAAAGGCACAAAGATAGACAGAAAGTCAAATCGAAAATATTAGCACTCATCAAACAATATAGAACGGTATTTAAAATAGTTATTACTACTGAAAATGCACGTTCAACCATTGCCTCTTGTGTACCGTAATGTATACGAATCTTTCATGTGATACGGCAAACAAAATTTTAATGGTAATCCAACCATATTCTATAAAAAAACGGCTTTTGTACATGCTAAAAATGATGCTATTTTCATCCAGTGAAGAAAAGAAAAAGGAGTTTAGAGAAAAAGTTACAGCGTCAGGATATTTATAGCCTTTATACCACCTAAACTCTACAGACCATAGGGCACAAAGCCTTTTATACAGTAACGTATCTAATTTCTTTTGTTTGAACATGCGCGCAAACTAGTGGTGACAATGACATGCATACTATTTTGAATAGGAAACCATTTAATATTACTTGAAATAAAATATATTAATTTCGAGAAAAGCTAAAATAATTTTTTGGAAAATAAGATCGCGAACAGACAGACTGATAAGCAATTAAATTGAAGTTACAGACATGTTTTAACAAAATAAAATTTTATGTGTTATACCAGCCTGTAAAATTATGTGAAATAAATGACTGAAGAAATATTTTATCGTTTTCCTTTTTCATTGATTAACGATGAAACCAGAAAAAGATTCGGGCCGACACGGCCCGGAGAAAATTTCATTCAGGCCCGGCCCGAATACCAACAAAAAAAATTGAGCACGAGCCCGTCCCGTCCCAAGAACCGATTGAAAAATTCGGCCTGAACCCGGCCCGTTCAGACTTCTAATATAAATTCCGAAGAAAATATTTTCATTTTCGTATATTTTGGTTTCAATGTGCATTTCTAACTATATGTAGTTTAAATAATAATAATTTAAAAAAAAAGGTTTTGTTAGAAGATATGTTTCTAAAATGGGAGATTTGACATCTAAAAAATTGGGTAGAACAGATGTTGAAAAACTGCAAAACTTTTTTAAATTAATTTTTCTTAATCCCTGTTTGTCCTATTAAAAAAAAAAAAAAAAAAAAAACTGTTTTATTTCGTATCCATTTTTCCCCCCTTTGCTGATTTTTTGCAGAAAAACAAACATCTTTGATTGCATAACTAAAAAACAAAATAGAAGTTATATTACAAACTTTTTGAAAAAATTACCAACGAAGCTAGACGCTTCACTATTTAATGTAAAAAATAAAGAAATATATTTATCTTTATTACTTTCAGAGAAAAAAAAAATTGGAAAAAAAAAAAAAAAGTGTTCCTGCAGCGGGAGCTTTGGCGCCTGATGATTATATAGAAAAACATTTATTTGACCGCATAAAAGTTTTCTCAGAATTTTACACGTTAAACAATTTTATGACAGTAACTAAATAATGCATAATAAACATAATATTATAAATAGAAACTTGAACTTATACGTTCCAATATCCCATATTTTCAAATAAAGACCTCTGTTGTAGCAATTCACAGTAAAACTATCAAATCAATTCCGAATTTGCAAAATATTTCTCTTTAAATGAAAATGAATACTGTGATCCTTTGATGAATAATTATGGAGGATAAAAGTAAAATTCAATTGCGTCATGAAAAAGGGAGAAAATGGGTTAAAAAAAATGATATTGTTTCATTATTTTTATACTCATCTAAATCCCTCCAAGTAATCCAAATCAACAGTATTTACTAATTCATTTTTAAAATTAGTAAATGATAACCATACAAAATTTAATTGGACTCGATAAAAAAGTCATAAATACTTTTCTTTTTCTCTCTGGGTCCCTCGGGAATATTAACCCCCCCCCCTCCCCTCTATTATATTTTTTCCTTTATTAAGTATTATAACAATTTATAACAATTGTACCAAGTTTTTTTTATGGTTTAAATTGGTCAAAAGGACCTTTTTCAAACATCGTTTTCATGTTTTCTTTTCATTTGCACCCCTACCTCCCTAAAGCACATTCAACATTCTTTAAAGCTTATAATACGTTTCACAAGTAGCGTTTCAAGAAAATGTCTTTTTTATCAAAATGACCTTCCCAAAGTTACTGGAAAATGATGGCTGTTTTTCTTTTTCTTTAAAACTAGCACTTTCTTAGCTCTGATGTCTATATACTTATATGACACAAATACACACACAATTAATCTTTTGTGTGTGAAAAATCATATTTGTCGGTGAGAAAGTTCTTTCACCATATCTTTGTTGACAGTTGACATGACGTTACAGAGGGAAGTAAAGCTTTAAAAACTGTCCCCTCCCCAATTTCGGGAAAAGCAAACAAGAGAACGGCACCGTCAGAAGGCTATAATCGACTGTTGAAGCAAATTGTAAAATTCATTACATTTTGAAAGAATTAAATAAAGGTGAGGCGATTATTTCCTCCTGGATTCAGAAAAAGTTTTCGTTCTCTTTATCTTCTTTCATTTGAACTAATGTGTCAAGTGGTCGCAGTTGCAGATGTGTGCTCTTTCAGAAAATTCCACTAATTGTTCAAAGTTGTTTCTTCCTGGGAGGTCTACTACCGTCTACTGAATGATTTCTTCTTATTCTTATCGCTTGGCATACCTCTTTATCACTATATTATTTCTAGACAGCATTTCTCCCAGTTGCTTCGTTTTAAAAATTTCTCATACCTTTTCCTCATTTTTTTTTACTTCATCTTAAAAAGTTAGTAGTGGGAGGAAACAATTATATTTCTACATTTATTAAATTTTTCACTGTATCATGCTTCGCTTTCATAAGTAATTATTTATTATTATTTATGAAAGTTATAATTATTTAATTCTTCTTCCTTCCTTCTTCCTTATTTTTTATCATTATAATGAAATATTATTTTTATTAACGTTTGTGTATTTTTTTAGTAGCTAAATTCATTACGACCTTCAAAGTATTTTTGTATTATTTTATAAAATTCATAATATAGCTTTTTTTTTTTTTATGAACTTCTATATATTTTTTTTACGGATTTCAATTATTTTTATTTAATCATTACTGACTAATTAAGATACAAAATACAGCAAAGGTTATATTATACCGTAGAAAGGTAGAGAAAAAAGAAGAGATGTTTCTGTATCACTTTTTGTCCCCGAATTTCCTTAAATTTATTTATTAATTTCTGGAAAAAAGAATTATTCAGTTTTAGGAGTGCAAAGGAACAAAGAAAAAAAAAAGAAAAATGTTTTGTCTTTTTCTTTTCGATTTTGCAAAAGTTTGTAAAATTACATTGCTCTGCAAAAAAAAAAAAAAAAAAAAAAAAAAAATTAGATCCGACACCGTTTTTGCTGATTCTGATATAAAATGATCTCATGAATCCGAATATGACTCCCATTTTGCCCAGTCAACCGCCGTTTACTAGATACCCTACCCCCTCCCCCAATTTCTGTCCCTGTTCAATAATTTTATGACCATGAATTTTTTGATTTGAAGAATGAAAAATAATTAATTTAACATCTAAAAACAACACAAAAAGTATATATATATATATATATATATATATATAAAGTTTTAAAAATAACATTAAAAAAAAAAAAAAAAAAAAAAAAATGAGATATGTAATACATAAATTCAGAGGCAAATCACTCCGACCCCAAATTTTTCCTTGTCGCAAATGTCCACGTTTTAGAATTTTCCAACTCTGTAGCCCCTCAGAAGATATTTAGCGGTTAAAATAAGCCTCCCCACTCCTAAAAGTAAAATTTATAGTCATAAAATCCCCGAAAAATTATAAAAATAGCGGGCCATTTTTAAAAAATGGTCGTTGATAGTGCAAAATGGGCGTCATATTCGGATTCAGGAGGTCATTTTACATAAGAATATGTTGAAATGGTGTCAGAGGAAATTTTCATGCCGAGCAATTAAAAAAAAAAAAAACTAATACTGCAAAGACTAAATATATCTGTTGACCGAGGAGTTTGTCATGAAAAAGATGGGTTTTATATCATTTTCTTCCCCTGTTTGCCCCCTCTCAGTTATGTATAAACATCAAGTATTTTTTCACAGTTAATAAATAACAATTATACAAAATTTAATTGCAATCAATAAAAAATTATATAAAATCATCCTCTTAGGGGGTGTCCATTAATTACATGAGGCGGTTTTGACGATTTTTTTACCCCCCCCCCCTCCCCCCTGGTGAGATTTTGTGAGATTTGGTTCAACCCCCTCCCCCTCCTCTAATTTCACGTGATATTCTTTAAAATTCGTACTTTTACTGGTAAATGCGTTGGATTTATTTCAAAAAACAATTTGCTTTTATTTTTATTGAAGACTAGTTAACACTAGTTTTTAAGATTGCATAGATCGTAGTCTAGAATAGCTAGTAGAACGTGCTGCTTCGCGGTGTTCGGATAGCTACGATAAATATTATCGTGTCAGATTTTGCCATATCTAAGTCAAGAAGCATGTTTTACTTGAATTCAAATCAATTTTCTCGCAACTTTATGCTGTTATTTGCGGGGAAAAAAAAGTATGTGATATTTGCCGAGACCCCCCCCCCCCTGAACATCTCACGTAATTAATGGACGCCCCCTTATAAGAAACTTTTGCGTTTGTTATGGTGCGAAGCACCCACGGCAAAGTTTCTTGGGAACTTGAGCACCCAAAGCATCCACGTAGTCGGTGCGCCTGCAGAGCCCGATCAAGCAAAAGTGGGCCCAGGCCCTGATACGCATTCGGTCCCCTACACCTACCATTTTTTCAATGCTTTTTACCACTCTTTGAAAAGAAAGCCTATTGTTTTTCCTACTGTTTCACTCAAGAATGCATATTTGAGTAATATTTTATCTTTGTAAAACGTTTCGTTTTGCTTTCAGAAGTAAAATTTTCATGAGGTGCAAGTGTTCAAGAGCATTTTTGTATATTTTTATTTTATTTATTATTATTATTTTTTAGCTGCAAGTGAAATTTCCCCCCCCCCCTCCTTAATACAAGGGCCCCTGGACCACGGCCCAGTCGGCCAATGCTTTAATCAGGCCCTGAGCGCATGGGTGCTCCGCACCTACAGCGTCAGCACGCCTACAGAGCCCGATCAAGCCAAAAGTGAGCCCAGGCCCTGATATGCATTCGGGCCCTTACACCTACCATGTTTTTCAATGTTTTTTACCACTCTTTGAAAAGGAAGCCTATTGTTTTTCCTACTGTTTCACTCAAAAATGCATATTTGAGTAATATTTTATCTTTGTAAAACGTTTTGTTTTGTTTTCAGAAGTAAAATTTTCATGAAGTGCTCTGTTCAAGAGAATTTTTGTATATTTTTATTTATTTATTTATTATTATTTTTTTAGCTCCAAATGAAATTTTGCCCCCGCCCCTTAAATCAAGGGCCCCTGGGCCACGACCCAGTCGGCCAATGCTTTAATCAGGCCCTGAGCGGCGAGGGCATGGGTGCTCCGCACCCACGGGAAAATTTCTGTGGGTGCTTGAGCACCCACAGCACCCACATAGTCGGCGCGCATGCTTGTCATACATCTAAATCCACACAGAAGTGGTTTAAAAAGAAAAAAATAATGTTTTGCCATGGCCAAGTCGAAGTCCAGACTTGAACCCCATGGAAAACCTATGGGATATATTATCTTGCAAAGTTTATGCTAACAATAAACAATTTTCATCTGCCAATGAACTGGAAGTAGCCATTGTAAAAGAATGGTGCAATATTTCTATAACTGAACTTAATCACCTGGTTATTTCAATGAAAAATAGAGTGTTTGAAGTCATCATTAAAAATGGAGGACCAATATCATATTAATTTTTTATACAATTTTGTTTTTTGACAAGTGGTCTTATATTTTCTTAACAGGTTATTTTTCACTTATTTCTAATACAGTGGAGCACCTTTTATACGTTTCTCATTTATACGTTTTTCTCATTTATACGTTTTTTGACTTCTGTCCCAAATCATTCCATTGAATTCTAATGTTAAAATATTTCGTTTATACGACACAAGTAAATTCTTAATTTCACTTATACGTTTTTTTCTCCTTGTAGAATCCCAAGTTTAAGTTTCATTCCAGGATTTAAAAAAAAAAAAAAAAAAAAAAAAAAAAGATGAATGCTCTTTATGTTTTATTCTTTTTTTTTTTTTTTTTCGATTATTTTTTCTTAGAACTATGGTAACAAAGTGCGACTTGCATCGATAGCCTGGGAAAAGGGGGGTTAGAGAAATTTTCAGAGATAAGCAGTTGGTGACTGGGTTGAATGGTAGGTATACAAGTAGCCAGTGACCACTTGAAGACCTTCCACTTTCTCTTTCAATTGATTTCAGAAATGGAGTATGAAAGGAAAAAAGCCCACAACTTTATAGGCATTTTGTAAACTTGAAGATTTATTACTCACTTCCGTTGTGCGACTTGGAAGATTTTCTTATCATGTTTATTTGATGTAAACAGTTGGAGAAAACTATTTTTTTCTTTCTTTCCTTTTAATCGTTTACAAAAATCTCATCTTCGTTTAGAGAACAAAAGGCTTTGTCTTTAAAGGTTAAAATCGAAATCTTGAAAAATTTTTCTGAATTTCTATATTTTTAATTATCATTTCATTTTTATTCAACCTTTTAAAAATTTTTTAAATACAATTAAAAATATATCTTATTCGAATAAATGTAAAGGAAATCATGAAAATTGATTAGACTTTTATTATTAATATGATACTTTATTGTGTATTAATGTTAAAACGAATTTTCAGTTGTACGTTTTTTTCAGTTATACGTTTTTTAGGAACGGTCCCTTGAAAAACGTATAAACGGTGCTCCACTGTATATATATTAATTAAACATTTATTGCATTATACCAAATTATTGCAAAATAAATATAAAAAATATACGGCAATATGTTATTTAATGCATTTAAATTATGATTAAAATCTTTATTTTTCTTATAATTTACAAAATTAAAGTGGTCTTATAATTTCTTAACGGACTGTAATGTTATCTTATTTAAGTTGCAAGATCTATATAATATTTCTCTAGCAGGGACCAGTTACAATTTAATTTTGTTGAAACGATACCATAGTGATGTAATTAATAAAATATGTTATGATAAAAAATAATATTTACTAATGGACAATAATTAAGCTCAATGATCTATTAAGAAAAAATGACGACCACGGATTAATAGAGTAGGATAGGAAAGTCCAATGGTACGCAGTCTCGGAAACTGGAAGACAATTTCGTAGTAAATATTGAGAGCGCTGTAATCGACTTTCTCCCGGTTCCCGCGTTTTGACAGGTGATTTT
The DNA here is from genome assembly GCA_963930645.1 of Salticus scenicus. Lineage (NCBI taxonomy): Eukaryota > Metazoa > Arthropoda > Arachnida > Araneae > Salticidae > Salticus > Salticus scenicus. The sequence continues at coordinate 110,152,597 of OZ005656.1, forward strand.
GGTTTTTGAATGAGATCAGCTGCTTTTATTTAAAATTAATTTGATAATTATATTAATAATAATCGGTTGCTTAGTAAGATGGTATCATCAAAATGTTTCGTTTATGGATGTAAAACTGGCTATGAATCAGGCAGGAAAAAAAGAAAAGCATAAGAAAAAATAAAATTGAGTTTGTTTTTACCTCCACGGGTTTATACCCCCCCCCCTCACTTAGACAATTACATGCAAATGCAGATTCATTAAAGATTGACGTGATTTTAAATAAAAATAATCTGGTGTGTCCCTCACACGACTTTCTCTTACCCTGAAATTTAATACTATAAATGTAGGTTGGAGATTAGAGGTAAGATAACGATGTTATGTAAACCTATCTTAAACAATTCAAATTAGGCTTCGTAAGAGTTTTATATAATAATTAGTTCTGTGTGAGGAGGGCTGCCGCCCCCCTGAACTCCCCATTTCATTAATGCACCTACATTTATATAGAATTTAATTCAGTTATTAAAAAATAATTCTGTTTTTAAAAAATAATTTATTAAAATTATTATTAAAAAAATTATCTTTTATGATAATGTAGACGATTTCCATATTAGAGAAGTAGTATACCACTAAATAACCAAAAAAAGTCAATTTTATTCTCAGTATTAAAAAAGGTTTTTTTTTTTTTCGTTAAAAGTAAAAAAAAAATTGATAGCTTTGTTTTAAATTATCGCAGATCGATGGTTCAACCATTCGTTTTAAAGGTATTGTCAAGCTCTTTTGAAAAATACCCATCATGAAAATTTACTCCCCTCGAGGGCGGACTTCCCCCCCCCCCCAGGGGGGGGGAGGCGAGGCTCCTACATACACAAAAAAAATTTTCCCAGTTGACTATCATCATCTTTATTATATATATATATATTCGTTTCATTTGGTTTAGTGCAGTCTATAGATGTTAAACTCGACTTACCTGCAATTTCCCCCATAAACGTAATGTATTTGAATATTTTTGAGTGTCCTTGTACACGAACCATTTGCTTCATCTCAGCGAAAAGCTTAGTGTAGCATCCCTATATGATACACATTTAGAATACCAAGTTTGAACTTTCTGCCATAATTTGTTTTTCAGATATGCTGATAACAGACAGACACACACACACAGACCATTTGCTAAAAACATGAATTTCGTATTCAGGGGACCTCAGAACATGTAAATATAACAAAATCTCACTTTCGAAAATTTGACCCAAAAACAATACTTTCTCTACCTTATGGGTAAGAGAAAGTAATAATGTATAGCTTAACATTACAAATCTGTAAAAGGGGGAAAAAAAAAAGGTCCTTCTTACTCATAAAAAAATAAATAATATATCTGCTTATTATTTTTTAAATATGTTGTTAGTCACGCGTATTATTATTTTTTTTTCCACGAACATATTTACTTTACAATATAAAACATTCTGCGTGTTTTAGGGCCGACTGTAGGTGCAGAGTGCGAATTAAATTTGTCCTCGTCGGCTGAACTGCTTATAGTTTGAATACCAGGACACTTTAGAAAGACCTCCTCAGGCGTGGATCTATTGTGTAGGCAGTCTGCCTTAATTCGTAAATCACATTCTCACTTCATATTTTAAAATTTTTAGTAAGATGATAGTCTTAATAATCGGGTTATGGGCAACTGTCTATACTAGGAACTTGGTCTTAAGAAGGTATGTCTAACTTGGGCTCTTTTTAAGGGTTTTCTAGCCCATATTCACACAAGTTTAGGAGAAAACCTTGAAAAACTGATTGGCTAGGTCAATGAGCGTGACCTGTGTTTTCGAACCCCACACTTTACCTTTGCCCAACAATGCAAATTGATATTAAACTCAGAAGTCTAATGATATAATAATTGAAGCAAAATTTTCAGACCTAACCTGGCTAATATCAGGAGTTCAGCTGATTTATTTATTTGTTTGCAATGTAAGCCATACCTTGCTTGCTTAACTAATCCCCTCCCTTTTCCCCTCAAAAAAGATACATTTGTCTAAATGCTACTCCACAATTAATATTCTTAGAAATATTGCATGCATTTCTTTGTAGGATTTCTTAAAAGTTATACTAATCATTTAGACAATGACACGCAGATGGAGATTCATTAAAGATTGATATAAAGTTTAAAAAAAAAAAAAAAAATGTATGGCCTAAAATTACAAATCTCAAAAAACGAAAAAGTGCCACTGTTACTCATTAAATATATATATATAAACATATCTGCTTATTTATTTATTTTTTTTTTTTTTTTTAATATAGAGTTAGTCATGCACATTATTATTATTTTTTTTTCTTCCACTAACATTTACAGTTAAAAAAAAAAATAGTATGCATGTTTCAGGACAAGTGTAAGATGCCAAATGCGAATCCAGATCACCTTCACTTTCAGACATGAACTGGCTTAGTATGTGAAGAGTTCAATCCATTTAATGCGGGGGTTCGATCCTAGGTCGCACTCGGAGTTTTCCATGATTTTCTCCGAAATTTGCGTGAATATGAGCTAGGACTCCTTAGAAAAATATCCACAGAGGGCACACCTCCTCAGGCCTAGAAACCTAGTGCAGTCAATCGGCCTTATTCCCTACAACAACAACAGCAATCCATATATTTACTTGTTTGCAATGTATACCATGTCACAATTAACAAAAAATAATAGAAGAAGCTACATTTATCTAAATGTTATCCCACAATTAAAATTCCTCTTATAAATATTGCATACATTTCTTTGAAGGATTTTCGGGAATAAGGCCGATTGACTGCTGTAGGTCCTAGGCCTGAGGAGGAGTGCCCTCCGTGGGGATCTTTTTAAGTGATCCTAGCTTGTATTCGCTCAAGTTTCGGAAAACCGCGAAAAACTCCGAACGGCTTGGCCGACGAGCACAACTGGGATCGAACTCGGCACCTCGCGTCTACCAGCTTTGAGCGCAGAACCACTCGGCCGCTGGTGGGCCCATTTCTTTGAAGGATTTCTGCTTATGGTACTTTTCAAATCTCTATACACTGTAAAAAATATGTCCTATTTGCTGCCAGAAATTCTCTGTAATTTGAGAAAACACGCGTAATTTACGAAAAAATTACGTTGTCAGAACGTATTTTCTCAAATTACAGAGAATTTCTGGCAGCAAATAAGACATATTTTTTACAGTGTAGTTTTAGAAGTCGAATATGGAATTAAAAATTTTACTCATCACTTAGACATGCAAATGGAAATTAGTTAAGGATTGATATGGTTTTAAATAATAATAATGTATGGTTTAATGTTACAAATCTCTAAAACAAAACAAAAAAAAAAAAAGAGTGGGGAGGGGGGGGGATTCTTAAAAAAAATAATAATAAATATAAATTTATCTGCTTAATTTTTTTTTTTTTATTTACGTCAATCATGCACATTATCATTTTTTTCTCTAACATATTTTCTATTATATATATGTAAATATACATATATATTATTCTACATGTTTTAGGATAGGCGTGAGGTGCCAAATTAGAATCCAGGACATCCTCGTCGGCTTAGCCGTTCGGAGTTTATCGCTTGAATACCAGGACATTTTAGAGAGACTTCCCCAGATTTATCGTGTAGACAGTCGGCCTTAATTCCTACATCACACATAATTTTTTAATAAAGTGTTGGTGTTTGAATTAAAGCCAAATAGCTACACTTGGGACTTGCTCCTAACAGGAGATGCTCATTGTGGGGGTTTTTCGAAGAGTTTCCTAGCCCATATTCATGTAATTTTCGGAGAAAAAACACAAAAAATACGAATGGCTTCGACAAGCGTAACCTGCATTCAAACCTCGCACTTCCCATCTATCAGATTTGAGTGCAGGACCGCTCGGCCACAGTTAATAAAGTGGTGATGATGCTGGTGTGAAGATTTAGGCTGATTAACTATACGAGGGTCCTAGGCTTGGGCGGTGTGCCCTCTGCAGGGTCTTTCTGAGGGATCCTAGCTCGTATTTATGCGAGTTTCGGCGAATATCATGGAAAACTCTGATCAATTAAATCGACTAGCGCGACCTGGTATCAAGCCCGGCACTTTCCGTCTACCAGTTTTGCATGCAAAACCTTTCGGCTACTGTTTAATAAGGTGGTGGTTCTGCTGGTGTGAAGATTAAAGCCGATTGACTGCATGAGGGTGCAAGTTCTGGGTGATGTGCCCTCCATGTTGATCTTGATTAGCGTTATAGCTCATATTTATGCGAGTTTTGAGAAAACCGCGGAGACCTTCGAGCAGCTAGGTCGACGAGCAAACCCGGCACTTTTCATCTAATACATTTTAATCGCAGAATCACTTGGCCGCTGGCGAGGTTTTTAATAATTAGATATACTTTTTTGATTTTTTAACATTAAAAAACTTGATAACTCAGTCCGATATTTACATACAAACACACATTCGTTAAAAATGGATGTGTTTTAAAACAGAAAATGACATATGGTTTTAAAAAATCCTAATATTAAACATATACAGTAAAAGGAGGAGAGGAAGAGAGAAATGAATTTCCCTGTGATTTGTTAAAACGAAAATAAATTTAAATATATCTCCTTACAATTTCTAAAATACCTCAAGTCACAGAAACTATCATAATTTTTTTTATTTATATTTAAATACATATATATTATATTACCTTAAAAAAATTAATAAGCTCGTTAACTTTCTGTATTACAAATAAATGAAAATAATTCTTATTAAATTTAAAAGTTTGAAAAATAAATGGAAAAAGTACAACAGATTTTATTTAATTATTTATTAATAATTTTCTTTTCTTTCTTTATTAATAATTTTCGTTTATTTATTTATTTTTTCTTTCTTTCCTTAATTTCTAATATTCCTTATTAATGACATTTTTTACTTTGTATCACAGATTATTTGTACAGCACGGAAAAATTTTAAATGTCTTTTATTCTGATTTTAATCAATACGATCTCGTATTTTGTATAACCTCTTACAAAGTAATGAAAAGTCCCACCGTTCTAAAAAAAATATATGTTATTAGGAAGACCTTATATAGCATTATTTCTGTTTACTTGATTTTGTTAAAGTTAAAACTTTCCATAAAAAAATTAAATTAAATGACGTTTTTTGCCATTGAAAATCATTACGGGAGCTTTTGGAAAGGGAGGTCCTCGACTGTGGCGCCATCTGTTGTGCTAAGATAAAAAAAAAAAGCCAGATTTGGAAGCCTCTTTCGCATCCTATTCTATTAATCGGTGTTGACGACATTTGTCTAATGATATTACTTTTGGAAAAATGTATTTTTAAAAGTTGCATTTTCAGAAACTTTGCAAAAATTTTAATCGTAGTAATAATTTAAAGATATATAGAGAATATGAATTATTGTCATAAATTAACAAAAAAATGCAATCATAAAAAGTTAATCAAAATAGGAATGTTTTTATTAAACAAAAAATTATGCCAAAATAAAAAATAATAAAAGTCACTGTCAACATGGCAACAAAAATGTAAGAGTCGTCATGGGTCCTATACTAAAAGTTTTACTGCCTGCAAAAGTATGAAAACTGGGTCGTCAACTATGAATTTTATTGAAAATTTTCTTTGAATGATTTTGCTTTCACTGTTGCACAATATTAATTTAGTTCTAATGATAAATTGGCTTCTGGTAAATTAAAATTTTAATTAGGTGTTGAAATTGGTATAATATTTATGAGTTTCAACATTCTCCTTGGTGATATATATGGGAATATACTATTAAAAATTTTCTATTGCGTTGGATTTTCATTGCATGAATTTTTTAAAATTTTTAAAAATCAGCACTTTTTAGCTTATGTGGACATTTTCAATCATAAATTTCCCAAGTTCTATAAAAGATAGAGAAGTCTTTGACTTATCATTTAAAAGAGAATCTATTCTCCCTTTACTTTAAATTTTGCTCAGAAATTTTTATAAATAAAAATGTGTATTTTATTTTTTATTTAAATTATGCATTTGTTAGCAAGTCTAAATATATATATATATTTTTTTTTTTTTTAATTTATTTATTATTATTTTACCTAACATAATCAAGTTGTATATCAAATTAAACCTTATGAAATTCTCTTAAAAATAAGGAGACATAAACTTATCTGTCCTTATAGAATTTGAGAAATTAGAGATTGAAAGCATTCATGTAAACTAAAAAGTGCTGATTTTTCAAAATTTAATTAATGAATAAGATAAATATCCAAAGGAAAAAATACTAATAGTATATTCTCATTTTAAATCATTAAAAAAAATTATTTGAGGCAAAAAAAAAAAAACTTTATAAACAATAGACTTGAATTATTTAAATTGTGTTTGTCTATTACCTGATCTCTGTATATGATTAAGATATAAATGGGTAAGGATGTTACAGGTTATCTTCGCAGGAACTACATGATTTACATAAGTGTAGTATGTGAAGGTTTTTTTTTTTAATTTTATTTATTTATTTTTTTTTTTTTTTATTGGGATACAAAATAGAATTTTCATACTTTGCGGCTTATGGGTCCAGACTATTTAAAAATTTGTTTGAGGTAATGTTAAATTCTCTGAAACATTAAAAAAAAAAAAAAAAAAAAAATTATAAAGCTAAGCTTTTTAACAAGAAATGTAGTTGAAAAATAAAGAAACACGTGTTTCTGATAGAATCCCTTCTCTTTTTCAGTGATATTTAAAAACAGCTGATAAAAACTCACTCAGCACATGTACTAAAGCTTTTGAATGTTTATAAACTAATCACAAATTGAGTGTAAAAAAAAAAGTAATTATGTTTGCAAAAAATAAAGCAGAAGGCTTGTGGTTTAGGTAGGTGCTTCAATTTTTTTCAAATATTGTCTTAGCCAATGCTGGTGGAAAAGGAAGGGAAAAAAAAAAATTTAAGTTTTTTTTTTTTTTTTTTTTTTTTTTTTTTTTTTTTTGTACCATTGTTTTAGATATAAAATATCTTTTTTTCTTAAAAAATCAAATAGAGCTTCATCTCTAAACTAATTATTTCTGAAACAAATTTGTAAAGTTTAAAGTAAATTCAGTTCAATAGTTTTTTAAAATATAAATATAAATTAATAATCTTAATAATAATAAAATCCTATGAATATTTTAAACAACAAAATTGTCATCCACATTTGGAATTTTAACTACATTTGCCAATGGCTTGGAAACAATTATTATTATGTTGCTGTGAATCATAGTCATATGCAAAGATTTTTTATTCCACGTAATATATGTATGTATTTCATTTCTCTTTTCTTTTACAGATTTACTTCATACTTTCTTGGGTATTAGTGGACTTGCACTTAAAGGTGAAAATGAGTCATTAGCAGCGATATTTCCTGCTTTAAACATTAGTCAGCGAGCCGCTAATTATTTACATGAACTTCATAAACAATGGGATCTGTCTAGGTGATATTGTTTACTTTCTTAAAAACATAATATATTTGCGAAATGTAACAATATAAGAAGCAAAATGTTAAAGTTTTGTATTTTAGGTTTTAACCCTTAAGTGCGCACATTTTTTTTTTTTTTTCTAGAGATGTTTTTAAGTATTTACTTATAACCTGAGAGACTCACAAAAACATGTTAAAATATTTCTATTTCATATATGTGTTGGTTTATTGACAAATATTTAGTGATTGCACATCAGCAAAAATGCACATAAACTTTATATTTGAACACAGACATGGGAGTTAAGATAAAAACACTAAGAATAAACATACTGTTCATTTTACTATATTTAAAAATATATACATATTGTTATGTACAGTCTCCCTTACTTTTAAAATGAAGCTAATGAGCACAAACAGGTTTATGGTCATATCTAATAATCTGTCATAACAAAAGTTCCATAATTTTACCGTGGCAGTGGCGGATCCAGAACTTGACTTGGGGGGGGGGGCTAAGATTTTTCAAAGTGTTATTCTAGACCAGTAAAAAATTTACAATTGCAATATTCAATTCTGAATGTCAGTCAGCCCCCCCTCCCCCCCCTTAAATCCACCACTGTACCGTGGGTCCATTTATTGCCAAAATATATTATGCTAGCAGGTCTGCCCAATGCTGCACAAGTTGATGTAATGCTTATAATTTTTTATAACTAAAAAACAAAGTAAAGAAAGTATGAGTTGAAATTTAAATAAAAATCTTTTTGCTTTATAAATAAATGGATATCAAACCCAACCTGGTAGGTCGATAAAACATATTGATGGATCTATAGAACTTCTGTGTAAACGTAAACCTTTATATAAGAAAGACACATTTTTGGAGGCACTGAACTTTTTATTTATGTTTAGATACTAAACATAGTGAACAAACAGAAATTAGTTATTTATATGTCCATTGAGTTTTAGCATTAAAATCATTTAAACAATAAAATTGAGAGGAAAATTTAATGAAGCAAAATATTAAATCACTACATGTATTATCTCAATAATGTGACGTACCAATCCATAAAGCAAAGCAGCATAAATGACTTTGGGAGAATGAAACACCCATTCTACTACTAATTGCGCAAATGAATAAAACCACAAATAAACAATTGACTTAAATTTTTAAAAATATTTGCACATTCTTTTTTTTTTTTTTTTTTTTTGTAAATAATAAAATTTATTATTTTATTTTTTTATGTGTAATAAATAAGTATAATTTCTTTTATATCTATCTTTTTAAAAAATGAATGTGTAATGTATTTATTTTTGGAATCATTGTTATTTTTTTTTTTATTTTTTTTTTTCTTTTCATAATTTTAAAGTTGAAATGAGGTTTTTGTTTCACGTCTTTTCAATCAATTATTCAATTGAACTGAAAATTACAGTATATTAATGGAAGACTTGACATGGGATTATAAAAACAAGGCAAACAACAATGTCTAGAATGCCAAATAGGAATAACAGGAAAGCAGACAGCTGTTTCGGTAGCATTTAATGTACTGTCTTCAGTGCATAAAGAAAATGAAGATGGTATGCTAAATGCTACTGAAACAACTGTGTGCTTTCGTATTATTTTTATTTGGCATTCCAGACGTTGTTGTTTGCCTTGTTTTTAAAAATTGCAGTACTGCTAGCTAGATTTTGTCCTGATTAATAATTGTACTAATTTTCATAGCAATCAATTGAATGATATAGCTTTGTATAGCAAACTAAAAATTCAGTCAGATACAATGACATTTAGATTATTATGTACAGTTTTTTTTTTACTTTTGCTCGAGAGAAATGGGAAATTTAGCATAAATATGTCACTTTGTGTATGTGCAAAATGGCGCACTAAGGGTTAAAAAAATGTTTACTGACGTATGAGTAGCTTACATTTGTTGCAGAATGTACAAAGAAATTCACTTATAAATATCTATGCAAAGAATTTAATCTATGCAAAAAGTTATCAATTTGTTAAATATGATTTCTTGTTTGCCCTTTCCTATTTATTTTATATAAAAAAGTTATTGTTAAATTTTCAAAGAATGAAAACAATTTTTTTATTGTAATGTAAACTGTACTTCTTATAATGTATGTTATTTTAATTAAAGAATAATTTTGTATGATTAAGCAGATGCAATGTTGTTTATGTAAGTATTCACTTTAGAAATTAAAATATAATAGTTTAAAAAAAAAAAAAAAAAGTTTTTAATTGTACGAAGTATAATTATTTTTAATGTGTACATATGTATTTTAAATTTGTTCAAAATGTTAAATAATTGCAGTAAAATGTGCTGCAATGTGTAGTAGGTATAAAGATTTTATCCACTGTAGAGAATTCAAATTCACCCATAATTTCTACTGCTTAATTTGCTGTAGACTATATCATCGTGAAATTTTGATATATATATATTTATTGATGGGTGTAGTAAGATTTTATTAGATTTTAATATGGATTCTTTTCTGCTACAAAATACACTTACTAGGAAAATCTGTGGTAATCACTGATTTTCTCAAAAAAAAAAAAAAGAAAAATACTAGCATAAGATTGAATCATAAATAGTATTTGCCTGAGGTATTAAGTGCTGAGTCATTAAAGAAGAGCTATAAAAGATGATTGAAAAAGAACTCTTATCATCAAATCTGCAGTATCCCTTAGTGCAGTGGTCGGCAAACTCATTATTCATCAGAGACAAATGTCAACAGTAAAACGATTCAAATTTCTTTTGAGGGCCAAAATTTTTAATTTGATTTATATAGGTCGGTATATTGTTATTAACATAATTAGGGTACTCCTACTCCAATTTTTTCTAAGTATATCCTCAATCAGATTGAGGTATGTTCACTGAAGTCAACCCCTTCTTATTCTTCCATACATACCTATTTGGTATCCATGCATATATCCATACTTTTATACATACATTTATACATATTTTTACACTTGCATACATACCTTCATCTTCTGTACAACTTCTTTAACCTCAACACTGATTTTTCTTTCACTCCACAGTGCTATCTAAAATTAACTTTTAAAACTTTTAGTAAAATTTTAAGTTTTAAACTATAGGTACGTAAAATAAAATTGGATATCACACTTAATAATGATATTAATTAATTTTTAAATTAAATTGTAAGTTATCTATAAAATTGAATCATGCCAATCACTGACAAATGCACTGTCTTGCATCTCCTTAGAAAGTTTTAGTAAGTCAGGTTTGTATATTTAATTCTAGGCACGATTCCAGGTTCTCATTAATATGACAATATCTCAATTTACTCTTGATAAGACTTATGGTTGAAAATTAATTTTCACACGAATATGTAGACCCAAATAAAGAAAGATTTGCAATTTTTTTTTTTTTTTTAAGCTGATTATATGAGTCAGGAATACTATTCCAAATGTTAGAAATAAACATATCTTTCTTCTCCAGGTCTTTCAAAGCAGATCACTTGTGCTGTGAACTAAGTTCATATTTGTTTCTCTCAATATTTCAATATTAGCACAAAGATGTTCACAATTTGAGTTCCAAAATTCTTTGCTTTTTAAATACAAATATTGTGTTTCACAGTCGCCAGTGTCCAATATTAAAGCGAGAAAAAAGATTATTCTGTTACAGTAGTATTAAGAAGTATTTTAATAAAAGCTAATGTCACTTTGATGTTTCTAAATTTCTAAAATCCATTGAGAAATGTTTTTCTCATTTTTAAAAGTGTTGTGCAAATTAGCAAATGTCAATATCAGAATTATTTTCTTGGCGATTTTTCAACAGGCTTGGAAAATAAAAATTTCTCTTTCGAAATCTTGAACATAAACAAGATAATTTGTTTTCAAAGGAAATATCTTCTAGGATTAAAAAAAATATATGTATATATGTTTGCTTTCCATATAGTTTGCAATCTAACTGAATTCAGTGAGATATAACATATACAATGAAATGAGATTTTAATATCATTTGATCGTTCATTAGTGAAAACCCTTCTTATAAAAAAAAAATGCTGTAATTTTTGTCAATAAGGATTCAAAACCAGTTCTTCCAAAACGTTTTTCTTGATAATTAATGTGTTGTTTTATGCAACAGACAATCTGCATATTCACTCTTATTTTCAACTAAAAAAATTTCTTAATTGGTTTTGATTAAGAAATCATTTATAATGGAGTTATAATATTATTCACCATTTCCATCACTTTTTAAATTTCTTCTGGAAATAGAGCACGCAAAATGCTTCTTGGTGAATGATGCAATGATCTGTAAATATCTCATGTTCAAATTTCTGTTTCGAAATAGCAGTAAACCTTTTTCTTACATTGGTCATACTTTTTACCCCGTCTGTTGAAAGTAGGCAAATTTATTAAATGGAATATGATATTTCTAAAATACTCAATTGTAGCATTTGGTATACGTACCCTTTTTATGTGTTTCAACTGTGAGTGATAATAATCTTAAATGCTGTTGATATTATTTTTGCTGAATGAAAAATGCTAGATATTAAGAATGAGCCTAGCCTAATATATTTAAGTTCCTCGGCATCCATGAATGAGAGTTAATGTAATTTTGCTAAGGTATTTGGGGTTCAAAATGTAAAATTTAACATATTTTTTGTGGCTTTTCTGTTGTGATTCAACAGCTAAATTTTACAAGTGAGGGAAGTACAATGTAAACTAATTTCTATAAATTTTCAAGTAAATCAGTGATTAGCACTTGAGATTCTATGAAAAGCTTTCACTATATACCAGGCATCTCAGTTACCTAAGGAGAATTTTAAATTGTAGATTATCAGTACTTAATGTACTATAAATTTATTTGCCTATTTTCTTATACTTATCAGTTTAAATGCTTGTGTCATACTAATTAACAAAAAGAAAAATTTCTGCAGTGTGCTCGATAGTTATTATTTCTGAACCTGGATAATGACATTCATTGTGTGAAAATTATATCATTTTGACACAGTCTTGGAGAAAGTTGAGCAAGAATTTTTTCCCTTTTACTTATATCTAGCATTTTTTTTTTTTTTTTTTTTTAAGAAAAATGTAAAGGGAAAAAAAAAAAACGGCGGAAAATGTTATGAATGTAAAAATAGAAATTTTGTGTTATTATTATTAAAAAAAAAAAAAAAAAAGTTTCATGTAAATGAAATGAAACATAGAAAATAACAGAAAAAAAAAATTATTATTATTATCAACGAATTAATTAATAGATTATATTCTTCAATATTTGCTTTGAGTATGAGAGAATAATTACATCAAATGAGTTAAAATTACATTTGATGCAATTGTAGAGAAGCCTAACCATTGTATGAATACCAATTTTGTACCCATATAGAATTTTTTAGACATATATTAGACATATTTTAGACATTCGTCTGAAGTTTTTGAGTTTTTTGTCTAGTTTTTGAAAGACTTTTGAAGCATTTTTATTGAATATAGAAAGGACTTGGCCCTAAATTAAAAACTGTAAAAGACAGTTTTATTGGGATTTAATGACTATTCCCCCCCCCCCCGCCCCCACACACACACACAGCAAAATAGCATTGTCACCGATCCACCTTAACCCTTTATATCCCAAATTACCTTATTTTTGGAAAAATAGTTTGAAACTTTTTTATTATATTTCTTTATGCATGAGAAACATCTTATATTAAATTTAGCTTAAACTATAGCTTTACTATAGGGAAAGCTTAAACTATAGGGACTTTGAAGTCCCAATGAAATCCTGTAGTAAATTTAGGCTATATTGAGGAATTATTTTTGTGGTACTTTAAAGTCCCGTTGGGATACAAAGGGTTAAAGAATAATGTCAAACAACATCCAGTTAAAAAAAAAACTGACAAGTAATAAGCCTTTCATCCAAAATTAAATTCTGTTTAGAACAGAATTTTATTTTGTTTATTTATCTAATGTAAGAAAAGAATCATTGTGAGTAATAGAAGTGATAAATTTTGTTCCTTTTAAAAGAATGTGATACCTTACTTATATATACTATGTACTAGGGTGGTTCGAAAAAAACTTTTTTTTAAATTTCAAATCGCTATAGTGCGGAAAAGTTGCCATTGGTATAGACATGAAAAAAGCACTAATTATTATTTTTTTATTAATTTGTCTTCCGGTCGCGCAATGCCATCGAAGTTAGCAAAAAATTGTGAAAAACCTTAATTTTTCATAATTTTTTTAAACACGCCAGATGGTTTTAATTGCGTTCCTATCCCATGAATTAACTACTAAAAGTATGTAAAATCAATATATATGCACTTGTTATACATTTGTTTCATATCTTCCGGTCGCGCAACATAGTACAAAATGAGTAAAATTAGTAGTTTTTTTCAAAATTTCAAAGTTTGACTGTTTAGTACATTTTAATCATACGACCTCTAGAAATGCTATAGTTTAATTCTATTACAATAATATATTTAAAATCCAAGCATTGTAGATAAACATGGCTATAAGATAGACGTGGCTTACGTGACGAATGCCAGCGATGCGCGCGCAGCGCAGCCAGTCACAGCCATTATCGTTTCCCGCTATTTCCTTTTGTCTGCTTATGCCGCTAGCTCGAATCAGTACTAGATTGTGTTGTACTTAAGTCCTTATTTTTCTGTCTACTTTTGCATTCAATGTTTGTACTTGAATACGACAGTTATTGATACAATGGATGTGCCAAAGAAAGTTGGTATAGGTACAAAACCTAGAAAAGATTTTAAGTTCCCTATTTTTGGTCACCCACGAGACTTGTTACACAACAAGCTTCCTACTCATGAAGATGTCCTTCGCTGCTGCTTTCAACAGAGATTCAACCTAGCTGTGACAATAAACAACAAGAGTGTATCTTTTTTAAGAGAAGCCTCAACAGTGGCAATGAAAATTATCGGTTTATATGGCAAAGCCTCGATCCCAACTGTTACGGAGTACAGAGTCATCCAGCTAATTAGTTCTTACTACGAATCATACAGTAAACTCAGAAAGTCGTTTCATCGTGACAAAGATAAACCAGCATTCAAACTTAAACTTGACAATTTGAAGAAGAAAGAATGCTCTCTTTTTGATATCGCGGCGTGTAAATGTGTAATTGTTGCTAATGACTGTTCATGTAAGAAATCTTCAGATACATGTGTATGTCTTCTAAGTGTTAACTGCATTTGTGAAAGAGAAAAAAAATATTCCACGTTTTGAATTAAGGTTTACGTACTTGCACATTTACACGCCGCGACATCAAAAAGAGAGCATCCTTTCTCCTTGAAATTGTCAAGTTTAAGTTGGAATGCTGGTTTATCTTTGTCACGATGAAACGACTTTTTGAGTTTACTGTAAGATTCCTAGTAAGAACTAATTAACTAGATGACTCTGTACTCCGTAACACTTGGGATCGAGGCTTTGTCATACAAACCGATAATTTTCTTTGCTACTGTTGAGGCTACTCTTGAAAAAGATACACTCTTGTTGCTTATTGTCCCAGCTAGGTTGAATCTCTATTGAAAGCAGCAGCGAAGGACATTTTCATGAGTAGGAAGCTTGTTGTGCAACAAGTTTCGTGAGCGACCAAAAATAGGGCACTTAAAATCTTTTCTATTTATTGTACCTATACCAACTTTCATTGGTACATCCATTGTATCAATAACTTTCGTATTCAAGTACAAACACTGAACACAAAAGTAGAATACGGACTTAAGCACAACACAATCTAGTACTGACTAGAACTAGCGGCATGAGCAGACTGAAGAAAATAGCGGGAAACGATAATGGCTGCGACTGGCAGCGCTGCGCGCGCATCGCTGGCATTCGTCACGTACGCCACGTCTATCTTATAGCCATATTTTCTACAATGCTTGGATTTTAAATATATTATTGTAATAGAATTAAACTATAGCGTTTCTAGAAGTCGTATGATTAAAATGTACTAAACAGTCAAACTTTGAAATTTTGAAAAAACTACTAATTTTACTCATTTTGTACTATGTTGCGCGACCGGAAGATATGAAACAAATTTATAACAAGTGCATATATATTGATTTTACATACTTTCAGTAGTTAATTCATGGGATAGGAACGCAATTAAAACCATCTGACGTGCTTAAAAAAATTATGAAAAATTAAGGTTTTTCACAATTTTTTGCTAACTTCGATGGCATTGCGTGACCGGAAGACAAATTAATAAAAAAATAATAATTAGTGCTTTTTTCATGTCTATACCAATGGCAACTTTTGCGCACTATAGCGATCTGAAATTAAAAAAAAAGTTTTTTTCGAACCACCCTACTATGTACCCTTGCTACATATCTGAAGGAATCTATGCAAACTCTCTAGACAGTTATCAACTGTTTTAAATCTAGTATGTCTTCCTTGTAATGTATATTATCTGTGGTCAACTAAGATATCCTCATGTCTTTAAGGATCTACTGAAGTAAATTTTGAAAAATAATAAACAATTAAATTTGCTATGTATGTATATATATTAATCTGGTAGAAGGTGCACGCTAGCTTAATAATGTTAAATCACATTAGCTGGGGGTAGCTCAGTCACCCCCCACAAGTACTACCAGGTTAAAAACATACGATGTATGCAGTTTTTTGAAATGTTTAATATTTAAGTTGTTATCTTAGTTATGTGGAATTTTTTTTTTTTTTTTTAATCTCCTGCTGAGTGTTGTATAATTGCTGATTTTTATTTAATAAATTTTATTTTTTGAATATCTGAAATGAAAAATAAATAATTTGTTATGTTATTTTCAACTTTAAAAATACATTGCTCTTAAACCAAATTAAAATTCTTTGACATTTATACTAACCTTTTATATCACTTGTAAAATATAAGTTTGCATGCAGCCATAAAGGCAATTCCATATGGCTTTTTTTACTGTTTGGCACATTTAACAAAACTTAATTTGTTATTTCTAATAGAAATATCATATTTAATTTTTAAAAATATCGTTAGATATCTATATAGTAAGAAAATAGGGATTTTAATTTTAAATTAATAGACATTAATACTACATTTCTTTTGGTTTCTTCATTTCAGCAGCCAAATCCCATGTTATTCTATGAAGAAATTTGTTACAATAATTACCTTTATTATTATTTCTGTTTTCCCATCCAGAAAATTAACAACTGTTAAATTTGTTCTTGTTTTGTAAAAATTTATTATTTTAATTTTTAATATTTTAATTTGAAGCTTTATAAAGTGTGAAAAATGAACGAAGTGTATTTTTTATTTTTTTTTTTTTTTTTTTGCATTTTTTATCCTTAAAATAAAATATTATTTTTAAAAATAAAATTTCATAATTAATATTTTTTGTAAAAAGCCAGCAATGATAAGTAGAGTTCCCTTATATATATATATATTCCTTATGTGTTTATTGTTACATTTTTAAATATGAATGAATAAATGTTATTAAATCCCCCGTTAATTTTGCTAGTCTCTTAAATTGCAATTATTTATGAAAGTTTTCATTTAATTGCGCCTTTTTTCTGTAACATGTTTTGACAATTTACAAATAATAATATTTTTTGAAGGGTTTTTAATGCTATGTGTATCATCCTATATTTTCACTGTTCATTTAAATAGTGTTGTGAATTATATCTTTGTAGACAATACATAATTGTACTGAAAAAAAATCATAAACTATACATCCTTGTTGACATATACTATGCAATTTATGTAAATTGTTTCATCTATTGTAATTGTAATAAAATATTTATTTAAATCATTTCCTTTCTGTATTGTGTATTTTTTCTTTTATGTATTTATTTGTTTTTATTTATGTATCTATTTATTTATTTGACTTTGCAATATATATAAATTATTTCATCAAAGTAAAATGTGACTGTAATAAAATATTTATTTAAATCATGCCCTTCCTGTAATGTCTATTATATTGTCTTTTTTCCCCCCTTGATTATCTTTTAATTGTGATTTGTATTTTAATTTATTATTATCAATGCTAGTGTAAAGTCTAAACCAGGAATGCATTCAACCTTAGGATAATACTTTTTAAAGAAGGTCAGGGATGAGAATTTTCAGATTTTTGTAGGAATTTCAGACTTTTCTTAATTCTTTTAAAACAATTTTCAGATTTTTTTGTTTTAAATATTCTTATTTTTGTTCAATTTTCTTTCTTTCAACTGTTTCTAAACAACTTATTTTCATATATTCTCCATTTTTGCTTATAGAAAGTATGATTTTGTGTATCTGTTTCTTTTTTTATTACTAAAATTAAATTATCTTTGCGTCTTGCTGATACTTTCAGACTTTTTGTCAATTTCCCACTCTCATCTCTGGAAGGTGTTGATTTCTTATTGCCTTAATTTTGTTTTGATAATGCTGAAATGTAAATGGATAAAAACTTTGTGAACACTGCCATAAAATTAACCACCACTATTAATTACACTTTTTTTTTGACTGTCTTATATTTTGGATGTCTAACTTAATGTGTCATATTTTTGCGGGCTGTTTTCAAAATATAGGTGAATTTTGTTCACCATTTGACTTAATTTACATATAATTGAGGAAATATGCAATGACATTTATTGATATTTATTCTTACGATGATCACAGGAAAAAAAAAAAAAAAGATGTTATTTTAAGAGCCACTTTCAATATTAAATCCAATATAGCTTGCATTCCTGCTGAGCTTTGCTTCAGCTACGAGACTTTTCTCTTAACAGCCCTCTTCACTTACCGTCGCCGGAAGCCTGAGACAATGTTATTCTATGGGGAAATTTTCTTTACAAATAACTGATTAACTAATACATATTTTTAAACTCTGTTTTCAACTTCAGAAAATTCCCAACTGTTAAATTGACGGACCTTTTTTAAAAATGTATTTTTTTTTAATTTTTAATATTTTAATTTGAAATTGCAAAATGAAAAAATTTCACATATTGAAAATTCGTGTTTTGCAGCTTCAAAGTAAAATATAAAAAAATAAAAAACTAATTTTTTAAAAAAGGTCCGTCAATTTAACAGCTGGGAATTTTCAGAATGTGAAAACAGAATTTAAAAATATGTATTAGTTAATAAGTTATTTGTAAAGAAAAATTTCCCATAGAATAACATTAGCTTCGGCTTCCGGTGGCGGTGAGTGAAGCGGGCCCTTAAGGATGCATTTGGGTCTGGGTACAATAGACCTCTGGTCGATGTGTCCTAGCTCTCAGTGTCCTGCTGAGGGCTGCCCTCCTTATCAAGTCGTAAGTCATAGCTTGTATCCACAGGGTTCCCACTAATACTTGAGATTGCTAGAATTCCGCGTGTTTTTTATTTTCTCACACGAAATTTTTAACATTGAGAGAAATTTGTACTCTCTTCTGGGGCCAATTTATTAAAATGTTTGGTCCAAAAACAAGTCATTCATATAAATCAATAATCTTGAAATGAAAAACCTTTCACCTATCATAAAAATCTACAATTTTAAACAGAACCTTTACAAAGTTGAATGATTTTTAAGAGTTTTCAAAAACTTGGATAAGAAAATTACATATTTTGCTAATCAGCTGCAAAAATAGATTATATTTCTACAATGAAACATAAGAAAAACTGGAACTAGGTAAATAATTAATTATAATAAATACAAAAAAACCTTTTACTGACTTTGTGTTGTCATTAATTTTTTCTGCCAGGTACCCCGCTCTCCTCAGATGACATCCTCTGTGTGGGTCAAGCTCAAGTCCCACACAGAGGATGTCGTCTGAGGAGAGCCGGGTACCCGGCAGAAAAATTTAATGACAACAACACAAAGTCAGTAAAAGGTTTTTTGTATTTATTTTAATTAATTAGTTTGTACTTTGTTCTTAGTTATTATATTTAATTGGTAAATAATATTGTGTTGAAGGAAGGTATTTAAAAAAATGTTAGTTTCATTAATTTGCAGCACAATAGCTGTCTCTTTCAATGATCAGCAGTGAAAAAAATGACATATTTACGCAATTAAATGTGATTAAGCTCAAATTATGCCAGTAAGCTTTAAAACCAGACATCATTAGCAATTTACATTAATCCTGAATTTTTTTTTTTTTTTAAGTATTTTTTTGTTCTCACATTCTTTTTAGAAATCTCACTTTGTTTCTGAGTAAGGGTGAAAAATTCTTACCTAGTTTTTTTACCTTTGATGAAAAGTATCTTGATCCAGTTTTGTGTTTGAATAAAATTTGCACATATTGCAAAGTGCTAAAATTCAAGAATGAAGAGGCCAAATTTGTAATATATTCAGCACTTTAAGGTAAGAAATGCTAGCAACAAATAAGCTCGAGTGCTGTATATTGAATAATTTTAAAGCTATTATAACATCAGTTTTATCAGAAAATTTCCCCCATTTTCATTTTCTTTTCTTTTTTTTTTTTTTTTTTTACATGGTAATGTGGGCAGACACCAGTTTAACTATAAATGTATAATTTGATAATCATTCTTAAAAAAAAAAAAAGAAAGAAAGAAAAATATTAATTGGGTGTAGAAAAATTACTTAGTTTATTAATTAGCAAAAACTGTAAAAAACAACATTCTATCATATAAATTGAACTCTCAGCTAAGTAGTTAAACATTTTCATAAAATTGTATATTTTTCTCAAAAGTAAAGCCCAGTAAAAAAAAAAAGATTCATTATTTTGCAAAAAACATTCACATATTTTTAGAATAAAGTAATGTAGTTACAATTAAATAAGAATAAAATTACTCTAAAAAAAAAAAAAAAGGACTGTAGTGAAAAGAAAAAAAAAAAAAAAAAAAAAAAAAAAAGGAGGGTACTAAAAATGTTACAATTCATAATGAAATGGTTGGCAGGTATGCATTCAGTTGCACACACTCTTATTGTGAAACCCCAGCCAAAAAACTCACAAATGAGTGTGTTACCTATCAAATTCAAAAGTTAGCAAAGCTGTATTTTGTTATTGTTTAATTAAAATTCAATAGTGGATTCTAAATATATTTTGATTATGTAGTTGCAGATTTGAAAAAAAGCTGACTGTAATTATGGAGATAAATGAAAATGTAGAACTTCAAAGTATAAAGATTTAACTTATTTTGACTCTGTAATGAAAGTTTTTTAAAGTAAAAAATGAGAAAATGCACTTTCTACTATTTTATCATAATTGTTATACACTTAGAAGTACCTAATAAAAATGAATTTCTCCTTCAAAAACTAAAATGCAATTTTATTTATACTCCTCTTGAAATTAGACATGTTTAAAGTAAATTAAGATTGAAATATATAGAATGAAGTAAGTGTTTTACAGAAGCCCTTGTAAAAATTTATTTCAAAACCATATTTCAATTAATGAAAAATTCAAGTTGTTTAACTATAAATTTTTACAGTTTATTAAATGTATGAAATAAAAACACATCGAGAGAGATGTTGAGTAAGTAAATATGAAACAAAGCATAATTTCAATTCTTTTAATTTTGACCATCCTTTAACCTTTAAGAACACAGACAGTTTGGAGTAAGTGGAGTCAATGTTTTAAAGCCCTAATTATCACTTTTTAATTCTATATATAGTGCAGTTATATAGTATGTTATGGCCATTACAAAACTTTCTTCTATATTTCTCTGTACGAATCCACACAGCACATATTAAAATTATTATTTATCGAAACTATTTTCCATGATGAATGCCGGCAATTATAATCACAAAGAAGTATATCACTAAATAGAAAAAAAAACTCAATTTTGTGCCCTTAAAACAATATTTGTGGCAATGCACTTTTTCAGAATATTTTTGTTAAAAATTGATATATATTTTTTTTTTTTTTCAAATTATCACAGCTCTATGGTTTTACCATTTGTTTTAAAGGTATTGACAGATTCTTTTGGACGGTATCCATTAAAAAATCTCACCATAAGAGGCAAACAATGCCCTAGATATACAATATTTTTTTGTAGTTAACTATTATTAATATAACTTTTTAATGTAAAATTTTAAAAAAAAGCTAAAATTAATTCTCATCGTTAGGTGCATATACACAAAATTTTGTCCTGTACTTAATATAGGCCTAGGACCCATGTTAAGTCACAGTCAATCAGCCTTAATCCCTACATTACCATGTGTACTGCCATATTTTAAAATTATATGCATAAAAAATAAAAAAGGAATGACTGCACCACCTGTTGAATGATTGATCCTCAAATATAATCAGTATCAAATTAAGTCAGTGTCCAACAAATACCATGTTTGGTTGAATATCATTCAATGGTTTGTAAAATACAAAAAACGCCTACAAAATTTTGGACACACAGAGACAGACATTTTTTAAAAATAATCAAATCATGATCAGAACATCTGAAAACATGTAAATCCATCAAAAGCCAGAAAATGAAAGTTTTCACAAATTTAATATTTTTTTCTTATATATATAGAAGAAAGTAAAAATAACTTAAATAAAATAAATATAACCAAACTACAATAAATAAAAATTTTCTGAAATATGCATCTATTTTTTCACTAATTGCTGTATACAATATGCTGTACGTGTTCTTAAAAGTTAATAAATTATTTGCAAAAAGAATTTTACCTTTAGGCTGCTTTTTACTTATACTCAAATATCTGCACAATAAAACTCATATTTAAAGTTTATAAATATTTTTTGGATATCAAATAATGTATGTCTGTTGTTATTTAATGTTATATTTCTTAAAAGATACAAATTGTGTTTACTGTTTATAAAAATTATTTTTAAATTTATTTTATGTAAGTATAATTTTCTAAACAATCAGTTATATTTATCATTCATGTCGATTAAAAGAACTTAACTATTAAAGGATAATAATTTCTTGATTCTCACTATGAAAATGAACATTCAAATCTCCTAGATATGTTCATTGATAATGAGACTTTATCTTCCCATTCCTTAATTTAAAATTTATAGTATTTCTTTCATTAAAAATTTGGTTGGAATTCAAAAACGGTGATTTTGATTGTGTAAGAACACCATTAATTCTTGACCCTTCCTTCTTGATTTTGCACAAATCAGTGCCTATAGTTAACTGCACAATTCACTTGTTAAGATTTGGATGATTTGATGGTGTTAACCCTTTAATGTTCATTGGTTTATCGCTAAAAACAAACATTTAACAGTTTTTTTATGCAATACTTTTTCAATATATTTTCCTTGTTTAAATTAATTTTTAAACTTTTGTTCCTTCTCTGTTAGGTTGCAATACTATTCCTAAATTTAATAGATGTTGTTTCAGAGGTAGCCATATGCAGAAGTCATTTTAAATTTCTTACGGGGATATTTTTTTGCTTTTTTGTACATTAAGCTTTTCGTTTTTTTTTTTTTTTTTTTCCAGGTTTTTTTTTTTTTTTTTACGTTTCTGATGTGCATTTTTTCTCTTTTTATACATTGAAGATTAAAATAAATATTTATTTCTCTAATATAATAGATTTTGCCATCAAAATTCTAGTATTTCGTTTCAACGTCTTGCCTTTGCATACAGTTTCAGCTTTTTGTGTATTTTTACTAATCTCATCCCTGTTCTTAGTAGGCACAAATGTACCTTGCAGCTTTAATGATGCACTTGTACCTCTTTTTTTTTTTTTTTTTTTTTTTTTTCTGATGAAGGATCGTGCTATTATTTTAACTTAAAACAACTGTTGTTATTAGTACAAAACTTTGAATAAACACCATAAAATATAAGAACTCACAATGATTGTTTTGGGTTGAAAGAAAACATGACACTTCATCAGGCAAATAAAGTAGGCATGTACCAATTTTAAACACCTGCTGTGTGGGGCTTTCCTATAACTGCTGTGAGTTTTTGCAATTTATAAGGTTTATTCAAAAATTTATTTATTTTTATTAAATTAGTTATTATTTAAATTTAATAAGGTTAAGAAGTTTCAAACACAGAATTTCTCAAAAATTAAAAATGCCCTTTTTTTTTTTTTTTCTGTTTACATATTTATGGTATTTTTTAGTAGCCATTAAATTAATTTAGCAATTTCCGAAAGAAAATATGTAGTGAATGTTAAAGGGTTAAAGTAATTTTTAAAAAACATATCAATGTGCAACTTTCATAAGTTACAATTTTTAAACATTGGCCCAAACTACTAACTTTCAATGAACATATCTCAAATAAGCATTTTAGATATTAGTGTATGATCCATATTTGACTTAATATGCAAAAAATGCATAATAATGTTTATGAATGTAAAATTAATGAGAAAACATATGTCTTTAAATGAAGAAAAAAATTTTTACTTATGAGATATAATCTAGTTTTACTTATATTGTTTTGAGAAATGTATTTTTTAAACTAAATTGGCAAATTTGTTCATTTATTGAAAAAAAAATAAATAAATAAACATTTCATTGCATTTAGTTCTCGATGGTCTTTTATCTTAAAATGTAAGTTATAAAAGTTTTATTATTGTAATTGTGAAGTTATATTTTAGCACTTTTTTTTAAAAAAAAATATACATTTTTTTTTTTTTTTTTTTTTTTTTTTCTCTATAATTGCTGATTATATATTTAAAATCAATTATACTTTAAAATCAATTCAGTTGAGGCTTTTGCATTTCTATGATCATAAATGGACAGAATATTACCAGATCACTAAGTGAGTTCAAGTATTTGAAATAGGAGATGTAGATAATGAAATTAATTACACATACAATTCATAGTAAAGAGTGAAATTTGAAAAACTTTCAACACTTTTATTGAGCATTTTGATGACAAAGTATCATTACACAGGACGAAGTGTATACCAGGTGTCATAAAAATGAATAATAAATTTTGAAAATCAATAACTAAATAGCAATAGAAATGTAGTTATTGTTTATGGTCTTCTGCTTGGGAAACCAGGTAATTTTATCTCACCAGTTTACAAATTTAGTTAACATTTTCACCAAAAAGTGGTGCTGCAATGCTATTTTTATTAGGGACCATGAATGAAAAGAGACTGGACATTGAACAAAAATGGCAGATGTTGGTTCAAAGACTAATTGATTGCCTTAGAACATAATATAATTTTGCCACATCTAAAAATCTTCTTAAATTAAGGAAGATGGTTTCAATATATGAAGATGGATGAGGAAGGTGATTTCAATATGATGGCGGAAGATGGTTTTCAACATCTTGTTGAATGTCATTCACATGTGCAGGGTGTAATGGTACTGTATATAACAAGCTGCACAAACATGGCAGATTGTTTTGTGAGTCAATGTCCAGTCTCTTATCAATGTAGGGTCTCTAATTTTCTTTGCTGCAAGGCCACTGAGACCATTTTCAATAATTATATTCTTCCACAAGAACTCACTCCAAAAACTACTGTGAAGCAAAATACCAAATGAAGATGTTATGGATTCATTTTCTCTACAGCTCTTGCATAGCAGCAGCACCAATTTTTGGTCAAAATGTTAACTAAATTTGTGAATTAAGGGAATAAAATTTCTTGGGTTTTCAAATAATAGGGGCGCAAACACATTTCTATCTTATTCTTAAAAAAATAAATAAATAAATAAAAATAAACCATCAGTCATTTTTGGGACACCTGGTACAAAGTGATTTAAATTTATTGAAATTCATTTATTAAGAATGACTGAAAGAATGTTCAGATGTGTCATGTCTTTTAAAAAATTTTTTACTGACTAGGTGGTATATCATACAGAAATAACAACCTTTTGAATGATTTATAGATTCCCTCCAAATCGTGGACACTTCAAAGAGCATTGAATAACTTTAACCATTAATCCAATTACACAAGTTACTATTATTACAAGTGTTACACACAATATGAGGTGACCATGATTTATCTTTTGTCGATCTCGAATTCGACAACCAAAATAACAATTATGTAGTTTCAGTCATTGATACAATACCTTGTCTCTGACTAGAGAGGGTTACTTCCCCACAAACATAGCAGATTTTGTCAGGAGAGTTTGTACAATCTTAAGGCATTCTGAAATAAGCAATAAATATAATTAAAATTTAAAACTATTAAAAGTTTAAATTTTGTATTAAAATTACGTGTTAACCCATTAACCCGCGGGTCCAAATCCTATAGAAGGATTTGGACATGTATCTCTAGAAAGACCCTCCTGGAACTCAACCTTGTTTCCTGAACTCATACAAGTAATGGACTCATCATATTGTGTACACCTTACTCTTTCTTTTTTTTTTTTTTTTTTTTGACTATAACCGTATCAAATTACTTTGATATGTATAATGCTGTCTACTCTTTGATTGCGTAAAAAATTACCTGAAGATGATACAAGTTGTAGCGAAAAGCTTTGTGAACAGTTTTTAATAAAATTTTTATACATGTTTTAAAGTGGTTTTATATATATTTATTAAATAAATATCACTAAATTATAAACAAATCATAAGTGATTAAATGTAAATGGTATTTTTTTATAAAATGGAATCAAGCAACGATTGTAACCTTTTGTGTGTATATTAAATTTTTACTTTCTTCTATATTCAATAGAAGAAAATATTGGTTTCGTAAAAATTTTTGACTTCGTTTTCGGTGTATATACACATTTTGAGAAGTCCAGAACATGATTTGACCATTTTTAGAAAATGCCAGTCTGCGTGTGTGTGTGGCAAAAATTTTGTTTTATCTGTATCTCGGGAACGACTGCTCAGAATTACATATAAATGTATATGTAGTTGCACCTTGACATAAATTAATGCCTGTCAATTTTTGGTGCTAATTGCTCAATAGGTAGCACTGCTATATGGCGATTTCCACAATCTCAGGGAAGGCTTTATCTCGGGAACCACTGCACAAAATTGCATGTAAATTTGTGTGTAGTTGCACCTTGACTTAAGTTAATGCCTATCGGCATTTAATGTCAGTAGCTTAACAAATGGTGCTGCTATACAGCAATTTCAGGGAAAGTTATATATCAAGAACTAATGCACAGCATTGTATATAAATTTATATGTAGATTTACTTTCTTAACATAAGTTAGAATCAGGGTTGGGTTTCTTCCGGAAGAAACTAGTTTCTTCCAGGACAGTGGAAGAAACTGGAAAAAACTGGAAGAAACTGGAAGAAATGGAAGAAACCAACCAAAAGACAAAACAAATGTTCAAAATTAAAATTTATGAACTATATAATCTCAAAGTATAAATATAATGCCAAATCTAAACTATAATTCAATTAATGTTAAAAATATCATTAGAAAAATAAGTTATTTGATAACAAACACTAAATATATGCAGGTGATGGGTTTTTACTTTTCAATGCTAATATTTTTAGAACTTTTTGCGTAGATACTATCTCATAATATTATTATACGTTCAAACAGTACAAGTGATAATGATTATGGAATTTTTATCCATAATATTTGTATTTTTTTTTTTTTTTTTTTTTAAGGGTACAATTTTTTTTATAAATTCGAAGCTGGTACTCAATGAACTGTATCAATAAGTAAGATACCTACTTTTAAACTGTCCTGCAAGCTCTCTAGGATAAAAAAAAAAAATTCATAGTTTGTATTTATCTATTTTAAGTTGAAAAATAAAGTGCAGTATTGAACTATGAAAAAACTTTTCATTTCTTTTACAGTGAACTCCCTCCAACTCTCAAAAGTTTTGTCCAGAGGTTGTGCAAATAATAGGAATTTGCAAATTAGAGATCATTGCCTTTGTTTACAGTTTTCTTTTGCAGATACAAAGTCAGTTATTATTAATTAAATAGACATTACAACTGAAAGAGGATTTTTAATAAATTTTAAAATAAATATTTCTTCAATATTAATAAAACTAATCTATCACATTCATATATGATAGTAAATAATTCAAGCTTATTCAATAATAGGTAGCTATAAAATGCAATTTAAGAAATACAAAACAAAATATTTTCTAAGGTCTGGAAATAATATTCATCACTGATTAATTTTGTTGAACATTCATGTAATAGTGGTTTATTTTCAGCGCTAGTCAGTATGAATTGCAGGATAATAACTATAAGAATGTTACTCCCCTCCCCTTCCCCATTTGTGTTTCAAAGTAAGGATTATGCTAAAAGTTTGATAAAAAATAATTATAAGATTAAAAAAACTTTTTACATACCATGTTTTTAAATTTTCTGATAAGACATTAATAAAATATGCAAGGCTAAAAAATAATATTTAAGCACGCAGAATCAGTTCAGTGAAATAATAATAATAGTGAAAAAAAAAGTTGGATTTAAAAATAAAACATTACTCCTTTTAGAACAACGTATATTAGCATCGTACATAAGCACCATCAATGTGTATAAAATTTTAAAATTGATAATGACGTCAATTTTTGTTAAATGTACAGGGGTGTTTGTGTTTAAGGTTTACCCCTGATTTCAGGGTTTTTACTCAACCCATCTGTATTTTCATATTTCCTATAAAGTTGTTTTTTGTTTTCATTGGTTGTTCATTTGTTATCCAGGAGATATGTGAATGAAATGTAAAAGGATTGAGGGCTTCTGGCCTAAACAGTTTGAGTATTATGGAATATTTGGGGGTTTTTTTATTTGAGGCTCTAAATTTCAGGGTTTTTACCTTTGAGTCACAATCACCCCTGAATGTATGATTTAACTTTTTATAATTTTTTTATCATTTGAATTAAATGTATTTATTTCTATGTCGAAAGAAAATGAACTCGTAGATTTTTTTTGGGGGCAACAATTAAATTATTGTTAATTTTTTAATGTCTATTTTATTGCTATTAAGAGCTTATTATTTTCATATTTTAATTAATTAAAAGAAAACTATTCGAAAATCGGACTTCGAAGTATTGTGTTGTCACCGGGT
The DNA here is from genome assembly GCA_963930645.1 of Salticus scenicus. Lineage (NCBI taxonomy): Eukaryota > Metazoa > Arthropoda > Arachnida > Araneae > Salticidae > Salticus > Salticus scenicus. The sequence continues at coordinate 110,180,705 of OZ005656.1, forward strand.
TCTGAGTTACTGTGAAAGTTTCAAATGTCTAGCTAGTTGAGAAGTGAGTTAAAAATAGATTGAAAGATTTGTACCGGACAAACAAACAAACAAAAATCGAAGTTAATAAAAACATGGTAATAAAAAGTAAAAAATGTGAATTATTTTTTAAATATGAGATGTAAATTTCTTTTAGATTAAAAAATCAATTATGGATTAGAAGGATTTGCAGATTATAAATCTGCAGATTAGAGGGAGTTGACTGTACTGTATGTGACTATAAGGAAAATAAAGTTTTTGATGACATTTTGTAATACAGTAAGTAATTATTGCATACTGGTTCTTTTAATTAACTGGATTACGTTAAGAGCTGTTTTATTAGAAAGTATAAGCAAGTGATCGAAATTATTATTTATTACCAGTTAAAGAAACAAAATTGTCTAAATTATAAAACTTTATACTGTTTAAATTGAAATTTATTTTTATACTGGATTTTGAGTATTTTGGAACGTGATCATCAGATACCGAGGCTCATTAGCTCATTTTGATAAAAAAAAAAAAAAAAACTCATAATTATTAACTAAATATGTTATTAAATTTGTATAGGTATATTTAAAGTTACTTAAAGTTGTTTTTAAGATCAATGCAACTATTGTATCTTACAAATCTGCAATTTATATGATAAATTTTTAAGAAAAACAGTTTCTTCCATTTCTTCCACTTGGAAGAAACCTATTTCTTCCGGCCGGTTTTTTCCATGGTTTTTTCCGCGGTTTTTTCCACCTTGGAAGAAACTTGCCAACCCTGGTTAGAATCCATCAATTTTTGGTGCCAATTACTCAACAGGTGCACTGATATTCAATTTCCTCAAATTAAGGAAAGGCTCAGATTCCTTTGCGTAGAATCAAACAAAACTTGATATCTAAAAAGGCCATTATGAGACATAATGTTGATTCAATTTGGGTATATATATATCGGTTGATAGGTGGCTTCGCTATACTGAAAGTTTCCCTGAGAATAGGAAGGATGTCATCTGCATGGAAAAATTAATTTCCATCGGATATTTTGTGTAATACCTCTGAGATAGAATAAGTGTGCATTCATAATGGAAAAAATAATAATATGCAGTAGAGCCTTGGTTATCAGAGTTTCGGGCCTTTGACAAATGGCATGAAAAACTTTGATAAATTTTATTATACATCACTGTTTTTTATAATTTATGTATGCATGTATTGCATTTTTAACTGTGTGTGTGGATTACATTTAAACATGTAATATATGTATCTTTTTACTTCATTAGTTACGTTTTCATTCATTTTAAACTTTACCGTATGTTTCCCCTCGCCCTCGATTTACAACAGAGTCCATTTTATCTGAGTTTTCGATTATCCGAGGTACAATTGGTCCACATTACCTCGGATCTACTGTAATTTGTACTTTGTCAATTTTTATAGGAAAATATAGAAGAAAGTTTTGTGATGGCCTCAACATATTAATTCTGTTTAGCTTTTATTAATGTAAAATGGCTTTTCATTTCACAACATTAATTGCATTATAAATCTCTATAACTAACATTGGTAAAAAGAAAACTAGAGCTAGTTTTTACTTTTGGTTATCATTGATTACTAGTCGACAAAAAAAAAAAAAAAAAACATTTTGAGGTAACAAATGAAATTAACTATTTTCAACTAATTTTGTAGTGCAGGATTAAAAAATAATAGTGAAAAATCTGTAACACATACAGTTTTTTTGTTGTGATTATTTAATCTGTACTGGAAGCAATGTACAAAAGTCTTTAGAAGACATGCATTATTACTATCAATATTATTAATTTAGCATGGAATACTGTTAATATGAAGATGATATACATATTGTAAACTAAGTAGAACATAAAAACATGGAAAATACACTGAATGATTGAATTGATATTATTTATTTTAAAACCAAAATACTAAAAATAGGCTTTTTTACGTTTTGTGTTAAATGTCTACCTTGTGATTTTAATATGAATAGTTCACAAATACAGAAAAGACTTATTGTGTATGCTTTTACAAGTTCTACACTGAAAACTTGCTATTTTGAACATGAAACTTTAACTATAAAACAGCACAATCATACTTAACAAAGAATATCTGTTAACTAGAATACCAGGAGAAAAAAAAAAAAAACAGATAAGATACGAATACAGGGTTGCCAAACAGGGGTTGCCAGCAGAGAGGATGGCGAGGAGGCAGGGTTGATAACATGAAAGGTTACAATGTGTGATACAGTTGGCAGCAAAAGTATCTGAGCACTAGCAATAATCCCTCTCTAAAAAATGTACACTTAATACTGCTTTATTAAATAAATTCTTGTCGAGTCATGTTCTTAGTCAGTCTAAGAACATGATTCGACAAGGATTTATTTAACAAAATAGTATATGTACTTTTTTGATATCGGAATTATTGGCTAGTGCTCGGATACTTTTGCTGTCGACTGTGTTGTAAAAATCATAAAAAAAATAGCGAAATTTGCCATTTTCTGATACTTTAACAAAAAAATCGGACAAACATGGTTCCCGGGACTCTAAGTTGCCAGGACTCTGGGTTGCCAGTAGGAAGGGTTACCGCCTGTGATACTGTGAAAATGATAAAAAAATCATGAAAATTGCTATTTTCTGGTACTCTAACAGAAAAATGTGACATGGTGGGTCTTTTTTACTTGCAGATATTTAAATAAAATTGGAAATAATAATAAAAATAATGATTTGACCATTGTTATCGAACCGCTGTAGACCAGTGTTATCATTTCCAGTAGCATCAAATCCATACAAATTTGCTATTTTTATTTAATTAAGATTTTTGTTATTAGTTAGACAATATAATATTAGTCTAGTGCCTTTCAAAGATGACAGGTGATTCAAGAAAAGCTTAACTACGTTCTTTATTTGTCAAACAAATAAATAACCCTTTGTTTATTATAATTTTATTTTTGTATAAAGTTAGATATAAAACAGATTTATTTACAGATGATTCAACTTACACAATTAAAACAAAGAAAAAGCATTATAACATTTCGAAGTAACACTTGGGCAGCAATAAAATCTGTATTTCCAGATATAAATTTGTACATGAATAAGAGAATGGTGATTTTAAAAATAAAATTATGTAGACACTCTATTTAAAAGAGAAAAATAAACCTATAGAAGAAAAAAAAAATGTGAATCTTATAAAAAGAGAAGATAAATATTGATGCATAGTCTTCAGCATCCATTAAGCAGACACATCCTAACTTATTATCTTTTTGTTCTTTACAACTTAGAATTGAGAGCAAATTTTGTTTTTCAAAAAACTAACTTTTTCCCTTTAAGTTAAAAACCTGAAATGGATTCTCTTTTCAGGTTTGGAGGTTTCTGTCTTCAAGGATCAACTTACACCAAAATATAGTGCGATCCTACTAAAAGTGAATTAGTATAAAACGCAATGCATTATTTTTTTTTAATAGGGTTCCCTCGCGTATTTTGTGAGAGGGTGCCACCACCATTGCTACAGAACCCTTTTATTGAGAAAGTGTACATTTACAATTGTTTTATATTGCCACATAAAATAATTTTAACTTCATAACACATAACAGTCAATAAGCCTTTGATTTGTATTTTAATAAACTAAAACTGTTACAAATAGAAAGAAATTCGTATATATGTAGGGTGTCCATAACACTGTTTAGCATGAAAATTGCCCCCAACACCATTTTGGAAAATTCTTATGTAAAATGACCTCCTGAATCCGAATATGATATCCATTCTGCCCTATCACCCACCGTTTTTTAGGGACGGCCACCTATTTTTATAATTTTATTTTTATTTTATGGCTATAACTTTGATTTTTTTTTTTTTTTTTTTTTTTTTTTTTTTTTGGGGGGGGGGGGATTATTTTAACTGTTAAATATCTTCTGAGGAGCTACAGTGTTGAAAAATTCTAAAACATCAACATTTGTCGCAAAGGGGAATTTGTAGGGGGGGGGATTTACTACTAAAATTATGTATTACATTTCTTATATTCTTTTAATCTATTATTAATGTTATGTATTAAACATGATATTTTTTTGTTTTTAAGTGTTAAATTAATTCTTTTTCATTCTCCAAATCAAATTCCATGGCCATAAAATTGCCGAACAGTGATAAAAATTGGGGAAGGGGGATGGTATCCCGAGAAAACGGTGAGTGATTGGGCAAAATGGTAGTCATGTTTGGATTCAGGAGATCATCTCTTATACTATTAAAATTTTACATAAGAATCAGCAAGAATGGTATCAGAGGTCAAAATTTTTTATTTCATTTATTTATATATTATTTTATTTTTTTTTTTTATTTTTTTTATTTTTTTTTTTTGCAGCACAGTGTAATTAAACGATTCTATTTTAATGTTAACTACAGACGAAATTATTGTTCAGAAAATTATGAAAATTTTTATAGGATATAATGAAGGTATATAAATTTGTTTAAGCCAGGCAAATAATAATTTAATTCAAAATTTCATCACAAGATGGCTTTTTTCAGCTACACATCTAAATTTGCGATTCTTTGCAAATTTTATTACAACAAAATATGTTTAACATAATGGCCATCATTTCAAGCTACCATTTAGTATCATTAAATTATTAAATAGCATGTTCCACAGTTAACCGCAGTTGTTCAGGAAAATATCGTGAAAGGCTGTCTTTAAGATCAGATAAAATCCTTGGATTATCAGTACTTACCAGATGTTTCAAATGGTTTTAAAGTTAAAAAGCCATACGGGTTGTGATCTGGGAATTGGGGAAGCCACAAATTATGAAAGTGGCAGCTGGTGACCTTTTCTTCTGTGAAGTGATTTTTCAGACGTCCTTAACACAAAGTCTAATGTGTGGAGGAGATCCACCCTGCATAAAAATTGTACATCAGAAGCGCTGGCATGCTTGCAGATCCAGAACAATTTTATTCTGTAACAATGTTGTATATTGCTGCCTGGTGATTGAACATGTTACTAGACCTCTAGCACTTAATTTTACTGAGAAATACGAACTGAGAATAAATGATGCAGAAAATTCACAAAGCATCGTTTACTTTTGGTGAATGCAACAGAATCTATAAGACTGAACATGGATTTTCTGGTTTTCTAATTTGGCAGTTTTGAGTATTCACTGAACCGCCCAAATGAAAGTTTTGTCTGTCAAGTGGATAAGATATCTGTCTGTCCAGAGGATATTTCAAGTCCATTCTGAATCAACATCAAAGCGAGCAAGAAACTGAAATGAAAGTCGGTGTCAAGTATTGAAATCATGTGGAAGAGTACCCTGCACAAGTTGATACCGGAAGATATTCTGCATGATTTTTTGGACATTTATATCCAATATTTCTGCCACACGATGGACACTGGTACATTGGAAGATGTGTCTTCTTCTAGAACAAACATTCAAAGATTCTGCTTTTTCGAATTTAGCTACCATTAATTGAAGATTCTTAACAGTTAGTAGACCTTTTCGCATCCTTTTCAAAGACCAAAATTTCCGTAGAGCTACTGCTGCAGTATTAACTTTTTGATAAAACAATTATACTAACACAACTTGATTTGGTAAACGTGATGACATTCTGATTTGCAATAGGGAGGAAATTCAAAACAAAATCTGTGAAAGTTTCTAAGATTTAAAACAATTGCTGCATGACATTGACAAAAATTTATTTGCATTTTTGTTCAAATGTATTGTTTGAAAATTAGTTATCGATCAAGATTTCGATCAAGTGCAAGTATTGCACGACACCTCGTTGAAAGACACTGTGTATTCAAAGATAAATTTCATGAGAGAACTTGAGTGCCTGCATCCAAAAATATTTCACAATTTAAATTTTTTGTTTTTCTTGTGTTAATTGACAAAGTAACTGCTTTTTTTTTTTAGTTGAGAGCAGTGAACACGAGTGTATTCGATGACATTTGCTATCAAATGTGAAACCAAGAATATTTTAAGTCTTTTAATTAAAGTTTAGAGTTCACTTTAAGAATGAAAAGGTAGTGAAATCTAAATAAAGAAGCAGTCTCAAAAAACGTTCTCTGATAATGAATTTTAAACTAAATTTTTTATTCTCTCAAATTCGTATTCATTATGACCTACACAAAATTTCAGAACTTTCTGAACAATAATTTCGTCTCTAAACAACTTTAAAATTTTAGTGGTTTCTTAATTGAATACCACTTATATATATATAAGTGGACTCCTGTTAACGTGCTTTTGTAAAACATGAATTCGTATAACACAGCAAAAAAATTATGACTAGTACTTATACAGCTCGATAAACAGTCTCGTAAAAGGTGTAACATAAATTTAACATTTTTACATAATTTCTGATTTTTTGTTCAGAAAAACAAATGTATACACTTGCCTACTGTTTATATCGGAGTAAAGCTGGTAATAAGTTAAAAACTTTTCATTTTGTGCGGGGGCTGATTAATGAGAGGCACGTGCCCCAGAGGGACCCAAAAAGGCAAATTTTGCTTTTTTTGCCCTAAAAATGTAAAAAAAAAAAGAGCATCATAAAATGTGACATTCTGTCATTTTAATCCCATATATAGGCATATATGTAACTTTACTGATTAGTTCACAGTGCAAAGGGACCCACGAATATATATTTGTGCCCTAGGACTCGCATGAAGTTCAGTCCCTGATTTTGTGGTGTTTAAATTCAAAGTTTTTAACTTATTTCAACATTAATCCTCAGGTGTATATTTACATATATAGGGAAGCTGGTAGTTTAAAAAATGTAGCAGTTTATAAAAAGTATTACATACACATTTGTACAGAAATGTTCAGAAACATAGGAGATGTTTGTTTTTAATTAAAAAAATATATTGTATATTAGTTACATTTTTGACCAAAAGGTGGCACTAATGTTTCATGTAGAATACATTCTTATCATCATTAAGTAAGCAGATGAGTTAATTGCACATTAGCTTGGGTCTAAGGATGTTATTTTCATGTTGCTTTAAGAAACATTTCTACACAAGCAATTTTCAAAAATTCAAAAAACTGAATTTAAAACAAATTTCGATAAAATTTTATCTTTAACTTCTGTATTTGGGCATGCTATTTTTGTGTGATAAAGCTTTATTAGTAAAATTGTTTTACAAAAATGAAGAATCCCCTAGTTTATCTTTACGTTTGTATTGTACAATTCAGTGTTTGAAAAAAACAAAAGGGCCTATGTCTCTGATAGGACTGAAGGCTATGATAAAATAAATTTGAGGTAATGGGCTCACTGGAAGATCATCAAACAAGCGGGTGGCCCAGGAAGTCTGTTGAAGGTCATAAATATTGTAGAACAAGATCCAGACAGACAATCGACATCTTCAGTGCATGATGAATGCAGTGCATGTACAATTATACGACGAATTGGAATTTCTTATGGTAGTGTGTGGCAATCTCTCAGGATTCTTCTGAAAAAGTATTCATATAAAATTCAACTTGTGCAAGAACTTAAAAATCAACTGACTTAACAAAATGCCAAGATTTCACTAACTGGGTTCTTGTGCAAACGGAGGATGATCCTGATTGGCATTTAAATGCTTTGTGGACAGTACGCTTTTAGATAAGATAAAATCAACACAGTATTGTTGAAAAACTTCTTCACAATGTAAAGGTGACAGTGTGGTGTGGTTTTACTGCTTCATTCATCATTGATCCTTTTTTCTTTGAGGAACTATATGGTGACACATAAACAGTTTCTGTCACAGGTGAACAACATGAAGCGCTATTAAAAAATAAAGTCATCCCTTACATGCAACAGAGGCAAGCACTCCATTCAATAACATTTATGCAGGCTGGAGTGCCTCCACACTTAGCTACTCCTATCACGACGCTTCTGAGGTTGACATTTGGAGAAAACCATGCCCTTAATCGATGTTTTCCACATGAATGGCCCCGAAGGTTTCCAGATCTCACACCTTGTGACTTCTGGTTATGGGACTATTTGAAGTCACGTGTGTATAGAGATCGGTCTACACCTTTGACCCAATTAAAAGAAGTTATACACCACCATGTGTCAGGTATACCCCCTGACATTCTTTATAACGGTGTGCAATAACGGTCTTCAATCATCTGACATGACAGCTATAATTATCAGTGATGGAAATCACATTGAATAGCTGTGGACTGTTGGTATTAAAACACTGTTATTCATCTAAATGAACTGTATTATAATTTTATGTCCATTAATTGAACTCCAGCGCCTCCTTTTGTCAAAAATGTAACTAATATACAATATACATATATAAAAACAAAAATCCCCCGTGTTTCTGGGCAAATCGCATTGTTTTATTGTAAATAGTTTAATAATTATAAAGTTTTTAGAAGTCTACTGACTTTTGGATCGTCCGGTATATCTTATTTGTTTGTCATGGGCAGCGTGTGGATCATCAGTAAAAGCTAATTTTCCTGGAGATAAGGAAAAATTAATTTGAATTATCATTTTGAACTCTTAACTATAAATTTTTATCAAAATTACTCAAACAGTTTCCTAGAAAACCAAGTTTCTGCTATATTTTGTTCCAGACAAAGCATGGGGTTATTAGCGACTGCTAATTTTCTGAAATAAAGCCGGATGGGTTTTTCATCTCAAAAAAACCTCTAATCCTGTTTTTTTATTTCAAAGTCGTATTGTTTCAACGATTTTCAAGGAAACCAAGTTTCTGCTGTATTTTTCGCAGATGGAGTGTGAATTATCAGTGAATGTTAATTATCCTAAAAATGAGGGTGTATCAAATCGAAGATCAAAATGTCATCTCTCAAAGATTATCTTTAAATTTTTATCAGAATCATTCCAGCACTTTCGAAAGAAATGATGTGTCTGCCAATTTTTTCCAGGGCGAAGCGCGGCTTAAAGATTAATGCTAGTTGTACTAAAGAGGAGTGTGGTATTGTTTTCCACAGAACAAGGCTGCCACAGGTGACCTTTTTTTTTAACTATTATTATTTTCGTACTTTTATTTATATAAAATAAAATTTAAAATAATTTTATGCAGGCAAAGTGCAGAATTACCTGTGAAAATAAATTATAAATTTTATTTTTCGAAATAGTAGTACGAAAAGAATATAAAAAAAGTCACCTGTGGCCGCACTGCATAGGGTGCCGAGATTACTGTGTACAGTGATGCTAAAATGCAAAAGTTCGATGAATTACAATAAAATGCAGCTATGAAAGAATAACACGACTTTAAAGAAAATAACTTATTTTATTTCTTTAAAGAGCATAGGCATGCAGGCCCTGATTACCCAATAGGTACGAGAAGCATGTGCTTCCCCTGGAAAATTTTGAAAAGGCCCTAATTTAAGCAAAAAATGGGCCCTGAATTGTAAGCTTGTGGTCTAAAAGCATTGTCTGATTATAAAAACACTCACAGTACACCTCACTGCACGACTATGATTTCTAGATTATATAGGAAATATGCTAATGAAGCTTTTACACATTTGTTTATAATGGAATAATTTCATATATTATGGTGAATATAGACTTTCACCAGTTTATATTTTGGTACAAAAATTAAATGAATTTACTTGTCTACATTTACGCGAATGTACATGTCCTCAATTCCAGGTAACTACAAAATTTAATGAAAATTTGTAAATTTTTCGATATGTTTATATGAGTCTTTAGACCAAGCAGTCAGTGGGGGCTCCCAAATGGATTTGTGCTTCCCCTCAGTTGCAGTTAATCGGGTCCTGTAGGCATGAAAGTGATAGCATGTAACTTCAATTAAAAAACAATATATAAAATAGTTGCATAATCCGAGATCTGCATTATGGATGTAAAGGATTGAGGGAGACGGTGAAAGATGAAATTTTAGATGTTCTCTGTATCAAATTAAGTTAATGAATACCAAGGAGGAGATTGCAGAATCCAAGTTCTAAACGATGCCATTCAAAGTGTTATTCTAGACCAATAAAAAATTTACAATTGCAAAATTCAATTATGAATGGCAGTGTTTTGGGGGGGGCTTGAGCCCCCTAGCCCCCCCCCCTTAAATCCGCCACTGCAATGATAGCGATAGAGAAATTTCGAGCCAGGAGGCCAAAAGAAATTCTTTTGTTTCCACACATTTTAATGCTAAAATTTTGAAAAATGTGAGCCGTTAAATATGTAGACAAAGAATATTGGCGAATCCATATACAGCTAACCTGTCAATCAAACCGTGGGCACCAGACATAATCTCATCAAAAAGTAATTATATTTGTGAAGCGTCATTCACACAGACTGACATTAAATGAAATTTTGGTCAACAAATGACATCAATTTAAAGCAGCAAATGAATTTAATAGGAATAGCTTTTTAAAGGTATACAAAACTGAATTAAATTACTACTAACATATTTTTTTTATAATATTGAAGGGAGTCCTTATCAGATTGTCCCTATCTCTTCAAAGGTGGAACATTTTTCTTCAGATTCTTCTTCTGACTTAAATCTGGTATTCGAAGAATCATTTTGTGATTGTGTTTGACATCACGGGACATTTTTATGCAATGCATTGCTTCCTTGAGAGTGACAGAATATGCTACATAGTACAGTTGTACCTCATTAATGTGAATCTCAAGGAGATAAAAAATTTGTTCATGTTATCAGTAGTTCATGTTATCAGTAACTAATCTTCATTTTGACGGGGATTATGGAAACAGTTCATGTTAAAAGTAATTCACATTAACAGTGTTCATGTTAACGAGGTTCGACTGAATTTGTAGAAGATGATGCAGAATAATTGCATACATCCATTTCTGTAAGAGCTTTCCTAACCATTTTTTTTTTTTTTTTTTTTTTTTTTTTTAATAATATTTAGATGCTCTGCTCCCTGATCAAGTAGTTGAATGACATTGAGGTGTTGGGTGGAAAAAAAGTTAGTTTTATTTGTTGAAGCATTAAATCCGTTGGATGTACTGTACATGCAGTTGTCCCTAAATAAGAACAATTTTTTAGTTGGCTTTTTGTCCCATTGTATGAAAAAATCAGAGAAAATGGCAGTTATCATTCATAATTTCTTAGAATTTTGTTAGTTCACAAGGAAATTAATTACTTCTTTAAAGCAGCTAGGTTTCTTACTTCCTACAACAACTGAAAGTGTTTTCTTGACAGTTCCCGTTATATTGTGTATCAAAAGAACAGTTATTTGTTATTACATTTCTTCTATCGTTCACTGTTTGCTTTTTTTTTTTTTTTTTTTTTTTTTTAACATATGAATGTGCTCTGGTAAAGACAATTGAAACAATGTAGTTTCATCAATGCTGAACGTCTCAGCTGAACTAAAGTCTTACGCCCTTAAATCTTATTAACTTAGCCATCCGTAGAAATGAAACTTTCATTATTTATTATTTATGCAAAATTTTCAGCTTTTATTGACAAAATTATGCAAAAATTTTTCTTTGAGTAGCATTCTTTTACCAATCTAGAAGTGCGGCGTCGATGATCTCTGCTTTTTCTATTTGTTTTCGCTTGCGGTTCACCCTTCGTTTTGTACAATTCGGGCACTGTATTTACATAAAGAATACTGAGAAATTTCAAGCTCCCATGCACTTTCGTTTGATGATACACTTGAAGAAAGCCATCATGCTTTACCTTCAAAATAAGGACTATCCGCTTACACATCTTACTTCTAAATTGCTTCAAATTGAAAAATAGAAACTTTTTTAAAAATATTTAACGACAAAAAAAAAAAAAAAATGCTCATTGGCCAATCATTTGAAGAATTCATTCCTTGAATTCGTAACTACAGCACATGGTGGGCATTTTTTTTTTTTTTTTTTTTTTTTCAGGCTTAAAATTTTTGACAAAAACAGATAATGTGGTGGCTTGTTATGTTTTATTTCCTTCTCAAAAATCCAGTAAGAAATATAAAAGTCATAGTTTAGCTTACATACATGATCATTTTTACTGTTAAAGAGATTTTCGTTTGAGTTTATTAATTGGCAATGTTGATCTTGTTTAGCAGCAGTTTGGATTGATTTGATTCCGGACCCAGCAGTTTGATCAGATTAAGCGGCTGATTTTATTAACCAGTAAATTTACAAAGCGGTGAGTACCGTGTACACTTTTCAGAAAAAGTCTGCATACAAACATACAGCAAACATTCAAGAGGGAACAAAAGCATATTGTAGTGAGGATGTAGCGACGTCATCAACGCCATTCAAATGTAGATAATCCTAACTTGCCGATGGACAATGGGTTAACCTTTTGTCCAGAGGTACGCCTCTGGATTACTACCCAAATGACCCTGGTTCAAATACAACCTACCGCAACACTCATTTTCCTTCATTGGTGACCACGGACGCTTCGAGTTATTAACTTCACTCTATGGCAATAGATGGCAGCACCACAAAAACCCTCCGAGCAACAAAGCCTGTCAATCGCTGTTCTCACAGCACAAAAAGCCTGTCAAACCCCACGCCATCAACTCGCCGCATCAACAAACACAACTGTTCCTTCAACGGCAAAACGGGGCAACTGACAGCACTATTTGATCATCACTACTGTCTACAGCAATAATATCGCTTGTACGATGGTATACTCTCTAGGAGGGGGAGTACTGTAGCGACGCCATCAACGCCATTCAAATGTAGATAATCCTAACTTACCGATAGACAATAGGTTAACCTTTTGTTCAGAGGTACGGCGTTGGATTACTACCCAAATGACCCTAGTTCAAGTACAACCTACTGCAACACGCACTTTCCTTGAGGATCTTAGTTTAATTTTTGAGGTATTTCTTGAAAAATTCGTTATATAATTAATAACAATTTCAGAAATATAACACACATTATTTTGAAATTATAATAATAAGAATGGTTAAATCATGTTCTACAGCTCTCAAAACATGTAAATCCATCAAAAACCCAAGGTCGAAAATTTTTACGAATCCAATACTTTCTTCTATTGAATATAGAAGAAGGTAAAAGTGGCATCATAAATATTACTGTACTACTACTTTGCATTCGTATCTATATATTTCTCTAACGTGAACCAGTTTCAATTATTTTTTTGTCGAAACGATACGATACATGAGGATAAAAAAATATTTATGCATGAACAATATTTAAGCACGCGGACTTAGCTCAGTGGACTAATAAGAAAAAATGACGATATTTTTCTAATGAGATTATTTCACGAAAAAATGTATTTTTAACAGTTGTTTCTTCAGAATCTTTGCAAGCGTCATTTTAAACCTAGCAATATTTTAAAGATATGTACCGAATATGAACTTTTGAGTCATAAATTGACTAAAAAACACAATCATAAAAAGTATATTCAAAATAGGAATTGGTTTATTTTATTTTATTTATTTATTTATATATATATATATATATATTTTTTTTAACAAAAAGAATATGCTAAAATTTATAAAAAGTCATCGCCAACATGACGACAAAATTTTAAAAGGCGTCGTGGGAGTCCTATATTAAAACTGTACTGCCTGTGGAAGTACGAAAATTGGGTCATGAACCATGAATTTTATTTGAAAACCTTTCTTTGAATGATTTTGGTTTCACTATTGTACAATATTAATTTGGTTTTAATAATAATTTGGCTTCTGGTAAATTAAAATTTTAATTAGGTGGTGAAATTGGTATAACATTTATGAGTTTCAAATTTTAAAGGTAAATAAGAAAAGAAATAAAGGGCGAATATTCCGCACGGGTTTGCTAATACATTAATATTGTACGTTGTTACATTAAAAAAAATAAAGATGACCTCATTATACTAATGTTGTCATTTTTTTCTTATTATATCATTGAACTGAGTCCACAAGCTTAAATATTGTCCATTTATAAATCTTATTATATTTTTTATTTCATTTTGCACGCACACTTTTTATTTCTTAATTCAAAATTATTTTATAAGTTTTTTTCGATACTGTCCGTTTCGAAACTGATTATTATTAATTTTCTTAAAAAAAAAAAAAAAAAAAAAAGGAAATTTGGGCAAAAGCAGAATTTAGTTTAGTACAGACGGAGGACTTTTTTTTTTTTTTTTTTTTTTTTTTCAAATTATAATATCGCTTTCAATTTTTTCAATTATATATTAGATAAATTTTCGATTTCGATAAATTTCCAACTATTGTAAAACTGGTCTTGTAAAAGTAACCAGAAAAGGTTTGTGTACAGGCAATGTTGGCAGATTGGGGACTTTTTTTATTCAACTATAACAATAATTTTGAGAAGTAATATTTTATACATAATAGACGATTAACCTTCAAAATAATTAGGCAACCATTACAATTAAAATTTAATGGTGGTTATAGAATAAAAAAGTCCCCACTCTGGCAACACTGCGTACAGGTGAAAACCAAAGAAACAGGTGACAACCAAACAGGAGATCACATGAGAAACGAAGTTCGCATCCAAACAGCATCTGCGCTGGAGTATAGCCGGCGGTTTCATGGACAGCACTTCGATAAGCCAGCAGGAACAACGGCAACTTCAAGTCCCAATCTTGCTGGTTCCTTGATACTAGAAGAGAGAGGTTATTCAGGATGGTACGGTTAAACCTCTCGACCATGCCGTCCGACTGTGGATGTAAGGGTGTTGTCTGGGTTTTTTATATACCAAGTAATTGGCACAGTCCCTTGAAATCGGCAGAGGTAAAAATCGTTCCTTGGTCGGTATGAAGTTGTAGGGGCGTGCCGTACCTTGACACCCATTCATGCGCTAAGACCTCAGCGACTGTGCATGCCTCTTGATCGGGAATGGGATATGCCTCAGGCCACTTGATGAAATAGCCCATCACGACGAGGATGTACTTATTTCCACCGGAGGTCCGTGGCAAAGGACCCAAGATGTCGAATGCAATCCGTTCAAATAGTGCTCCTACGTTATACCGTTGTAGTCTTCCTCGACTTCATTTCTTTGAGTCTTTACGTGCCACACAAGCATCACAGGATTTACACCATTTCTCAACGTCCTCCCTTGCCTTGCACCAGTAGAAGTGTTCTCGAACTTTCTGTAGAGTCTTTATCACCCCAAAATGGCCTTCGGTAGGGCTACTATGCAGCTGCTCTAGAACATCTGGAATTCTCGATTTTGTTAATAAGATCTGCCATCTGAAACTCCTTCCATCGTTCAGATTCCCATTATCTGTGTAGTATGCCGTCTTTAATATGAAGAGAGTCCCAAAGTGCCCAATAACACTTCGTAATGGGGCTATATGGGGAAATGTTCTGCCAAGTAGGTCTGTTGCTGGTCCTCTCCTTCACCTGTAATATTACTTTATGTCAGGATCGTCCAACTGGGTTTGTCTAAGTTCCTGATCACTCCACAGGGCCTGTTTTGATGGTGTAGAGGCTGTAGCTTGACAAGCAATCTGATTTATCTGCTGGTATTTCTCTTAGGCTCTAGAGCAGTATTTGCAGCTGTCCGAACAGGGCTTCCGTGCCAAAGCATCTGCATTTCCATGTAGAGATCCTTTTCGATGACGTATCTCGAAGTCATATTCCTGGAGACATTGTAACCACCTGGCAATCTGGCTTTCCGGGTTCTTGAAATTGAGCAACCAAGTTAAAGATACGTGATCAGTCCGGAGCAGGAATCTTCTGATATAGAGGTAATGATGGAAATGTTCTATGGTTTTTACGATGGCGAGTAGCTCTTTCCTGGTGGTACAGAAATTTCGCTCCAGTCAGGCCCATCTTATCCATTGGGCTAATTGGGCTGTAGCCCAAGGGCGCCACATGTTTAAGGGCGTCTTTCCCATTTTTTTTATTTTATTTTTTTATTTTATATATGCATAGGGATGACATTTTTTTGGTGTAACTCAAAATTAATAGATCAACCTTTTTTTAATTTTCTATATTAAAATTATTTTAAGTATACTTAAATTGTATTCAATGTTTAAACAAACAAACAGACTAGCCCATTTCCACAAACAATTTCAAATTTTAGTGATATGAGTCGCTTTTTTAATAAAATCTAACTCTTTCTTATCCTTTTTTTTTTTTTTTTTTTTTGGGGGGGGGGGGTGGAAAGAGATTCTAAAGGCCGATTGTTTACGCTAATACGTAGACCAGAGGAAGGTACGCCTTCCATTGGTGGTCTTTTTACAGAATCTTAGCCCAATTTCACGCGAGATTTAGAGAAAATCAACAAAAATTCTGAATAGTTATTCACCTGAATCGAACCTTCCGGCACCACTAGTCTACAACTTTGATAGCAGAACCTTTTGGTCACTGGTGTGGCCGGAAAACAGAACTCTCGCAAGTACAAAGAACAGTCCCTCTAGGAGATTTCCATATAACAGACTAGTCACTAGTGAAAAGTGAAAAATTTATTGAATTGCCATAATTAATCAGAATTCAACCCAGAATGAGTCTTTAATTATTTGAAATTTTTTTATTATTTGTTAATTGTATATATTAATCTATTGCATGGAATTAACTGAATACAGGGCTCTTCGTTTTAAGTTTGGGAATTGAAACAGCTTCTTAACAGTAAGAAATATGTGCCCTGCCAAGACAAATATGCTACATAATGGAGTGATTTCCAACCACAAATTGAAGAAAACCACAAATACTTTTGATTACCCTGCGTATCATAAAAAGCTACAAATGACTGACTATGTGCTTTCACTTACTATGTGCTTTTTTTGTGTGTGTGTGTGAGTCGCACAATTATTTGGATGGAATTATTTTATTTTTTTATTTATTTAATTTTTTTTAACAAAAATTAATATATATATTTTTCTTTTTGGCAAACTTTTCTTATTTCAAGAATGGATTTCAATAAAATTTTACAAAACTTGCATAAAGATTCACTAAAAATTGTGAAATATTATTCAGAACCATAAAATTCTCACATGTATTTTGTAGTAAATACTATTTGAGCATTTGTAATAAATATTTTTTAATGTGCTTGGACTTATAACTGTAACAAAATTTAATTTATTTGTTAAGATTTGTGAGTTCATAAAGGGTTTTTCGCAAAAAAGAATTTTTCAATAAATAATTGGATAGCTAAATTAAATATGTAGCCTGGAAAAAAACATCTTATGAAATGTCACTTCTGGAAAACATCTAAAATCTTGTTCATTCTTTTGTCGATAATTTGCTTAATTTTTACTCTATTCAAAGGAAATGTTGACATAACTTGCCCAATATATCTAGCTTTTATCCTATGTAATAAAAAAATTCTATCTCTCGTGCATGCATATTTAAAAAAATTATTTATTATAAATGCTGGTACCTTAGCAAAAATTACATGTGTGAATTTTAAGTTTCAGAATAATATTTCTCTAATGTTTTATAATTTTTTCTGAAAGATTTGTAAAACTTTGTTAAAATCTATTCTTGTAATAGGTAAAAAAAATAATTTACTATAATATATTAGTATAATATATTTAATAATTATAATAAATTAATATATATATTTATATATATATATGTATATATATATATATATATATATATATATGTATATATATATATATATATATATAGTGCCTAAATAATCGTGTAGTTACCACAAAAAAAAAAAAAAAAAAAAAAAAAAAAAAACATACAAATATTGTAAATATTAAGTGAAATCATGTGTTATAGTTACAAGTAATTTGTAGATTTCAAAATACAGAAAGATCCAAAGTATTTCTGGTTTTCTTCAATTTGCGGTTGGTTCCCTAACTGCAGTTGTGATTAAACCGATAGAAAAAAAATATCCAGTAATTTGACCAGCTACTATATATTGAAATAATATTTTGTTTCGAATTTCGATTGAAAAAAAAAATAATAATAATAAAACATTCTGGCAATAGATGGTATGGTGTGTTGTAGTGTTTAAATTTGATTGACTGCACGTGGGTTCTAGGTCTGGGTGGAATTTCTAATGTGGGGGGAACTTTTTAGGTGAGTTTAGATGAAAATAACAAAATTTAAATAGCTGTTAAATTTTAATTAGATTAGTTTTTATTAAATTAAAAAACTAAATTTCATTTAAAAATTGGGCTAAATTTAAAATTAGAATAATTTTGGTAAAGATAAAGGGCGCCGGAATGTATTAAGACGACCCTGGCTCCAGTTTAGATAGGCATTTACTCCAATAGGCAATGACACGTTTTTGGCCATCAACTTCTTGCGACAGAACAGCACCGATACATTCATGACTGGCATCTGTATCCAAGTGAACTGTTTGTGGGGCTGTGGATACGTCAAAATAGGCGATGATGTTAAGGCCTCTTTAAGTCTCTTGAACGCTTTATGGGAGAGGCCCAAGGACTCGTTGATGGTTCGATAATGAATGATGTCATTACGCTGCATTGCCTTTAGAAGTTCAGCTACCTCTTCCTGTTTAGCAATAGGAAGTTTTCTTGGATGTTGTTTGATTGGAGGAGGATTTCCTATGTCAATTCGGTGCTGGGTGATGATAGTACTTCCGACGTCTTAAGGTGTTCGAGAAAAGAGATCGTTAAATTCATAGAGTACTGTCTCCGCAGCATTTCTCTGTTCATTACCTAATTCTACATTCTTGAGTAATTCCGTTGATGAAAATTCAGAAGACTTGGACTTGGTTGATTGCGTGGGCCAGTTGATGCATGTAGCAGGAGTACAGGTTGCTAACATCTCATCCTTCTTCACAGTCCTTACTTTATCTCTTATGTTGGCTACTCTCACAGAATCTGCTCTTCGTCAGGTCAACCAGAGATGAAGCCACCAGAACTCCTCTCGGGCTATTGTCTATGTTTGGGTATTCAATCTATCCATATCAGAAGTATTGCTTACTAGAAGGTGTTCCGGAAACTATTGTCTCTGTGTGTGGAGGGATGGAGATTTCAGTCTTGGGTGTTATCTGACAAATTGGTTGAAATGTGGCAGTTTAAAGTTATGTTATTTGGATTATGTAGTGCACCTGCAACTATCGAGCACCTCATGAAAGCGGTGCTAAAAGGACTTTCCTACGAAGCCTGTCTGGTGCATTTGGAGAATATTATCACTGTGGAGTGCACCTTCGAAGATCATCTAAGAAACATCCGTAAGGTGCTAGAAAAGCTCAGGTTGGCTAAGCTCAAATTGAATCCTAGCAAGTGCAACTTGTTCTGTCGTGAAGTGAGTTATCTGGGACATATCATATCTGCTGAAAGTGTGAGAACTGATCCTGAGAAGATCTCTGCAGTCAAGAATTGGAGTCGCCCTGAAAACGTACACCAACTACGAAGTTTCCTGGGATTATGCACTTACTACAGGAAGTTCGTGAAGGATTTCTCGAATATTGCCAGACTACTCCACAAGCTGACGGAGGTCAAGCCGAAGTTCCTGTGGACAGAGGAATGTGAAAAAGCGTTCAAGAGACTTAAAGAGGCCTTAACATCATCGCCTATTTTGACGTATCCACAGCCCGGCAAACAGTTCATACTTGTTACAGATGCCAGCTATGAAAGTGTCGGTGCTGTTCTGTCGCAGGAAGTTGATGGCCAAGAACGTGTCATTGCCTGTCATTGGAGTAAATGCCTGTCTAAACCGAGCGAAATTTCTGTACCAACAGGAAAGAGCTACTCGCCATCGTAAAAGCCATAGAACATTTCCATCATTACCTCTATATCAGAAGATTCCTGCTCCGGACTGATCACTCAACTTTAACGTGGTTGCTTCAGTTCATGAACCCGAAAAGCCAGATTGTCAGGTGGATATAAATCGCCTCCAGGAATATGACTTCGAGATACGCCATCGTAAAGGGACTCCTCATGGTAATGCAGATGCTTTATCACGGAAGCCCTGCTCGGAAAGCTGCAAGTACTGCTCTAGAACCGAAGAGAAATACCAGCAGATAAATCTGGTTGCTTGCCAAGCTGCAGTATCAACACCATTAATACTGGACAGATGGAGTGACCAGGAACTTAGACAAGCCCAATTGGAAGATTCAGACATAAAGCCAATATTACAACTGAAGAAGACGACCAGCAACAGACCTACCTGGCAGGACATCTCCACATTTAGCCCTATTACGAAGAGTTTTTGGACACTCTGGGACTCTCTTCATATTAGAAACGGTGTGCTATATAATAAATGGGAATCTGACGATGGAAGGAGTTTCAAATGGCAGATCTTATTACCAAGATCAAAGATTCCAGATGTTCTAGAGCAGCTGTATAGTAGTTCTACCGGAGGCCATTTTGGGGTGATGAAGACTCTACAGAAAGTTTCAGAAGAATGCAGTCCTATAAACTAGATATCAACTTCGATTCCACCAATAAACCAGCTTAAATAACAGCTGTCAACAGCAAATCCATAGTACAAGCTGTATAGCAGTACAACTGTATTTCCAAAGAGGCTTAGAACTCTTTCAATAACAATGCAAGCCTTGGCGAAGACTATCTGAGACTGACAGAGATTTGGCGCGATGTGCCTTCTTTAATACCCCTCTATCGAACCCAGATTGTTCTGGAAGTTTCCAGTATCTCATTAGCTAATGAGATTACAGCTTCCATATTTGGTATATCGATAACAACGATTTTCTCGTGAAAAGTTGTCAAAAAAGTCGCCAAATTGGAGCTTTATTATGCGTGTTTTAGTGAAAATTACGTTGTTTTATCTCCAAAACAAATCAGAAATGCAGAAAATTAACATCCTATCAACCTACCAAACCTCTTTGAAAGAATTTATACAAAAAATAAATAATACCAAATTTTTAATTCAGATGACATATTTTCGGATGCAATTAAAAGAAAATTCTTTTTAGATAAAGCAAAGCTCAACTGGGAAACTTTCTATTACTTTGTAATATTTATTATTTTAATTTGAAGAACGTATAGTATTTCAGCAATGCATATTTATATTTACAAACGAAATTAGATAATGGTTTTATCTACATAATAATATTAATTGATTCATTTTATTAATTTCATTTTATTTCTAGGTCCAAAAAACATTTTGAACAACCTAGATTAGAGTGACCATATTTTTTTCATTGAATTTGGGGACAAAGGACAAATATGGCGGTGTCCTCGAATTTCGAGGGGAAAAAAAAGAATAATAATAATAAAATCATCTTAAATTGTAAAATTTTAGTAATTTTTACGTATAAAGCACCTAAAAGAATTTATTTCAGCTTATTTATTATATATATAATAAATTATTATAATAAAACATTATTAACTTTATAACCGGCGTCCCCAAATGTGTTGTAATTTTTTGGGAACGAAGGTAGTTTTCGAGGACAACCTAGATACAACCCTAAAAGATAAAAATGAAAAACATTAATACGAAACATATTATGGACAATATAACGTAGAACAAAAGACCGAAGTCATTGCCTAAGGAGCGATCTTGCCTCCCAATATCTCGACTCTTCTGTTGAACATCGAAGAGCCCTACAACGGGACAGATGGTCCCGGTCCATTACTTCTCCAGAATCACAAAGTGGGCAAGTAGGGTCGTTTAAGATACCTATGCGCTTCAAATGAGCGGCAAAGCAGGCGTGTCCTGTAGATAGGCGGAAAGTTGCAACTGCCTTACGTCTTAGTTTATGAGGAATTAGAGAAGGACTTAAATTCTTCCATTTCTTTAGAGCTGTACGTTTCTCAAGATCTCGTAAGGCATTAGATGCAGATAAATTCTTTAAAAACAGTTTAATCCTCCAGTAAGAAATGGCTGTATTGAGATGTTGTAGTAAGGTGGCACATCTTTTTGCAAGGAAGTCCGCTTGTTCATTGCCCCAAAGGCCACAATGGCCGGGCATCCACTGGAGAACAATTTGTTTCCCCTTTAAAGTGAGAGTTCTTATTGATTCTTGACATTGGGATATTTCAGATGTTAATGGATGATCAACAGCGTTTATTGACTGAATGGCTGCCTGAGAATCAGAAAGAATGACCGCCCTTTCAAACTTGCAATGGACAGCTAATAGTTGCTTTAAGGCTAAACGTATCGCCAGAACTTCACCATCAAAGGAGGTACCAATTATAGCCCGCTGGGGCATAGAAGGAAAAAAGATCTGAGAACACACCAGCCCCGAAAATACGGAAATTTTAAACAATTACCAGAAAAGGAGGACAGAAAAGTTAAAATTGGGAACAAATGTGGTCCTCCTCATTAGAAATTTTCAAAACTAAGAAAGATATAAAAAAAATGAGGATTGCTGGACACCTTATTTTAGAGACAAGGACAAGACACAAGAGTCCAAAAATAAGGACTGTCCTCAGAAATCTGAGACGTTTGGTCTCCCTAACGTATTGACGACTTGACTTTCTGTCGTCATTCGACGTCATGATGAAATTTAACCTTAATTTAGCCCACAAATAAAGGACTATAGCCAATCATAGCGCAGCTTTTCCCCACAAACAAAGGGAAACTCCACCTCGTTCTAGTCGTCCTCAAAGTACCTTTTTAATAGAGAAGCGTTAAAAATTTCTACAATTATCCAATTATGGATGTATTTTTTCATTCCTAATAAATAAGGACTAAAAATAAAGTATTACTGATTGATAATACACTTTTTACAATTTTTTAAAACTTAGAAATATGCCTTAAAAAAAAAAAAAAAAAAAAGTGGTCCCCATTTGTCCCAGAAAATGGGGACGTTTGGTCAGTCTCCGCAAGCTTATGACGTGAATCCCAGACTCTTGCCAATTGCCCGTTGTGTGCAACGTTAAAGCCTGTCAACCTGAACTTTATATTAATTTTATAAACTTTATTGGGAGTTTATTTAACTTTTAAATCCCAGAAAAACTTATTATTAGTATAAAATCCTGTGAAATCGATTTTATTTTTTCGATTCAATCTGAATATTTTCGTGTTGCCATATTTCACTTTACTTGAAAACATATGATAACAAATCCCTTGCGCACTGTTTTTATTGAACAACTTGATTGAGAATAACGATCGGTACGGTACAGGGACGATTAATGTGTAATTACTTGGAGTGTTTTATTTTTGCATACAAAAATTATCGTATACAATGCGGCTCTTTCCCCTAACAGTAAAATTCGGAAATTATTTTTATTTTTATTTAAGTGACCACCTTCTATAATCTTTTAATTTATAGGTAAGTCACCAGTTTTTAATATCTCTCTGCTCAATACAAATTACTGTGATTTAACTTTTAAACTTCATTTTCATGTATTAGAATGATTTATTTCTTTTTATTAGCGTTTTATTACGTCATTTATGTCCTATTATATTTTCAAGTAATATATATATATATATATATAATACATACATATGTATTATTATGCGAAATCATTAAAATTTGTTTAGTTATTTTTATACCTAATCTAGATGATGTACAAATTACTTAAAGTAAAAAAAAAAAAAAATTAGATCAATTATACTTCTTTATTAATAGCGATGCCTATAAAAAAAAATTCATAAAATCAGGGGGAAAAATCTATAGAAAATAAAAAATCGATCGATACTAAGGTCCATTATAAGCATGTACGTAGTTGTATTATCAATTGTAGTTTTGTAATTTTCGTTTGTAAATATATAAATAAATAAATAAAGTAACAAAAGTACAGATAATTTCGTTTATTTATTTATATTTATTTATTTTAAGTTTTTAAAAAGCCACCAGTGTTTTAATTAACTTACCTGTAAAGGAATTTTTTCTTGGATACATGTTGAAGTTACAAAAATTAAAAAGGAAAATATATCGTACACGTAAAGACACTAAATAGTAGCGTGAAAATTTTATGTAATAAACAATATATTTATTATCTTTTTTTTAGTGAATGTGCTCATTTTTAAAATCTGGAAAAAAAAAAATACTTTTTAGAGTTGATAAATCTTAAAGATATGTTTTGTTTAAAGCTAGTGAGTAAAGTTTGTCAGTATACTAATTTTTTAAACCAAATTTTATGGTCAGGCTTTTTTTTTTTTTTTTTAATTCAGCTGAATAAGAAATACACAAATAAATAATAAAAAATAAGAAATGCACAAATTTAAATTATATCACATCTTTTCCATTTTTTCTCTCGTGCGTATTACTGATTTATTATAATTCCATACAATTAAGATTAATGTATTTTCCTTATCTTTGTAAATACACATTATATTGTTTTTTTTTCATATTTTTTTTATTTTTGCAATATTTTGCATGAAATGACCTATTGTAAGGTATTGTAAATATGGCTATGGGCATTATTTATTATATTATCTCATAAATGTATGACGTAAATAATATAATTAATTTTGACTATGCATTCAGAGCCTGATTAAGGCAAAGGCATGTGGGGCAATTGTCCCTGGCCTCCTTGTTTAAGTGGGCCCCTAAATCAAGTATAAAACTTAATTCAATGTTTTTTTTTAATTATTATTATTAAGTGTAGGTACTAAATGATAAAATGTAAAGGTTCTTTTCTCAAAGAAGTGTCTGCCCCAGTTAAGTCAAGTCAGGTCCTGTGTGCATTTCAAGGTCATTGTGTCAAATCTTTTTAACACAGTATTTCTGTATTTTATTTATTGTTTGAATGTGCAATGAAATAGAAGAGAATAAGTAAAGATAAAAGCTTTTGTTATTAGATTTTTGTAAAATTCAAATATACTAATGATTACTAATTAATGTTTAAGAATAATTATTTTAATTTTTCTGCACACTTCAGCACTCTATATAAATTATTACATTATAGAAATAATCTATATGTTTGATTTAATAATGACTAAAACATTTTTATAGCCTTGTAGTAATTATAAAGTAAAATTTTTCGGTTATAACATGTCTTTTAATTAATTTACCTCATATCAGTTTATTTGGTCAGTGCAGTGTTTCCGCTATGGTAGCATTTTTCGCGAAATGCTAAAAGACTTATTCAAAATGCGAAAATGAAATAACATGTTTTCGCTTTTTTGCTAAAGCATCTTACTAAAGACAAATTGAAAAAAAAAAAAAAAAAACTTCGAAAATATTATAATGAATCTTTCATGGGAAAAAAATAGCAACATTGATCAAGAAAAATCCATCGTTTCATGCATATAAGAAAAATCAAATGCTGAACTGTGCATAAGAATCGCATACAGGAAATCAATTTTTAAATAAGCATGAGGCATTTGTAAAGTGGTCTAATATGAAAGAAAGAAAAATTATAAATTGTAAACCAAAAAGCTTTCAATAGTAATAAACAAATTTCACTTGTATTACTTTTTATTTTTGTAAGTTATGTTTTTATTTTCAGATACAGTATAAGCTTAATGTAGTTTTACGTGCCATAGTGATAATTATATCTTCAGAAAAATAATATAATTTGTATATAAGATATTCATATTGCTTTGAAAAAGTTTTACAAAATAAAGTAATAATCTAAAAAGTTCAATATTTTTCATGTCTGCCAGTAAATGTGTTAAAATATTTGCTTGTACTATATTCGAATTTATCTGGTTACAGTGGAAAGTTTAATTATTAATTACTTTTTTGTTTTTTATTTCAAATTAAAAAAAAAAATTGTCTTCTGTGTGTAACTCTTTAAAGACCTGATTAAAAACTTTTAAGTTTAATTTACAAATGAAAATCAAACATGTCAAGGCGTTTAGAATAATGTGTAAACTGATATTCATCTTTTTCTACTGCTAAAGCTTTTTTTTCTGATGTTAGCTTTTTTGCTAAAGAAAATTTTTACTCAGCTTAAACCCTGGGTCAGTGTCAGATTTATCTATTAGTGATGCACAATATGCATGAATATGTAAATGTTATTCGTAGAAAGTTTCTCTTTGCAGGAAATTTTTTAGCATTTTTCATAAGAAAAATAATATTTAATTTTTTTTTTTTTTTTTTTTTTTTTTACCAGCAGTAGGTATACCATACGTTAAAAAAAAAAAAAAAAACACGACATAGAAATAGGCTGTGTCTTTATTTTGAATTATTTTATGTTTTATTTATACATTTGTTGTTTTACGAGTTATTTCATTTTTTACCTATTATTGTACAGAAAGCTTTTTAATTAATATATATGTTATGTTCATAGAAAGTTTTTCATTTTATCTAAGTCTGGTGATGCATAATTTGTGGCCTTTTCAGAGCCCAGTTCAGCAAAAAGTGAGCCCAGGGTCAAATGTGCATTTTAATCATAAAATTTTGATAGTACTGATTAGTATTGAGTATTGATTTCAAAAGTCTTTTTGTATAGCTTTAATTTTTTTTTTTTTTTTTTTTTTTCTTTTAATTTTTAGTAAAATTTCAAACCCTCAAGTCAAGGGCCCTTGGACTATGGCCTGTGTGTTAATCAGGCCTTGGGCCTCTCAAAGTATCTTAAAAATTTAAACTTTTCTATTTTTTTTTTCTTTGTAATTACTTAATTATTTTATTTAACTAGTTTTATTCAATAGTTAACCATTAATTTAATCTTATAAAAAATAATGTTCAATTTTTCCTTGCTAAAGATAGCACCATTTCTAATCAGTTTATTATTTATAAAAAATGTTTATTTGGTTTTATGGGGATATTTATATCTATTTTTGCTGCTTCGTTTTTTAATTCATAAGAAGTACCTTCATTATAAGGGATGGAAAATCTAAACAAATGTTTATTTTTTCCATCCCTTATAATAAAGGTGCCACTGGCAAATTAAAAGCCAAAGAAGCAAAAATAGGAATAAATATCTCCAGAAAACCAAGCAAAAATATTTTTCAGAGATTTTCAAATGACAAAGATAAAATAGTTTTTCATAAAAGCATGTGTTTGCCGTGTTAATTTTAAGAGGCAAAAATAATGAAGGAATGTACATAGGAAGGATGAAAATAAAAACAAGAATAAAGAGAATCTTAATGACATTAAAGACAGTAAACTCACCACAGCCTTATCTAGGATAGGACCTACCAAAGCAATAACGTTACTATCAGGGCTTGAAAATTTTCAGAATTTTTACATGCCTTGTTGCACATGTTAATCTTGAAAATACATGCCTGAATTAAACCTTTACATTCTCAAAAATCTTATTCAAATGCATATATTAATAAGACAGTTATATACCTAATATATATATGTTGAAAAATAATTTATATTAACAATATAATACCTATATTGACCAGGACTGCAAAAAAAAAAAAAAAAAAAAGCATATCTTTAAAAAAAAAAAAAAAAAAAAAAAGAGCAGACCGACTGGCTTTTATTACAAATGACTGGCCTTTTTTAATAAAAGCCAGTCTTTATTATCTTTTTTTTTAATTTTTTTTTACCTCATGTCTAACTATACATTTAATATATTATATAATTTATGTTAATGTCATTTTACATTAAAAAAAAAAAAAAAAATTATAAATAAAATTTAAAATTTATTTAAATTATTATAATAGCATCTTATCATAAACAGTGTCATAAAAACATCCTATATTACATGTATAATGACAATTTTCATTTAAATTTGATACTTACTAATACACAAATAAATAAAAAAATATTTGAATAATTGTTCCTAGCGTATAGTACATTATAATCTGAACATATTTTGTTATCTGAACATATTAAAGTTATTTTGTAATTTTATTTATAGGGGAGAAACATAAAAGTTATTGTCAATATGCATAGTTTCCTTTTTTATATTTAGAATTTTGAGTATTTCTCTTTCTTTGATCAAATAAATACTTTCATAATCATAATATACTAAATATTTCTTGCTCTTGTTTCTTCCCATATTTATTCTAAAAGAGAGGGAAGTTAGTTTTGGCTAGAATTCAATTTTCATGATAGGAGGGGATTGATCTAAGAATCAATTGTATTGGTTATGGATTTAGCAACTAATAAATCATCCACCTTAAAAGAATGTAGAAGTTAGGAATGAAGACTGAGAAATGCTATTTCTTCAGTTTCTATTTGAATCTGTAAAAACCTTAGTCAAGTTCAGAAAGAGTTATTAAACAATTTCCTTGCCCCCCCCCCCCCCCCCCAAAAAAAAAAAAAAAAAAAAAAGACATAAAAATATTAAGATTTATTACCTATTTATTAATTTTGCTATTGTTTTGTTATATTATTGAACTACGCTACAATTTTGGCTTCAATAGATTGAAAGGATTTTTTTTTTTTTTAAACATATAGTTTATTAAAAGAAAAAAAAAAAAAAAACTAGAAAATAGTTTAGGTGCTGAAAACGATGAAAAAATATTAAAATAAGTTGTTATTTAAAAA
The DNA here is from genome assembly GCA_963930645.1 of Salticus scenicus. Lineage (NCBI taxonomy): Eukaryota > Metazoa > Arthropoda > Arachnida > Araneae > Salticidae > Salticus > Salticus scenicus. Next base: position 110,208,759 of record OZ005656.1, read on the forward strand.
ACAAACTAAATGAATGGTAATTTATATTTCCTAAAGTAATGTTATTGAGTAAGATTTATTTATTGATAATTTAAATCATACTGAAGAGGACCAGTTGTCTAATAAATAGCATTGATTGTGTTTTCAAATATTCATGATTTAGAATTCTATTTATTAAATAATTTTACTCTTATTTCATTTAATTTTTTATTACAGTAGTAATATAATTATATAAATGTTATAAGTATCATTTTTTTTTAAGCATTTTTCAAAACAAAACTAAAGGAAAAATTTAATAAAAGCCGGCTTTTTAAAATTTTAGCCGGTCTTTTTTAACCAGTTTAAACCAAAAAAAAAAAGGCCAGCTGTTTTTGGCTTGGCTAAAATCTGGCAGCCCTAATATCAACATAGTTTATTTCATTTTAAATTTAATTCAAAATTTAATACAATACACTATATTAACACACTTTATTTATGGAAAAGTATTTTTGACTAAATATTTACATGCCTGGCTGGACATATTAGGGAAAAAATACATGCCCAATCTGAATTTTTTCATGCCCCAGGCATGTCGGGCAATATAATTTTTGAGCCATGATTACTATAGATTTTGAAAAATATGAAAAACATAAACTACAGTAATCATCGCAATGCCTTAAATCACACTAATAATAAAACACTTTTATCTTTTAATAATCAATTATTTAATTTAACATATCATTTTCCACCGCTTAGTACTTCCATTGATTCCAATATTATGGGACTATCACACGATATGAGGCTCCCCTCCTATAGTAAGTGTTGTGTTTGTTTGGCTATAACCTATAACCTGAATAAATGAGCTATGTGTGTACTTGTCTTCTGAAACATTGGATGTATTAAAGCTTTATGAGGTTTACTCGGCAGATGTCTGGCAATAAGATTATCTACAGTCGGTAACAAAAATTTCCGAACACTAGCAAAAATTCCTATGTAAAAAAAGTTCACTTCATACGGTTTTGTTAAATAAATCCTTATCGAATCATGTTCTTAGACTGACTAAGAATAGGATTCGACAAGGATTTATTTAACAAAACCATATGAAGTGTACTTTTTTTACATAGGAATTTTTGCTAGCGTTCAAACACTTTTGTTACCGACTGTACCACTGAGATGCATCGCCTTTTTCAATTCTACAAATTATAAAGCATATTGTAATTGTTTTGACATTATAGATATCTGTTCTGTATTGCTGTTAGCACTGAGAACAGTGGTTCTTACAACTGAAAGTCTTTTTTTCCTCTACGGGGCGGAATGATTGGAGCTGTAGTAGGACAACAGGGTATTCTTGTCCCATTCGATGCTTCCATCGGTGCCTCCCCCCCCCCCCTCCTCCTACCTCAGGTATAATGGACTGCCACACAATATGAAGGCTGCCCTTGCAGTATAAGTCTTTGGTTGCTATAACTCGAAAAAATGAGCTGTGTGTGTACTCGTATTATAAAACAGTGGGTGTATTGAAATTTTATGAAGTTGTCTTTGCAGATGATAATGTGATAAGCTCAACGACAACTAAGGTGCATCACCCTTTTCAATTTTACATGTTATGAAGCATATTATAGTTCTTTAAAAAAAAAAAAAAAAAAAAACCTTGCTTGAAGGCTTTATTCAAAGTTACTTCAAGCTTCATCCTTTTAGAAAAATTAAAATTAAAGAGCACTTTTCAGATATCAAATCCAACAAAAATACTTCTGCAATAGCAAAACTGCTCATAAGGAAGAAATCAATATCAAATTCAATGAAGTTACCAAACTCTCAAATAGGAAAACCCAGCTTATGCATTTCACTGTGAAACTATCGAAATAATAAAAAATTCTGAATCATGTAATGGCAATGAGCCGAAGACTAATATTGACCAAATGGGGCGTCACATACTTGAAGATGGGTTAGAGGAAGCAGAAGACATTATTCACTTCAAGGATGCCAACTGTGAAGGTTACCTCTACAGATGCTGGGGCACCCTACTGAAAATAATTTAGGATGAAGCATTCAAGTAAGGTTTTTTTTTTTGTTTTTTTTTTTTAAAACCCTCTAAGCGTTTGAACCAGATTTTTGTAACTCAAATAGATACCCTTCAAATGGTTTGAGACTGATTTTTGTAAAGCAAGAAATCTCTCTGCAAATTGTGCAAGACGTAAAATTGTAACTTAAAATCATGAAGCTAGAGTAGTCAATAAGGTTATTTTTTTAGACAAATTATTTTTCAAGTAGAAATGTCATTTGAGGCTACACGCTGAGAGGGTTAAAGTAGCATGTAGGCTTCATATAAAAATGTTTATTTCATACTGTAGTTGTTTTCACAATGTAGATTTTTGTATTCCAGTTAGCATTGTGGGCAGGAGTTCACACATCTGACAGTCTTGTATCTGTGTCATAAAATAATTGGTGTGGCAGTGGAGCACCAGGATATTCCTGTTCTGCTTTTCCATTGTCTCCCAGATGTATTGAGATGTCATATTATATGGGGATCGCCTTGCACAATTAGTCTTTGGTTAGCTATAATCTGAATAAACAAGCTGTGTGTGCACTTATCTTTTAAAATGATGGGTGTAGACTGTAGAGAGTGTGGTCTAAAACATAGGGTAGATTGTACATTTTGTGCAACAACCCCATGGGAAGATATGACCATAAAAAGTTTTAGCTATTTCTGTCAAAAGCAGCAAATAGCAAGAAAGTGTGGCACTGTGGTAGAGTGTTTTGCTTGAGTAAGAAGGTCTTGAATTTAATGCTGACCACAATCAAATTGTTAAATATATTTATTTAAAACTGAAAAAACCTTTTAATTATTTTAAATTAAAATAAATGAATAATTTAAGGGGAAATAAATTTTTATTACAGTTGAATAAATTTTCGTTAATGATTTGTGCTAAAGATTTATGTTTTTTTTTTTTTTTAATTAATTAGTACTATTTTTTATCTTGACACCACTAAGAGTAAGTAATAATTGTCTGCTCTTAATTGTGTTATTTATAATTCATGTAATTTTTTGCAAAAAAAAAAAAAATCCTGAATGGGAAAATAGCTGTGGCTTAATGCATCTCGACGTTGCATTTAACTTGTATTTCAAATATTTTATCAAACAACTGTCAAATCTCGTGTTCTTGGATGAACTATCAATAAAATTGAGCACAAGGACAAACTTTCTCAAAATGTTTTCCCCTACTTATAATCAGTTTATGTCTAAAAAATTTCAAAAGGTGAGCAAATATGAATTTTACAAATCTAGTTATCACAAGAAAAAGCCAAATATTTTCTAAAAGGTTCATGATAACAATATTTGATGGTGAATAAGATTGTAAATTGTAATGCAATTAATTGTGATCAATTTTATTTTATATCTTGTGCTCCTTGTGAAAAATGCTAATGCTCTCATTAATTTTCTACTTCCAATCATAGTTACTGTAATTTAGAAACTAAATATGTAAATTTAAACACAATTTTCTTCCTTTTAATTAAATTAACATATATTTTTAAATTCCTGGTTAGTATTTTATTAATTAGTACACTTCATTAAGAAAAAAAAAAAAAAAAAAAAACTTAATAAAATAAATATTTTCTCTTACACATTTAATTTAATTTAAAATTTAAACAACTGTTTTCACATAAAATTAAAAATAAAAAAAAAGGGATCTTGCTAGAACTCAAACCTTCCTTTCTCAAGCCAAACACTTTACCACTGCACCATGCTTTCTGGCTCCCAGCTTCTGTTTCATTGGTTTTCATTGAAACAGTTAAAACTTTCAGGATCATATTTGGCCCATGGGAGGTTGTTTCACAAAATTTGCACTCTACTGTATGTTTCAACCATGCTCTTTAATTCAAGCTTAGTTTGGTTTCAATAGGAATTTTACTGATTCGTACTTCCCCTGTAAGCACTCTGGCAGGATTTTGTGCACTTGTATAACAATTTACGCACTTTTCTGTTTCATAGGGTCTGAATATATAGATGAAGCAACAGGCATCTTCTTTTATTATTGTAGATTTAATAAAGAAAATATATATATCAAATATTATTGTTCTGTTTTTATTGGAATTTTTATTTTCTCCATTACTTGATTTTTATTGCTTCTATTATCAGTATACTATCCATGATTAACTCTGAGTTTAAACTAATAATGTGCAGTTTGTAGTTGCCATATTTTCACCATGGACTTTTAATGTTTTCTATTTTCACTGTTTTTTTTTTTTTTTTTTTTTTAAAGCATATTACATATTAATTTTCATGTTTATCAAAATATAATTCTTCCATTATCAAAGCATTTTTTTTTTTTTTTAAAGCATATTACATATTAATTTTCATGTTTATCAAAATATAATTCTTACATTATCAAAGCATTTTTTTTTTTTTTTTTAATTTAGCTTTATATAATGTGTTTTGAATCATTTGCTAATTTTAATTTATTTTTATAGTATAATTTGTGAATAACATAGTTATTAATAAACATGTTATTAACAAATGTTTACAAAAATGATATAATAAAGAAGAGGACATATTTGGGTTAACTCACATTTGGCTACCATTTTTAACATAATTTGGTGGTTTATCACATGTAAAATGTAAATAAATTAGTCCTTTTTCTTTTGAATTAAAAATCCTTATTTCTTTTGTATTAATAAAGTGAAACTTTATTAGTACAAGCCTCCCCTCCCCTACTATTGATTATTACAAAATTTAATCTAACATTTGGATACATGTGAGTAGTAAGCCCAGCGCTTAGAGGGTCAAAAGGCGTGGCCAAGCTGTCAATCAAAGGAGGGACGTCATCAAAAGGGGGTGTGGCCATTCTTGGGAAAGATGATGGCAACAGGGGTAGAGTTTTGTTTTCTCAAATTGGCAACACAGCGTCCTGTCAGAACATGTGAGGGTGGGGTGATGGGGGAGTAGAGTTTTTTAAAAGGGATAACACAGAATCTTGTCAGAACATGAAAAAGAATGACGTCATCATCCGAAAAGAGGACAATGTGGTATATTTTTAATCAGTAATTAATTTTTAATTAGTAGTTCATCAATGAATCTTAATGAGTGAAATTGTATCTTAATTATTTTATTGAGTATTTTAATTTGCTCGATTTATTTTTTTACAAAAAGATGTTACCATCCAGGGGATTCGAACTCACTCTCTGTGGCATGCTAGCCTCGCGCTCTACTGACTAAGCTGCAACGACGTTACCGTGAACTTTCTTCTTTTCATTTCCGTTTTAACGAGATGGGGGTGGAAAGAGGTTTCCCCACCTGGCTTCTAACTTCAAAGTATAGTCCGAGGGGATACAGGCAACAAGGAGATCGATAAATGATGTGATCTTCCCAAAATATTTATATGATAATTGGTGATTTGTTCATTTTTGTGAACATTTTGTAAACAATTAGAAAATATTCTTCGAGATTTTTCTTTCTTGAAAAATATTAAAACAATCTCATTTTCGTAAATTTTATTTACATTAATAATAATATGATCAGATTTATTTTTTAATCATGAACAACAAAAAAAAAAGTTTGTACACGTTTTCTTTATTTATTTTAGGTTTTATAAATTTAAAAGAATATATATCTTTTTATTTTTTAATAAAAAAAATATTGACGGTAGAGTTTTATATTTCTTTTAAAAAATTATAAAAACAATTCAAAAAACTAATGTTCCAGTTTTGTTTTCATAAATTTTATTTACAATAATAATAATGCAATCGTACTTAATTTTTAAAACATGTGAACATTTTTTAAGCATCTATTTATTTTTACTTTTATGTAATCAAATATATATTTTTTTAAAAAACAATTATCTTCTTTTGGCTTTCTTCTTCTTCTTTTTTTAATTTAATTTAATTTAATTTTTTTTTTTTTTTTAATTTTAGTTTCTCCTATATTTTTTCTGTCTAAAATTTTTAAACTTTTTATTTTTATTAATGAAACTGTTTTTAGGTTTAATGAAATATTTTTTAAAAACATTTCTCTTCTTTTGTTTTCAATTTGTCAGTTCTATATATTTTTTTTGTAAATTTTTTTAACTTGTTAACATTATATTATTTTTTTAATATAACAGTTTTTTTTTTTTTTTAAATTCTTACCACTAATTTTTAGGTTTAAAAAAAATAAATAATAATAATAATTTATATATATATATATATATATATCATACTTTTTTTAGTTTATAAATTCTTTATTTTCTTTTATTGAAATAAGATAATAACTTGTTATTATTTCTTTTTAATGAAACTTTATTGTATTATTATTATTTTTATTATTATCATTATTTAGTAATATAATGAGATTTTTTATGCAATGTTCTTTTTCAGTTTAAAAAAAAATATATTTTATCTTGTGAAAAACATTTTTAGTCTGTTTATTTATTTATTTTAATGCAACTTTATTTTCTTACTCGCGAATTTCAAAAGATTTATTTTCCTTTAATAATTTTGGATTAAGTAAGGAATCTATTTAATACTGTCATATTTTAAAAGATATTTAAAGTAAAATGTTGAAATTTCTATTTTAAAGAAATAAAATTTAATTCATCCATTCTGCTAGACTTGCTTAGAGGAAAATTACATTGACTAAAATAATAATCATAGTCCTATCTAAAATAGAATTCCACTCGGCATCTGCTGTACTAGGCAATTTCGTTATTAATGTTAAATAAATTGTTTTAGTATTACCATATACCTATTATGATTTTTTTAACCACACCACAATATAATTCACCATATTCACAAAACTTTCCATTTTTTTCATATTGCTTCTTAAATATAATAAATCTACTGAACCAAACACGAAATCTTCAATAAATTAATTAGTTTATATCTTTTTATATATAAAAAAAAAGTATGATATCTTGCATTATTTACACATAACTACATCAATATTCTTAAAACAATAATTTGCGAAATTTCCTTATACATATTTTTTCATAACTCTGATAGAACTTTATAAAAATTAATTATCTTATAGTGACAACCTATATCACTAAAGTCTTCAAAAAGCAAATCTTAATAAACATGAAATATTTTCTTTATTTTATCACCTTCTTGTTGACAACTTTTTATTCGAAAACATGTTAAAAATTTTAGCCATGACATTTAAATTTTAACTTTATGCAAACACAGGTAAATGTCCTATAGTTATTACTATTATTTTTAATAGCTAAAATAATACTAAAAGTGTTTGAAATTATTAGCTTTATAATTATACATTTAAAAAAATAATGAGGTTTTAGTACCATTTATAAACTGGAAATATATTGTATTAATTTTCTTATACGATAAATAGTTTAAAAATAAATATTTACATATACAGTGAATTCATTTATAAAAATATAAGTTTTAACTGATACCTTTTTATTAGAGCAAGAATCTAACTAAATAACATTTATCTAAATTTTTTAAGCGATCAATAATAATAAAGTGGCAGTACATTTTTGAAACAAGCAGAAAATTATATATGCGTTCTCCAGAGATGCCAACTTCTAATAACAAGAAAGCAGGAGATTTTTTAACAGAAATCAGGAGACTTTTTCCAACAAGAAAGTTTGTAATAAAAATGAGTAAAATAATGCAAATTTAATTTTAAGTAAAGCTTTATAATCTTAGGAGGTATTTAAAAAGCATCAGTATTAAAATTAAATGAATAATACATGTTTCTTGCAGTTAAAAAAAAAAAAAAAAAACCTCAGGCATACAGTTGTTTAAAATTAAAGTCAAAACAGACAGATTCGATCATTCTGCTCCTAATATAAAACAATAAGGATCTTAATTATCTTTGTAAAAGAAAAGGTAATAAAGAAATGAAAATATCAGCTATATTCTAATGAAATTTGAATTCTTTAAGTTTTCAATAGTTATGGTATTTAAAAAAAATCTTTTAATAATAAGACATTTTTCATTGAACAAAAATTAGTTTCAAAGCACTGTATAGTAATTCATTCAAACTGAACTTGATAAATTGCAGGGTAAAATAGATTTCAATTTTCTTTCAAATTTTTTTACCCAATCCTACAAATTTTAAGCATAAATTATGCTAAGAGGAATAGATAAAAACTACATCAGAAAAGCAGGAGAAATGAGTAGAAAAGCAGGAGCATGGAAAAACAAGCAAAAAGCAGGAGACTTGGCATGTCTGCGTTCTCTATTAACTTAATCAACACATTCTGTTTATATTTGTATAAATACGTCATCTCATTTGGATTTTAACTTAAATAAATAATGATTATCACTGTGGTTTAAAAAAGGAAAAAAAAAAAAATGCCCACACATAACAGTTCTAAATTATAAATATTTACCGATTAAAATAAATATATCTTATAATGAAAATCATCTTTCAAAATGTTCACAAAAAAAAAAAAAAAATAATAATAATAATAAAAATCCACAAAATTTTGTAATAATATTTTTTTTTCATTGTAGTCACATTTCGTATATTTTCAGAAAATAAAAAATAAAATAAAATAAAATATCAGTACTAAAAAAAAAAAAAAAAAAAAAGGCATAGTATTTTTATTTACTGGAAAAACAAAAAACACTTCATTGAATTATTTCACACATCGTTTATGAATTCAATACGCATATATTTAAACTAAATACATTTTATAAAATGATAAGAGATCAAGTCTGTTTTCTCACCTTTAACCTAACATAAATTGGCCATTCATTTGAAATCATAGCAGGGAAGTTGTCCGGTTGAAATTTGGCATGTAATGTCTGTCTACATATACAAATAAGATATTTTACTATGTTATTATCTGTTTTGACAATTTTTACGTCTAAGTGATATTATTTTAATATAAAGGAATTTATATCAGATATGAGATTTGTTGGAACTTTTTAAATTTTTGAGATATTTTATTGTAGTAAAATTTATTTTAACTCTGATGCAAGCTGTCAGAAAACGCGATACAATTTTTAAATTAATTTGTCTTCTTATTATTTTTTCCTGTATCTGAGCATTCTACTTTCAAATATTTTCTAAGTTTATATATTTGAATTATGGTACCTTGCATATGTTTTGATTTCACTTTTTTGGAAAATCATCGAGTTTATTAAGAATATTTGAAAAATCGCACTATTTTTAAATTTTGTGCATAGGTTGAGAAGATCATAATATAGCACATTTACAATAGAAAAATAGATATAGAGCACAAGAACTTTAATGAATTAAAAAAAAAACCGCTTGCCACGAACCTTAATTTTCTTCCAATTCCTACTGTTAGTTCACACTCTCCCTCTTGTATAAATCTTGCAGTCGATTTTTAACTAACTTCCCGACTAGCTAGAAATTTGAAACTTTCAGGATTGCTCAGAACACGGCGATAACACAATACTTCGAAGTCCGATTTTTGAATTTTTGATTAGTTTTCTTATAATTAAAATATGAAAACAACAACATCCTAATAGCGTTACAATAGCCATTAAAATATTAGCTATAATTTAACTGTTGCAAAAAAAAAAATTACGAGTTCATTTTCTTTCGACAAAAAAATAAATTCATTTAATTAAACGTGAACATTAAAAAATTATAACAAGTTAAATTATGCATCTCACAAAAATTGACGTCATTATCGCTTTAAAAATTTTATGCACATTGATAAGAGCTCTATGATTCATCAGAAAATTTAAAACATGGTATATAAAAAGTTTTTTTTTTTTTTTTTTTTTTTTTTTTTTTATTATCTTATAATTATTTTTATTTCATTTTTCACGCGCGCTTTTTATTTCCTAATTCAAAATTATTATTATTTTTTTTTTCAATAGTGTTTGTAAGTAGGAATTTTCTTTTTATATTACTTGTTTTTCACTTGTATTTACACTTTAATTTAAAAATGCTTCTTTTAAAATAATTTTCTAATAATCTTAACATGAATTAAAAATAATCGACTATTAACTTTTCCCGGCAAATTAAATATTTCAAACAAAGTTGAATTTTATGAAAGTGTTGGCGTAACACCAAATGAAATTTCGAAATACTTTTTTGACAAAAAATACACAAGATTATTAATAAAATCATCCAACCTATACAGAAAAACGCTATGATTTTTTTTTTTTTTAAATGTGAATAATATGAAAAAAAAAAAAAAATGTATTGTAAATTGTGTTTATTTAACTTACTTTGTAATGAAAATAAAATTTGAACTACGACTTTATGCAATATTATTATGATATTATTATTATTATTATTATTTTTCTTTTTCAGAAAGTAAAATAATTCATAAATTATCCACTACAATGAGAACCAAAAGCATAATATTTTAATGTGTCTTATAATTATCTCTTCAACGAACGATTACCTTAGATTTTCAAATGAATGTTTTTAAAAAGTATATTTGATCGCATTTATTTACTACACATTATTATAAATGCAAAAGGAATATATCTAGACAGGCTATTTTTTTTTTTAAGAGTATTAACATAAACTAAAATATTTTTCACAAAGCCTTTTTGTCAAAAGATAAAATTACAATTACAGATAGTAATCTCATAAAGTAAATTTTCCATTAAAATTTCGCATAAATAATAATTATTTACAAACTTGTTTTTATAATTTTGCATTTTAAAAATCTGTATATGATATCATGCGTATGTGTATGACTTTCATCATGGAAATAACGAAAGTTATTATTAAATGTTTAAACTTTCAACATGATATTTCTAATAAGTTTAAGGAGCCGCATCTCCATTCATCTATTAAAATTAATAATAATGCAAATAGCATTATAAATACTCATATCCCAATTTCTTTTCTTTATCCTACGACTCTGCATTTTTAATTATTAACAAGTATTAACAGGGAGGAGGAGCCGCTCACCACTCCAGGAGCGGTGTCGAGCGATTCTAGCTATGCTAGGCCCCTCCTCCGGAACGTTCATTTAAAAAAAAAAAAAAAAAAAAAAAAAAAAAAAATAATAATCTGGTGTGTCACTCACACGACTTTCTCTTACCCTGAAATTTAATACTATAAATACAGGTTGCATATTAAGAGGTAAGATAACGAGAACTGTCATGTAAACCTATGCTAAACAATTCAAATTAGGCTTCAGAAGAGTTTTATACGATAATTAGTTCTGTGTGAGGGGGCTACCGCCCCCCTCAACCCCCCGTTTCATTAATGCACCTACATTTATATAGGATTTAATTCGGTTATTAAAAAATAATTCTGTTTTTAAAAAATAATTTATTAAAATTATTATTTAAAAAAATTATTTTTTATGGTAATGCAGACGATTTCCATATTAGAGAGGTAGTGTAACACTAAATATCCAAAAAAAGTCCATTTTACTCTCAATATTAAAAAAAAAAAAAAAAAAAAAAAAAAAATACGATTTTTTTTTCTAAGTTTTTTTTTTGTTAAAATTAAAAAAAAATCTATAACTTTGTTTTAAATTATCACAGATTTATAGTTCAACCATTCGTTTTAAAGGTATTCGCAAGCTCTTTTGAATGATACCCATCATGAAAATTTACTCCCCTCGAGGGACGACTTCCCCCCAAGGGGGGGGGGGGAGGCGAGGCTCCTACATACACAAAAAAAATTTCCCAGTTAACTATCTCTATTACAAAAAATATATGTTCGTTTCATTTGGTTTAGTGCAGTCTATAGACGTCAAACTCTACTTACCTGCAATTTCCCCCATAGACGTAATGTATTAGAATTCTCTTGATTGTCCCTGTACACGAACCATTTGCTTGATCTTAACGAAAAGCTTACTGTAGCATCCCTATATGATACACATTTAGAATACCAAGTTTGAACTTTCTGCCATAATTTGTTTTTGAGATATGCTGATAACAGACACACACACAGACCATTTGCTAAAAACATGATTTTCGTATTCAGGGGACCTCAAAACGTGTAAATATAACAAAATCTCGCGTTCGAAAATTTGACCCAAAAACAATACTTTCTCTACCTTATGGGTAAGAGAAAGTAAAAAAAAAAAAAAAAAAAAAAAAATACAAGGGCATTTTTAATGATTGGAAACTCATCACTATCAGTAAATAAAAAGCCTTTCATACGATACAGCTAAGATAACTAGTAATTACAATTTCAAGTAAACAGAGGCAGTATTTTAGAAGTATAACACATAGCAAATTTTTGTTTTAATTGTTTAAGTGTATGTCTTTTTTTTTTTTTTAATAAAATGTTATAAATTAGTACGTTTGAGCGATAAGGTTTGATTACATTCTTAATCAGTCATTATGAAAATTAAAATAATTCTTTTCATGGATAAATATTAACAAAGAATTTAAATAAGTGAACAGGAAATCGTACTTTTCATAAGTACTTAAATTCAAATGAAATTTTAAAATTTCAAGATATATTTTTTAAAAATCAAACAATATGTTTTTCTAATTTTATTTAAAAAAATAAAATATTTACTTACTTTTCGAAAGAAACTAAATTTAAAAAAATGTTTTATTTATCCTAAAATTTTGTTCAAAAAAAATAAATAAAAAATCGATTTCATCTATCCTAAGCATTTATTTTTAAAAGAGAAAAAATTCTACAAAAAACAAATGATGTTTTTAAGTCTCATTCAAGTATTTATTTATTTCATAACGTTTGATTGGAATTTTTATTTATACAACAGCAGTTTTTCAATACATTTTATTGCTAACATAGCTTTTACTTGAAATTAAATTTTCAAAGTGTTCTCTAAAATTTCTTTTAACATGACGTTTGTTAATTTGAGAATTTTAATTTAACCAATTTATAAATCGATCTTTCGATAAGTGTCTTTCATTTTTTTTTTTTTTTTTTTTTTTTGCCTTTTGACCCTCAAAGCTCTGGGCTTTACTACTCATGTCATGTGTACCTTTATCTCTCTATAAAGCACCTTGACACCCTTTCTCATTTAGTTTTTTTTGCTAAAATTCTCGAAATTTTTCATTTCTTCTAATGCTTACTTTTGAGAAAAATTTAAGTTTATATTAGTTTAAAAATTATTACTTGCGTTAAAGTTATATGAAATTCAAATTCTATTAATAATTTGATGACGAATGTGCCATCCAATTTTTTACTTTCCGAACACTATAGTGAGGAAAGTATTACAATCATGTCAAAAATCCGAATTTGAGATTTTGATGTTTCTATACGTTTCGAGGTCCCCTGAGTCCGTTTCCACTGTTTTTGCGATAATGTATGTATGTGTGTATGTCTGAGTGAACACGCTAGCGTCTAAACGCTTTGTTCGAATGAGCTGAAAGTTGGTACGTATATTGTAAGTTACCATAGTACGAACCCTATAGATTTTGGTGAATCTAGCACTTATAGTTTTTTTTTACAGGGACACCGGGCAAAATTCTTTATCATTATGGCCTATGGGACCAAATTTTTAAAAGTGCGATAGCGTCTAAACGCTTTATTAATCTGAGCAAAAAATTTGTACACATGTTATAGGTCACGGTTGCACGAACTGTATAGATTTTGGTGAATTTAGCACTTACAATTTTTTTTTACATGGGCACAAAGAAAAATTCTTTTTCATTATGGCCTCCAAATTTTTAAAAGTGCGATAGCATCTGAACGCCTTATTCAATTGAGCTGAAAATTTATATGAATATTATAAATCACTGTTGCACTAAATATAAGCATTTTGGGGAATCTAGCATTTATAAGTTTTTACAGGGACACAACGAAAAATTCTTTATCATTATCATCTTATGGGCTCAAAGTTCAGTAGCGTTGAATAAAACACCGTGTAATATGTGGAGAAAAATATTCAAACACTCCATTATGGTTTTCTATCTTTTGTTTGTTTAACAACTCCTCTTTCTTTACTTTATCTACAAAACTGTTAATTACTCAATGCTCGGAAAGTCGAGTGGAGTCATTCCAGATTTTTTTATTTATATGTTCATTTGTTTCAAAGTTATGCACAAAAGAAGAAAACGAGAAAACAGATTGTACCATAACTTTTGGAAGCTCAGTGTAAGATCATAGGTAAGATAATAGTTAGGCAAAATTGTTTACAACAGATATTCACTTTTAAGAAGATTTTACATAAAAAAATAAAATAATAATAATATTACATACATTTTAAATAGAAGTTAATAATAATAATAATAATATCCTTCATAAAAAAGAATTTAATTTAGTACCCGAGTTCTATTTGTTTCTCTTGATTCTGTTTAGTCCTTATTGTGCAAATTTCAATGTAATCTTCATCAATTGGTGACTATGTTTTTCTACTTATCTGAAAGAAATGGAATTCTGTACAATAAATAAATAAAATATTTGAAAGATCCGCGTTTGTAATGATCGATAGATGGCGCTTTTTCAGCTCTTGTTGTTAGTAAATATTACAGCCACGTGTATCTATTTTTGTTCTTTTTGTTATTCTACTTAATATTCGTAGTATAATTTCTCCGCCATTACATCATGGAAAATTGATTGCTTTTGGAAAAAAATATTTCAGTTTATTCAAAGTTCGATCGGAAGTAGATATTTAACTGAAGCTGAACAAATATTAGTTTCAAATCATCTGATGAATTCTTTACTTCCATTAGCCGAAGCAACTGAAATTTTAAATGTCATTTGGAAATAAATGGAAGCTTAATTCTGGATTTCTTGGTCCTTTGGAGTTACACTGTAGCACACAACAGTATGTGTTATCTTTTTTACCGGATTTATTCATTTTTATTCAATAAATATAAGTGAAACTAAACATCGGCTAGCAATGGCGGCTTGATGGAATTCGAATTAAAGCATGTTTATTGTAATTTCCCCTTAGCCCACCAGAGGGCGAGCATTTCATTACAATCGCGGATGCGGATAATAGATAACTTCAGCAATTTCACTTTTAAAAATGCAGAAGTTTATAAAACATTAACTGGGAATAATTCATTTCAAATTTTAAAGGAACTTGCATGCGATGAGTATTTGCAGGCCTTAGTCGATAAATAAGCACGAAAATATCCTAGTAAAATGAGAGAGTGATATAACATCTAATTATTTATAGATCTATTATACATCTAAAAATAAAGCAAAAATTTTCTGAATGCAAGATTTTCTCAGCTTTTATAATCGTTCAGTGATCTCTATATTTCTGACGTAAGGTATCATTCGCAGCTGGTTCAAAAATCTGGGATTATGTGAGCTTTAGCGTAAAGAAATGAATTAATATAATTCCTTTTGTATAGACACTGGCGTTAATACTTGGGTTATGTGTAAAGTTTTAAATGTGGCATCTTTTCCTTTGGTAAGATAAATCTCTTTTGCTGAATAAACTTCTGCAAAAAAAAATTGAATTGCAATTATAGATTCTGAAACCTATCTTATTTTTTCCCATCTTTTAAATTCTGTGATGAAATTTCATAATCTTTGTTGTTGATTATGAATTTTTATCTAATGACGATTATTCTGGAGGCCACAGTGTTGTTGTTTCAGTCACGACCTCTGAAATGGATAAACTAGACTGAGTATATGAAAAAAGATTTTGGGTATTATTTGGAAAATTTGTGGAATATAATGTAAAAATTATGACATACAAAATTTATTTTATAGTATATTACGCTACCTTTCCATAAATGACCGGACACTTTTGATTTCAGATGTTTTTTTCAAATATCTCAAAAAGTACGTTAAGAATCATCTTGAAACTTCAGGAATGTGAATAACATGTTACACCTTATATATTTCAGTGAAGGTTTTGCCCCGAAATTAAAAGGGGGATCAGTAAAAAATTAAATGAAAATGTTTGTGATCACCCTGTAAAAAGTAATGCTTGAAATGTAGTCTGTCTGTAGTATGTGATTATGGGTCTTCTTATTCTCTGCATAAAATTTTATGAGCCTACCACATATATTCATGGTTTCTTTAAAAAATACCTCCAAAAATTTGTCACTTTTTTTAACTATAACATGCGAGGCATTAAATCCAGTGTAAAACCCTTTTCAGAAAACTTGACATACAATGTTAGACACATCATACAGCAATCAGAATGCAAAATTATTAACCCTTTCAGGGGCGGTCTCCTCAGGGAAAACCTGGAAAACAGGGAATACTCAGGGAATTTGAAATTTGTTTAAAAAAGTCAGGGAAAACTCAGGGAAAATAAAAATTTTCATTAAAACTCAGGGAAAATCAGTTATAAAACCTGGAAAAACAATTTTTTTTTCTCTCTCAAGTTATGTTTTTCTTGTTTAGCTTCGTATCAAAATTTAAATAATGAATTATTGTGAAAATACGCATGTAAATATGATTTCTACCTAAATTTCTATTATGATCGGCAGTAATACGACATCATACAGTTGGAAGTAGCTGTATTTTGTCTTGTCTAGAAGAGCGTTTCTTGTAATATGTCGCTAATATTTTCTTGAAAATTGTCTGGGAACTCAGGGAAAACTCAGGGAATTTTTTTCCCATTTTTGAGTATGAACCCTGGGTATATATTTTATACCACATAATTTCACTTCCCAACTGCAAAAATTCATCCCAGATTTTTTTTAGAAAAAACTTACGTTTTTAACATATCAGAAAAGGCCGGTGTTTTTAACCTTGAAATTTAAAATATCTTTTAGTTTAATTTAGTTCATGATTTCCTGTGGCAGTATAATTTAAATGATCCAGATTGTCTTGCGTCGCAAAGGGTTAACTATCTAACGAAATATGAGCATTTTTACTAAATATTTTTAACTGCGCATGCGCTACCTTTAGCAAAATTTCATTTGCGTAATTTAATAGCCAAATATATTGAAGTACCTATGTAAGGAAAACCCAGAGAAGTATCGTGTAAATTAAAAAAAAATGTACGCGATAGAATGAACTGCTTTTCAGTTCTTCTCAAGAAACCAGATAAACTATAAGGGGTTTTACTCACATTTTTATTTTGATTCGGTCAATTTTAATACAGTGTTCGTTGATTATAAATAAATATTGAGAAAAACCCTTATTATTTTCCTTATTTTTGAGAAGAACTGAAATACAGTTCATTCTAACGCGTATAACTTTTTTAATTTGTAATGATATTTCTTTGGGGGTTTTTATTGTTTAAGTAGGCCAGTACTATCGGCTATTAATATTATGCAAATGAAATTTCGCTAAAGCTAGCGCATGCACAGTTAAAAATTTAGTAAAAATGCTCATATTTCATTAGATATTTAATGTTTGTGCATTCTGATTACAGTATGCTGTATCTAATGATATGTGTCAAGTTTCCTGAAAATGGCTTTGCAGTTTGCACTGGATTTAACTTAACACTAGCTTTGCACTGGACCTTGCATACTATAGTTAAAAAAAAACGACAAAATTTTTTGCATTTTTTTTTTTTTTTTTTTTTTTTTAAGAAACCGTTATATCTCCAGGAATATATGTTTTAGCCTCATAAAAATTTATACAAAGAATAAAACGTCATAATCACATATTACATCCAGATTACATTACTCAAACATTTTAATTTTTTACTGATCTTCCTTTTATTTTCGGGGCAAAACTTTCACTGAAGTATATGAGGTGTAACATGTTATTCACACTCCTGAAGTTTCAAGATGGTTCTACAAGTACTCTTTGAGATATTTGAAAAAACGTCTGAAATCGAAGGTGTCCGGTCATTTAAGGAAAGGTAGTGTATTATCATAGACACATCAAATGGCTAATGAAAAATTTTATTTTTTCCTAGCTGTACAACGTCAAACTAGTCCAATACTAAAAAGCCTGACAAAATACCTCAATAAATAGATAAATAAAAGTATATAATACATCCACAACAGGTATGCCTTTTTTATATAACTAGGTAGGTAACAGGCCTATTTAAATTCTAAAATTAGTTTAAAAAATAAATAAATTAGTGTGCTTAAGGTTGCATGACCGAAGTGTAAACTTCTATCGTGAAATGTATATTATTACCTTAAAAAATATTCATACCAATCACATGAAATAGAAAGTAACAAATTCTTCAACTGCTTTTAAGTAGTCCTGTACGTAGTCTATATATGTGCACCACTCAGTGCATTAAAATTTGGTATATTTAAAAAATGACACATCACAGCTGAAATGCATTTCTACTGATAGTCTATAATATCTCTCAATTTTGCGTGACTCTGCAAACAAGACATTAATGTTGTTCATATGATACTATTTTCTATAGAATACATGTTCTTGTGCACTTCAAAAGTGAATTTCTTTATATTTAGTACGGTATACGAATTGGTATACGAATTATACCCTTTTACAAATTCCGTCTATAGACTACAATGTGTTGGAATCTTTTTTTTTATGTGATTCTATGCATATAACAGAACCGTTAGTTTTTTAGGTGCCATTTTCAGTACTTTTCTGTTTGAGTCCATTTGGCAATTTAGTGGATTTTTCTCACGGTGTTCACGACAAACCGCCGAATTATATTCAAAACATTTATCTAAATTAGAAGCAGCCCTAAAAAAATAATTATGATGATTATTTATAATATATTAATATGATAAATATTTTAATATAAATTTACAAATATCTTACGCCACTCGTTTGTAATTATAACATTTCTAATTATAGACACAACAACACGATTTGTTGCAAAGTTACCTTCGCAATGGCAAAATTTTCTGTAGCTATCTGCAACAACAACAAAATGAAGTCTGCGACCCAAGAATGCCAGACCAAGTCTGGAATCAGAGAAAGCATCAGCAATTTATAAAATACACTAAGGGACCAAAAAAAAAAAAAAAAAAAAAAAAAAGCCGCACTTGGATATTTTCCATTTCTTTTTCTGCAATCGCCAATTTCATAGTTTTAAAAGTAAATTTTTGAACAGATTTTATTATGCTGTGTTCTACGTACAATTTAGGATTGGGCAAAGTATTAAAAACAAGATGCGATCGTTCGAAAAATTGTAATTTTAGAAAGTATTTCTAAAATGGCAAGAATAAGGCAATTAACGATACCACAAAAAATATTAATTTTAGAGTGAAAATCAAAAAAATATTTTAATACGTGGAATGTCAAATAGATTAAATATTGACGAAATATTGCTGCATTGGTTTTTTAGCAAGATATAAAAACTTTTGGCTGTTTAAACTGGAAATTTATCTCTAGGCGGTCACGTTGCTCATCCAATCTAGATAACCGCAAGTTAAAAAGCCAGTGCTTAAAAAAACCAGTTTGTATTACATTTGGAACATATAGAAGGGCTTCAGAAAAAGTATTTAGTAACATTTTTTTTTTTTTTTAAATACAGTGCAACAACGATTAAACAAAGCAAGTTTAACAGCCAGAAAATTTGAAAAAAAAAAAAAAAAATCATTCTTAACGAAAAGAATTAGGAAAGCAAGACTTCAGATAGTTAAAAAAATAAAAAAAATGATCAGTTAATTGTTGGTTTCTCTGATGAGTTAAGTTTTACTTATTTCGAGCTGACGGAAACAAGTAGGTCTGATCCCCAAAACGTGACCGACTTAATGAAAATCGCACTTTAAAAATAGTGACGCATTCTTCGTGCATTATGATACGTAAGTGCATAATTTTTCAATGAGTTGAGCACATTTTCATGTTCAAGGGATCAATTAAACCGAAATAAAACTCGGACATTAAAAAAATGCCTGACCGACTATTTTGGAGGTATTTCAGACTTTTCTACAGTCAGCATTTCAAGCTGATAATGCACCTTGTTACATGTCGCCTGTGATACGTTTATTTGATTCTAGTTGTTAAAATTACCTATCCATTCCCATGAGCATCTATAATCTTATAAGTTATCATAACTTTTTTAATTTTAAGTTAAATCCCACAAAGAATATCGTGGAATATCTTCTTTATTAGACATGAAAATAGTCTTAATCTCAATCCGCTCGAAAATGTTTAGTCTATGAAAGAGGGTGGGGATTCGAAATTTGTAGCCTACAACTTTGCAAGAACTAGAAAAAATTATTTATAATACTTGGCACAGTGAAATTTTTGAGTTTCATGTTAAAAAAACTGTAAAATACTATGGCATTGCGCATTAAAGCAGTAATTCCATATAAATATGGAATTATCCAATGCGTAATACATATTTTTATTAAGTAATTGTTTAGATCTAACAAATAAATAGTTTTATTTCATACATTAAAATATAACGTGTTTATTTCATATAATAAATCACAATAGAATACAAAGTATATGTTTATTATATTACATTTAAAAAGAAAATTTTATGCATATTTTTATTAAATACTTCGTAGAGTGTAATAAAGCGAATTATTAAATCAAAGATGTATATAGGTATCGTATTATAACTTCCGTATCATACAAACATAAGTTTTATTTGTTAATCATTAGTTTTGAAGTTATTACAAACGCAAAAGGTATAAGTCATTTTTTCTGCAGCGCGTTTTTTTTTTTTTTTTTTTTTTGTCCCTTAGTGCATGTAAAATTTGCATCTACAAGAAAAACTAGTATGTTGTGGCCACCACATGATTTTCTTCTATATTTTCCTATACAAATTCACTCAGTAAAAATAATTTATTAAAATTATTATTATTTAAAAAAATTATCTTGCATGATAATGCAGACGATTTCCATATTAGAGAAGTAGTATAACACTAAATATCCAAAAAAAGTCGAATTTATTCTCAATTATTAATTATTATTATTTTTTTTTTTATGAAAAAAAAAATTGGTAACTTTGTTTTAAATTATCGCAGATCGATGGTTCAACCATTCGTTTTAAAGATATTGACGAGCTCTTTTGAAAGATACCCATCATGAAAATCCCCCCCCCCTCCCTGCTCCTACATACACATTTTTTTTTTTTTTTTGCCCAGTTGACTATCTGTCTATTACAAATGATTCTTTTAAATTTCATAATGATTATTAAAAAATAATTCTCTTTATGCTCATTTATACAAAATTTTGTCCTATACCACCATGTTAAAAATTTAGAAAAAGCAGGATTTCAACGCAAGCTGTTGGACAATTTTTACCAAAAGTTGATAGGCACTAATTTATGTCAATGTGTAACTACATACCAATTTGTATGAAATTCTGTGCTGTAGTACCTTAGATACAGTATCCACAAAATTTTGTCACACACACACACACACACACACACACACAGACATTTTCTAACTAGTATGTTGTGGCCACCACGAGACTTTCTTCTATATTTTCCTATACAAATTCACTCAGTAACAATAATTTAAAAAAAAAAAAAAAAAAGTGGGACTTTGACAAAATTTTGGGTAAAATGTGAAAATTATTCTAAGTTTTGGGTAAAATGTGAAAATTATTCTAAGTTTTGGGTAAAATGTGAAAATTATTCTAAGTTTGTCAAAACACGGAAACCGTGGGACTTTGACAAAATTGGGTGAAAACTGCAAAAATTTGTTTAAGTTTGTCAGAACACGCAAACCGTGGGAGTTTGATAGAATTAAAAGGAGAGATAAAAAAAAAAAAAAAAAAAAAAAGTGGGACTTTGACAAAATTTTGGGTAAAATGTGAAAATTTGTTAAAGTTTGTCAAAACACGGAAACCGTGGGACTTTGACAAAATTAGGGGAAAAATGCAAAAATATGTTAAAGTTTGTCAAGACACGGAAACCGTAGGAAAATTAAGGGGAGAGAAAAAAAAAATTTTTTTTCTAAGTTTTTTTTCGTAAAAAGTAAAAAAAAATCGATAACTTTGTTTTAAATTATCACAGATTTATAGTTCAACCATTCGTTTTAAAGGTACTGACGAGACCTTTCGAAAGATACCCATCTTGAAAATTTTAATTTGTATGAAATTCTGTGCAGTAGTTCCAGAGATACAGTTGCCACAAAATTTTGTCACACACACACAGACAGACAGACAGACAGACATTTTCTAAAAATGGTAAAATCGTGTTCTACAGCTCTCAAAACGTGTAAATCCATCAAAAACCCGAAATCGAAAATTTTTACGAATCCAATACTTTCTTCTATTGAAGATAGAAGAAAGTAAAAAGGGTCAAATCATGTTCTACAGCTCTCAAAACGTGTAAATCCATGAAAAACCCGAGGTCGAAAATTTATACGAATCCAGTACTTTCTTCTATTGAATATAGAAGAAAGTAATAAGTTAAATGCGTACAACAAGTACAATAATCCAAAGGCATAGTGTAAATTATATTTTCAGCCTAGCATTTCTTTTTGAGATGTTAAATTAATCTGCAGAGTTTTAAACATCTGCAGCGCACACTGCCGTGCTGCACTGTTTCTGCTACTGAGGTTGCCTTCAATTTTGCCAAAGAACTCGAATTAATATTACACGCGTTTTCCGAAACCCTTTACTAAAAATGTATTTTTTTTTTTTTTTTTTTTTTTTTTTTAATTCTAAATATAATTTTTTAATTAGTAAAGGCTATTTTGTCGGAGATATTTGGTCCTGGAGGAGGGGGTAATTTTGTGGAGCTGTTTTGTGATTTTGACGAAACACGCTCCCAGTCTGTTTCGATTCTGATTACTATTACATCAATGGCAATAGTTGATGATGACGATAAAGTATTATATATGTATAGTGCAGGCCCTGACTAACGGAAGGGCATACGGGGCAAATGCCCCGGGCCCCTGTACAGGCGTATGCAAAAATTCTGCAACCTAAACAGCTCTTATGCGAATGCAAGGGGGGCCCCCCAGAATAGGCTTGCCCCGGGGCTCCAGATAGTCTAAGTCGGGCCCTGGTATAGTGTATACACAAACATAGTCGTCCTCTCTACAGCTTTATTTACTTCTATTTTCTCAGTGAAATTTGCACTGAGCTCTTATTACAGTGATAGTAATTTGGTGCAGGACTCGTATTACGTTTATGAAGAGAAAAATTTCTTAATACATCTTAGATTTAACAAGGAGAAAATTTCTTTTTGTAAATTGCCGTAGAAATTTTGCGTCAATCTACCCGTACTATTTACCGTAAATTAGTTAATTCACACCATTTTTTTTAGCTTTTTCGGCAGTCCTACTTTTTATATTAGATGTAAATTTTCGATATTATGTGTGTGTGTGTGTGTGGGGGGGGGGATTTGGGAACTAAAATTAATTTTAACATTTCAACAGCGGATTAAATAATAAAAACGGATGCCAAACTGTGATTTTGAAAGCGACGGCTGATTTTTCTTGAATTTTTAAGAAGCTGAAACTCTTGGACTCATGTTTACTACTTTCAAAACTTTTTGTTTAAGAGCAAAGAATATTTAAATTTTAAAACTGTGCGATTAAAATTTGATTGAGAAATGTGTATGCATGAAATATTTTTCTATTTTATAAAAATTTTTACCCAGAAATATTATTTTGAATCTAAGTTAAGCTTAATCATATCGGAACGCGAACGCCTACTGATAAAATATATTCCATTCTAATTAGTATTCCAGTTCAGACATCCCTTCGCTACATGCAAGCCTATTGCTTTTTTTTTTTAAATTTATTATTTCATTGTTCCTACGTGAAACTTGTTAACAAAAATGTGAAACTAAAAGTAATGTTACAAGATTCCATGAATGCTACGTAATTTTTTTGAGTTACCTTCCGTTCGGAAGCGCGGGATCTCTCCTAACTCTTTCATTGGCCGCCGCCCCACGGACCTAGACCTCATTATGACGTCATACACCCACGGATGACGTCACCTGTCAAAATATCTAATGTAGAAATTGCATGGTGCTCTTCGGCCTTCGTTTCGTAACGACTTGCATTATTTACCGAGTTCAAATGGCAGGTATGCTCTGAAATATTCAAAATATAAAATTTACTATTTATATCTGCTGCTTTCACAGTCACATTGTTTCATTAGTTTTAAATAGACGAAATGGGGGGGGGGGGGCAGATGACAAAAAACTATGTTTTAAATTTGATTTGCTTATTCGTTCATTCATTCATTCATTTATTATTTATTTTTTTCTGAAATGCAGAGTATATATATTTACTCTAATCAACGAAATGTACATATTTCGTTTACATATTTTTCATTTTTATATAAGAAATGAATACATATATTTAATATAAGAACTTCAAACTATGTGAAACAAGGACAATATCCAAACAAACGAAACTAAAATAACAATAAGAAGGAGCAGAGGTCACCACGACTTAAGACGAGTGGAGTGGATTAAACAAATTTTACTGGGGCAAACTTTCCCCAAAACATCTGCAAGATCTGCATAATGTCTGCATATGATAATAAATAAAAAGTTAAGATGAAATTTTAACTGGGTTGCCACGCTACCTGGAGAACCTGAAATATCAGGGATTTTGAAAATAAAATTGACTATAAAAATTAGGGAAAAGTCAGGGAATTTGAATGCTTTAGCCGGAGTCTGGAAAAGTCAGGGAATTTCATATGATGATTGCCAAAAAAAAAAAAAAAAAAAAAAATCCGCAAGCGTAAAATCATTTTTCGTTTTTTTTTTTTCCCCTCTTAGATTCCGCCATTTGTTTTAAACACCCCCACCCCACTTTTACGTTCATGAAAGAAATTTCTTATCTCGCTTATAAGCAACAGATGCTATCTATCACTATATGTAACTTTTGTGTTTTCAAGTGGTACCATAATGATTTTGCCCTCAACACAGCCAATGCTCAATATACGGTTAGACTGGAATTTTCTTAGAATATTTCTGGAAAAGTCAAGGAATTTCATTCTCTTGTTTGAGTGGCAACCCTGTTTTGATATTATTAGGTGGAAAAAAAAGACATATATATATATTATAATTATTGATAGTTATAAAGTAACTTTATATGAACTATATATATTGATTTAAAATAATTTATGATCCAATTTTAAATCAAACATTAATATTGTATTTTAAATTATTATCCACTCTGTACAGCAATACTTAATGATGACAGATCATAATCATAAAATACTGCAAATATATTTGAATTAAGTATAGTATTATCCGTAACTAAGCAGCATGATAACGGGAATAAAATAATAATAATAATAAAACCTAATAATACACACAACAAGTGCAATTTTCTTTTTATTTATTTATTTAATTATTTTTTAAATATAGTTTCAGCAGCCCACGCATCCATACAAGTCAACCAACGTCACCCATTTTCCACAGTCATTCTACAGCCCATTCATCCTCCACCTTTTTAATTTTAATTTTACTTTATTTTAATTATATATATATATGCCTGTACATACACACAAAAATATGTAATATATGTATAGATAATCAGAAAGTACAGTAGAAATATAAAGTTTATTAAATATCAGTACGTACAGTTTGAATTTAAAGATAATATCAGTATTCAAACATCTAATATGATCAAAAACAAAGACCACCCAAATCAAACCGAAAATTAAAAATTGTGAAATAATACCTAGAAAACTTGCTAATTAAATGATAAAAGTAGCTCGAAATGATCATGAAATTGCAAAACACTGAATGATAATTGTAATAATGATAATAATACAACATTATATATATATATGTATATATATATATATATATATATATATATATACAGTCGAACCTCGTTAACATGAATCTCAAGGGGGATAAAAAAATTTGTTCTTATTAACAGTAGTTCATGCTACCAGTATCTTCATATAACTAATCTCCATTTTGACGGGATTGTAAAAACAGCCCATCTTAAAAGCAATTCATGTTAACAGTGTTCATGTTAACAAGGTTCGACTGTATATATACATTAATGTGAACATCTAGAAAATTAAGGATAGATTAGGGAATAAATAATTTTTGGGGGAAAGTATCTGTGAGTAGTATCGTAGGTATCGTGCACAATGTCTATATATATGTATATAATGCCTCATCTTCATTTATGATTCTATGTACTTTGGTTCAAAAGTAAAATTGTAAGTGGTCTGAACTTCATTGCAATTTCAAACATTTCTTTTCTCAAAAGTGTTTTTTACCAGTATCTCCATGAGATATCTTACCGTGAAATTAACCTATTGGCTTTTTTATGGTGTTTAAAATGTTTGTAAAAACATATTTTATAAAATGAATTAATGGTTTAGAGACATTTCAAAATTCGCTATTTAAAAAAAAATATGTAGAACATAAAATTTTGAACACTTTCTAAGAGTTAAACGTTTTTGGAAAAGGAAAATTTACCGAATAAAAAGCTATCCTTTATTTATACAAATTTACGCGTGCAAAACTTTATAGCTGTATAGTTAAAGAAGTTTTTCAAATTTTGCGGATAGTGGCAAAAATTCACTTTTGAAAAAATACGCGTTAAAATTTAGAAATGCAATGAAGTTTAAAATTGACATCACTTACAATTTTGTTCATAACTTTTGAACAAAGTTGCAGAGTCATGAATGAGGCATCAAAATGTTCAGAATTATTTATAATTCAACACGCACATACATATATATCTATATAAATTCGATTTTTTTAAGGGTAAGACTCCCTAGAAATAAATAAGTAGTGCTGTGTGGGGTACCGAGTAATTGTAAGAAAGAATAATTGAAGCGTAAATTTGCATATATCTTGGGAAAAAAAAAAAAAAAAAAAAAAAAAAAAGCATTTTGAATCAGTGTTGCCAGTTTTGGGGGCTTTTTTTATCCAATATCCTCGATTAAATTTTAATTGGAATGGTTGCCTAATCACTTAGAAGATTAATTGTCTATTATATATATATACCCCGCGACAAAAAGATAGGTACAAAGGGTTTTTTCTTTGATTTTTCATAAAATAACATTATCTAAATTGTGCTTATCATTTATTATTATCATAAAATAACACTATTCCCGGATTAATTTTTGTTTTAAGACTAATTTAGAAAAGTTTTAAGACTAAAATTTTTCTAATTTAAGACTACACTCCGCGACAAAAAGATAGGAACAAAGTTTTTTTTTTTTTTTTTTTTTTTTTTTTTTTTTTTAATTTTTCATAAAATAACATTATCTAAATTGTGCTGATCATTTATTATCATAACAAAATAGTATCATATCAAAAACATATTCAATATTTGAATCGTATTCAAAATATTCATATTTAAAATAATCATATAAAAAAAAAAAACCTTTATTCCTATCTTTTTGTCGCGGTGTGTAGTCTTAAATTCGAAAAATTTTAGGCTTAAAATTTTTCTAAATTAGTCTTAAAGCAAAAATTAGTCCGGGAAAGTGTTATTTTATGATAATAAATAAATGATAAGCACAATTTAGATAATGTTATTTTATGAAAAATCAAAGAAAAAACCCTTTATACCTATCTTTTTGACACGGGGTGTATCAAATGTCACTTCTCAAAATTATTGTTGATAGTTGAATAAAAATGCCTGCAAATCTGGCAACACTGTTTTGAGCTCAAAATTTGGTAAAATGGAAAACACTAAGTTTTCAAGAAGTGTTTCGGAACTTTTGTTGTAAGTTAGTATAACGATTTTTGCTTTATTTTATTTTCTGGGTAAAAGCACTTGAACTGTAGATTGTTCTGAGAGTTTCGTAGGAGGCCTTTTACTAAGAAACACTCTACCTACTATTTAGTCACCGAAGCGGGAGAACCATCCCCTCCGTGGAGGATCAGAATTGTGATGGCATGTCACTTGAACATCATTATTCCACTGGCATGTCACTGGATCATTGGGGGGGGGGGGGGAGGTTCGTCCCAGACCGCCACTAATTATTCATTGTGCAGTACCAGTAGTGCGACGTTAAACCCAATCAACCAACCTACCTATATATTATTCATATATTATTATTTATTTACTTACTGGCTTATTCTCACATAACATTTTATAATTTTAAATTGCATTCAGTTTCATTTTTTTTTTTTTTTTTTCATTTTTTAATTAATTTAATTTTTTATTTTGTAGGTTTTAGCCAAAATATCTCCCATAAAATTGTATGTTTATATTCTACATGTTTAGGCTCATTGCTACATTTTGATACTTTCAACTTGGTAAATTACTTAAACCATGATAATTGATAACTTTATTCTTAACGGCCCTCTTCACTTACCGTCGCCGGAAGCCCGAGCCAATGTTATTCTATGGGGAAATTTTCTTTACAAATAACTTAACTAATACATATTTTTAAATTCTGTTTTCACATTCAAAAAATTCCCAACTGTTAAATTGACGGACCGTTTTTAAAAATGTATTTTTTTAATTTTTAATATTTTATTTTGAAGTTGAAAAATGAAAAAAATTCACATATTGAAATGAAAATTCGTATTTTGCAGCTTCCAAATAAAATATAAAAAAATAAAAAACTAATTTTTTAAAAAAGATCCGTCAATTTAACAGCTGGGAATTTTCAGAATGTGAAAACAGAATTTAAAAATATGTATTAGTTAATAAGTTATTTGTAAAGAAAAATTTCCCATAGAATAACATTAGCTTCGGCTTCCGACGGCGGTGACTGAAGCGGGCCCTTAAAATATTCTAGAATGCGAAATTATCATCCTAAGATAATTTTTAGAGCAAATAAAAGTTCTTGCACAAGACGCTTAATTTAAGATCCGCGAAATTAAATTTACATGTGAAAGTAGAACATTAAAATGAAATAACATCAAATATCATTTCAAATACGACAAGCTGTATTTATCTTCAGATCCTACAAATGTAAAAGACTGGTGGATTTAGATTATAACTTGTAAAACAACTGATTTGATTATTAAAATATATTTTTAATAACATTTTAGTGTATTTTATTTATTATTATTATTTTTTAAATATATAATTACTACAATTTAAGGTCTATTTTTTTTTACAGCTTTGATGCTTTGTCAGTGTCTTATTTTCATTAGTATTATTTCTATATAGTATTTCTCTCACGTGGTCCAGTTACGATTATATTTTGTCGAAACGATACGATAATGATCAAATTAATAAAATACGCGAGGGAAAAAAATTAATATTTATAAATGGGCAATATTTAAGCAAGCGGACTGAGCTCAGTGATCTAATAAGAAAAAATGACGACATTTGTCTGAGATTATTTTATGGAAAAATGCATTTTTAAAAGTTTTCTTCTTCAGTATCTTTGTAAACATTATTTTAAACATAGCAATACTTTAACTGACCTATATACAGAATGTGAATTATTATCATTAATTGACTAAAAAAAGAATTGGTAAAAAGTATAATCAAAATAGGAATTAGTTTTTTTAAAACAAAAAAATTCCATCAATATAATTAAATAAAAAGTCGTCACCAACATGGCGACAAAAATTTAAAAGACGTCATGGGGGTCCTATACTAAAACTATACTGCCTGCGGTAGTAAAAAACTGGGTCGTCAACCATGAATTTTATTTTGAAAGCTTTCTTTGAATGTCATGATTATGGCTTCACTATTGCACAATATTAATTTGATTCTAATAACAGTTTGGCTTCTAATAAATTAAATTTTAATTATGGGGTGAAATTGGTATAATATTTATGAGTTTCAGGTTTTAAAGGTAACTAACAATAAATAAAGTGCGAAAATTTCGCACGGGCTTGCTAGTATAATTAAAATTTTGTTTGCATTAAATTTACATACGTATTTTTTCTTCCCTTTGGGGTGGGGGTCTTTCCACTATAGTGAGGAAAGTATTGTAATCATGTCAAAAATTCGAGTTTGAGATTTTAGTGTTTCTACACGTTTTGAAATACCGTGAATTCATATTTACTATTTTTACGATGATGTATGTGTGCGTGTATGTATGGGAGTGAACAAGCTAGCGACTAAACGCTTTGTTCGAATGAGCTGAAAGGTGGTACATATGTTATAGTTCACCATATAGCACGAACTGTATAAATTTTGGTGAATCTAGCGTTTATAGGTTTTTTTTTTTTTTTTAACAGAGACACAATTTAAAAAAAATCATTATGGTCTATATGGGCTCAAATTTTTTAAACTGCGATAGCGTCTAAACGCCTTATTCAGTTGAATTGAAAATTTATACACATGCTATAGGTCACCGTTACACGAAGTGCATAAATTTTGGTGAACCTAACACGTTTAGTTCTTTTACAGGGACGCAACGAAATTTTTTTTAATCATTGTGCCCAACTGGTTCAAATTCTTTAAAGTGCGATAGCGTCTAAACGCCATATCGGATTGAGCTGAAAATTTATATACATGTTATACATCACCGTCACACTAATTATATGAATTTTGGACTATGTAGCACTTAGAGTTTTCTTAAAGAAACACACACACACACACACACAATCTTTATCATTGTGGCTTATGGGCTGAAATTATTTAAAATGCGATAGCGTCTAAACGGCTCATCTGATTGAGATGAACATTTATCTATATGCAACAGGTCACTGTCGTATAAGCTATATAGATTTCGATGAGTCTAGCACTAATATATTTCTACAGGGACACATCGGAAATTTCTTTATCATTATGATCTATGGGCCCAAATTATTTAAAGTACGAAAGCGTCTAAACGCCTTATTCGATTGAGTTGAAAATTTACACATGTTATAAGTTACCGTTATATGAACTACATAGATTCAGGTGAGTCTAAAATGTATATTATTTTTTACAGGGACACAACGAAAAATTATTTATCATTATGCCCTCTATGGGCTGAAATTTGTTGAAGTGCGATAGCATCTAAACGCTATATCCGATTGAGCTGAAAATTTGTATGCATATTTGTATACATAGATCACCTATACACGAATTTTATGAATTTTGGAGAATCCAGCATTTTATAGTCTTTTTACAGGGACACAAAGAAAATTTCTTTATCATTGTGGCTTATGGGCTCAAATTATTTAAGTGCGAAAGCGTCTAAACGCTTGATCCGATTGAGCTGAAAATTTATATAATAGTTATAGGACACCGTCGCACGAACTGTATAGATTTTAGTGAGTATAGATTTATAGATTTTTACAGGGACACAACGAAAATTTCTATATCATTATTATCTATGGGCTCAAATTATTTGAAGAGCAATAGCGTTAATTTAAACAACATGCTATATAGAGAAAAATATTAATATACCCTATTGTAATTTTCTCTTTTGTTTATTTAATGATGTTTCCTATTTAATTTATTTATACAACCATTAATTACTGAATGTTCGGGAAGTCGAGTGGAGCCACTCCAGTTTTTATAAATCAATTTAGTTATTTTTTAATAAAGCTTAAATGTTATATCCAATTATTCGAAACATTCTGAAATATGTTTCCCATTTTGCTTGTATATTTTAGTTTATATATGATTGTTACTGGAATTTTGTTGGATGGTTTTTTTTCTTTTTTAGAAATTTAAAGTTGATATTCACTAATTAAAAAACTGACTGTGCTTTTTTTTTCAAAGAATCACCAATCGCATTTTAATAGTGGCTGAAACTGCAGTCGCTTATAGATTATTTTATTTTAATAATACCATTTTTTTTTTTCTTTCTTTTTTCTGATCAATTTATATCTTTTTTTACTAGTTGAAGGCTATGCTGTAGAAAGGAGGTAGCTTCGATCTTTAAAAAAAATTTCAATAAGTGTAAAATCATTTAAAATTTCAACATTTTAATTTTAAATTATGTAGACTAGAAGCATTATTATTATTTTTATGAATCTCTATAGTTATTTTTTTATTCATTAGGGCTAAATTTTCACTCAAAAATTCATCTTCTAAATAGGATTAGAGTTACCTCATTTTTTTAAATAAACGCTTCAGCTATGATGTTGAACGTATGCAATACTAAAATTTTTAATGATCCATGTTATCGTAAAAAATAATATTATTAAAAATATAAACCCACACAGCAATTAAAAAGAAAAAAAAAAAATCCTTTGGTTTTTGTACTTTTTTCTCTCTTAGCATTAGATATAGCACTACGATGATGGAGGAAGAACGTACAACCCTCATCGTTGAAAGAAAAACGACAGCGAGGCGTGCAATTACATACAGAGTGCCAGTTAACCCTTTGAAGCAGATTTCGCATCAAACATAATTTTTACACTTTTTTGATAGTTTTAAGTTATTTTAGATCTAAATAAGTGGAAAATGTTATATTTAAAAATTTAATTAATTTTGGTTCTAAAATATAGAGTGGGGCACCGGTGTCCCTTTCTGCGTTAAAGGTAAATTCATCATGGGACACTGGCGTCCCATGAATAAATATTTTCACATATTGCACTTATTTACAATTACTTAGATATAGGAGTAGCAATAATTCATTACTGATCTTTTTTAAATAATCAAATTTAATTAGAAATAAATTTTTGAAATTGGTTGATAAAATTTTTTCAAACTACTTTTATTTAACATTTTTATTTTAGTAAAAAATTTACTCTGATAATCTAATAGATTTTTTATAGTAACTATTAGACTCTCTTTTATAATAAAAAACTATCATATAATAATAATATTTGAAATAAGAGCGTCAAAGAGTTAAAAAACATTATAAATCTGCATAGTGACTAAAATATATTAATTAGATGCATTTTATAATTTATTAATACTATTTTTCTCTTATCTTCTTTTCCTTTTTTTTTTTTTTTTTTTTTTAATGCAGAACGTTTACGTTTACGATATAAAAATGTTAACGCGAACGACGTGATTATAAATGTTGCGTGTACATTAAACACACACGCACACAAAATTGCGAATATCATTTCGGATAAATATTTTTAATACAGTTATTTAAAAAAGAAGAAAGGCATGTATTAAAAGCGTTCAAGTATTAACTAGTGGATCTGCAGATCAGGAGCCTCAACGTCCTATTTACATCAGACATTATTCAATAGGTCATTTTTATTTATTCCTTATTATATAATCGTATATATTGATTCGATCGACTTGTTACCATAATCAGATACATTCCTGAGGGGGGCTACCGCCCCCCTCAACCCCCCGCTATGTCTCTATTTGCATATCCTATAAAGTGTTACGGAATTGTAAATAATTGCATTTATTTTTGTATCAATTCTTTCAAAGAAGTTTAGTAAAGTTAATAAAATGCTAACTTTGTGCATTTTTAGTCGTTTTAGCGTTAAAATAGCCTAATTTTCCCTTAAAAACATTTAAAAAAGCTCCAATAAGGGAAGAAATGGATTTGGCGCCAAATTTGGCGACTGTTTCCCTCCTTGGCGATTTTTTTTGGCGACCTTTGCGAGAAAATCCTTATTAGGGATATACCAAATATGGAAGCTCTAATCTCATTATGAGATACGAGAATTTTCCAGAACAGTCTGTGTTCGATAGAAAAGTATAAAAGGAGCATTTTTTCGCCAAGGCAGTCAGTCTCAGATCTGTGTCAGTTTCGTGAAATTCTTGCTTTGCTTTGAGCCTCTTTAGATGAGACTTTCTTTATGTGTTATTGCTAAATAGTTTGTACCGTTGTTTTGCTGTTAACGGCTGTTGTTTAAGCTGTGTTTACTGGTTGAATTGAAGCTGATACTTGGTTTATAGACCTGTATTTTTCTGTAACTTCCTGTGAATACATCACTGAATTTCTGCAAGTTTTGCCTTTCATTCTCGGACAACTTACGCAGCCCCAAGTACGCAACAATATGTATTCTTAATGAACGACGGTCTTGTATTATTTCCCTGAAATTCATAAATACCAAATTTCATAACTACCAAATTTCATACAAAAAAAAAAAATTACATAGCATATCGGAAATATTTTGCGTAACCTTTAAACTAATTTCCAATTCTATGCCCACAATTATCAACAAGAAAACATGCTTTTAAAATTCTAACATAAATTCATTATATTTGATGGGGTGTAACCATGTTAAAATAAACTTTTAAGAAATATCGACTATAGACCGTAATAGTACGAAATTATTTTATATATCCCGGAAAAGTAGCCACAGTCATTATAAACGCCAATAATAAGAATAAACTTAATTAATTATAACTCATTAATTTTTCAAACTAATTTGACATCATTCGGATGATTACAGTACATACTCGGAATTATTTTGTGTGGTCCCATAAATTATTTAGCCTGTACATAACCTTTTTTAAGAGTAAATATAATTTTAAGCATCTTTATAATGTATGATAATTTTATTAAGTTCAATGCAGCATAAACGCATTAAAGTGCGCTCTTAAATAAACGTTTGTCCATAGGCTCTAATGCTACGAAATTCATTTGCGTGTCTCTGTAAACAAACCATAAACATTCTATACACCTGTAAAAACTATTCAGCTTACTTTGCGTTTAAAATTAATAATTGTTCCAAATTTAACATCGTTTGGATGACTACGTGACATTGTCAGAACAATTTTGTAAGGTCCTGTACATTAATTAGAAAGCTTAAGAGCACATATTTTCTTCAAACAACATAAGTTAAACATCTTACTCATGTACGCTAGTTTAATTTTCTTGATTGCAAAGTAAAGATGTTAAAATGCGTTTAAACGCAATTCACCTCATACGCCGTAATGTAAAGTATTTTGGCGTGTCCCTGTCTACAATCCATACAATCCATAAAAAGTATAGGCCTAAAAAAATAAATAGCTATTTCTATACCGAGCCTGAATATATGTGTCAATTTGCAAATCAATCGGAGAATTTTTGCGGCCGCTATTGCGGTACATACAAATTCTTCCCATAGGCCGTAATGATAAAAAAAATTTGGCGTGTCCCTGTACACGAACTGCAAATGGAATGCACACCCAAAACTATACAGCTAATTTCGTGGGGATCATGAACATGTGTACCAAATTTCAAGTCAATAGCGTGATATTTGCGGCCGCTACCGCACGACAGACAAACAGACGGACGGACAAACGGAACACAAAATCCTTTTGAGTCTCAACAGAGGCCCTCCACTGACGTTTCGGTAAAAATTCGAAGTCAATAGCTTGATTTTTGCGGCGGCTATCGCGGTACATACAGATTCTTCCCATAGGCCGTAATAATAGAATGACTTTGGCGTGTCCCTGTACACGAACTACAAATGGAATACACACCTAAAACTATACAGCTAATTCCGTTGGGCTCATGAATATGTGTACCAAATTGCAAGTCAATAGCGTGATTTTTGTGGCCGCTATCGCGATACATACAAATTCCTCCCATAAGCTGTAATGATAAGAAAAACTTTGGCGTGTCCCTGTACACGAACTACAAATGGAATATACACCTAAAACTATACAGCTAATCCCGTTGGGCTCATGAATATGTGTACCAAATTGCAAGTCAATAGCGTGATTTTTGTGGCCGCTATCGCGATACATACAAATTCCTCCCTTAGGCAGTAATGATAAGAAAAACTTTGGCGTGTCCCTGTATACGAACTACAAATGGAATACATACCAAAAACTATGCAGCTAATTTTGTGGGGATCATGAACATGTGTACCAAATTTCAAGTCAATAGCGTGATATTTGCGGCCGCTATCACACAACAGACAGACAGACAGACGGACAGACGGAACACAAAATCCTGTTGAGTCTCAACAGAGGCCTTCCACTGACGTTTCTGCAAAAATTAAAAGTCAATAGCTTGATTTTTGCGGTGGCTATCGCGGTACATACAGATTCTTCCCATAGGCCGTCATGATAGAATGACTTTGGCATGTCCCTGTACACGAACTACAAATGGAATACACACCTAAAACTATACAGCTAATGTCGTTGGGCTCATGAATATATGTACCAAATTGCAAGTCAATAGCGTGATTTTTGTGGCCGCTATTGCAATACATAGAAAATCCTTCCTTAGGCCGTAATAATAAGAAAAACTTTGGCGTGTCCCTGTATACGAACTACAAATGGAATATATACCAAAAACTATACAGCTGATTTCGTGGAGCTCATGAACATGTGTACCAAATTTCAAGTCAATAGCGCTATTTTTGCGGCCACTACCGCGATACATACAAATTCCTCCCATAAGCCGTAATGATAAGAAAAACTTTGGCGTGTCCCTGTATACGAACTACAAATGGAATACATACCAAAAACTATACAGCTAATTTCGTGGGGCTCATGAACATGTGTACCAAATTTCACGTCAACAGCACTATTTTTGCGGCCGCTATCGCGATACGTACAAATTCCTCCCATAGGCCGTAATGATAAGAAAAACTTTGGCGTGTCCCTGTATACGAACTACAAATGGAATACATACCAAAAACTATACAGCTAATTTCGTGGGGCTCATGAACATGTGTACCAAATTTCAAGTCAATAGCGCTAATTTTGCGGCCGCTATCGCGCGACAGACAGACAGACAGACGGACAGACAGACACAGCCCAAAACCGTTTTGAGTCTCAATGTAAGGCCTCCACTGACGTTTCGGCAAAAATCAAAATTATTAAGACAAAAATAAATGAGCATACAAGATCTCGAAAAATTTCTATGCATTTGAAAAGGATGTAGTAGCAACTACGTTCCAAAATATCTAACAAGGAAACATTCAAAAGGTGTCATTCTCAAAAAGTATTTAAAAAAATATATGTGATTCTACTCTTCCTAAAACACCAGAAAATGAAAAAATTATCGGCTGAAATTAATTACAGCGACCACAAAAAATTATCAAAATTAAGCATAGTTGGCGATTTAGCGCTATTAGACGATACGTTTGCTTCCACCGAGATTGCCTTGTACGAACAGAACCGTGTTTTGCTTTTCCGCAAAGTACTCAAAATCAATCGCCTAGCAGTGTGAAATCGCCAAGTATGCTTAACTTTGAAAAAATTTTGTGGTCGCTGTAATTAATTTCAGCCGATAATTTTTTCATTTTCTGGTGTTTTATGAAGAGTAGAAACACATATATTTTTTTCAATACTTTTTAAAGATGACACCTTTTGAATGTTTCCTTGTAAGTTAATTTGGTGATAACTTTCTATAGTGGTAATGTAGACTGAAAATTACTCTTTTGAAATAATGGCACTAAATCTTTTCCGTAAACGAAAAAAAAAAAAAAAAAGGAAAAAGTGTTGACGGCAGCTGTGTTTGGGGAATGGTTTGAGGGAATTTTTTTCAAGAATTATCTCTGATTTTCAGAACTTAAGAAATTGACTGATACAGAATTTATGTAAGGGTATTTTGTTTTAATTGAAACTTATAATTCTCAATTTTTAATTTCACAAAGGAAAAGTATTAAAAAACTCGCTGAATATAGATATAATTTAACTCTTAATGTTTCTATGATGTACCATTAAAAAGTCTTTTCCCGCCTTTTATTCTGCATCTGCATGCAGTGGCGGATCCAGAACTTGACTTTTGGGGGGGGGGGGGGGGGGGGCTAAGATTTTTCAAAGTGTTATTCTAGACCAATAAAAAATTTACAGTTGCAATTTTCAATTGTGAATGTCAGTGTTTTGGGGGGGGCTTCAGCCCCCTAGCCCCCCCCTTAAATCCGCCACTGTCTGCATGCAAGTCGCAGTTTACAGGGACTTTCATATTGGGTTTTCAACCTTAAATGATTATTATATACTTTTGTCATTTTTTTTTTCCAAATTTATTTAACATTTATTACAAAACTGCACATAAATTTATGTGTAAACGTTTATGTGAATGGAGGTGATGAACATAATAAGTAAAATTTGTTGTATCAGATTAATTGTATTTAGAAAAAAAAAAAAAAAAAAAAAAAGAAAGAAAGAAAGAAAGACTGCGTTAACAGAATATTTTGAATGTGGTACTGGAATTATGATCTAAAACATAAAACATGCCGATACTGAATGTGAAAATAAAATATAAAACAATATATACTATAGCATAAAGTATATGTTTACTAGCAGACCCGGCCACGCGTTGCTGTGACTAAGTTATACGTTGAATTATACGGCTGTAAACCATTTAGTACAGTCAAATTATTATTTACGAACAAAGACGAAAACGTTGTAGTCGATGTAAAAACCCACAGGGTTGAGATTTGAAACTTAGGTCAAAATTTGGAAGCGTTTCGTAGTGTTGATATTAAGCACAAATTAATTTTATTGTAGGGTCCTATAAATTTTAATGGAGAAGTGATATATATTATTTTTAATGCTACTTTGGATAAAATTGCTAAAATGACTAATATATAAATTAAATTCTATTAAAATAAAAGTATAAAAGAAACAGACGATTTTAAAATAAATTTTTATGGAGGAGTGAAATATAATATATGCTATAATGGATAATTTTACTATAAAATGACCTCATCATTTTAAATATTTTAAAGAGGGCAACAGCTGTAGTTATAAAAAGTAAAACAATAAGGCTAAACCAGAAAAATAAGTAAATTTGATAAATATTTTAAAACTTTAAAATTGGAAATCTTATGAAATATTGGACATTTAAAGTAAATACATGTATCATTTTAAATAGAAAAAGATTTTGGAAAAGTTTAGTGTATTTTAACGAAGTGATGAGAAGTTTTTGAGTATGTTAAAATTTTAATAGTAAATTCAAGTTAATAAAGATGGGAAACATTGAGGATTAAGATAAGAATAATTATAAGATTAAAAAAAAAAAAAAAAACTTTTTATATACCATGCTTTTAAATTTTAATATACTAATAATATACTAATTAAAAGGAAAATGATAAATATTCTATCATAGTTTGAAGTCAAATTTGTTTTCAAATGTCTAAATAAAATATCTGATGTAAGATACTAATATTTTGCAGCGGAATAGATTTCATTTCTGTCATCCTTGGCGAAAAAAAAAGAATATCGCCAAATTATCTGGCGAAAATATTTAATTCCTTTCAAAAATCATGGTTATTTTAACAACTTATATTAAAAGAGTAATGAATAATATGAAACAATATTTCGTACAATACATATTACATGTCATACATACGTACAATGAATAATACATATTACATTTCGTACAATGCATACATCTGGCATGTATATTTTCGTGTTACGCTTTTGATCGCCAAATAATAATAATAATAAAAGCCAAGGGCGACAGAGTTTTGAAATTTAAAATTAAAATTTTGTCAATTTGACAGCAAAATAATTCAATCTAACACCCGCGATAACTAATACATATCTATACCCAAATATAAGGATTAAAATCGGGAAATAAATTTCCTCGGTTTTTAATAATTTCTTACAAAAAATCCAGTGGGCAATTAACATAGGGAATCTTTTTCTTGGCTGCACAGACGGTCAGTGAGTCACGCTTCGCTTGCGTATAGAACTCATAGATATAGTATAGCATATATAGAATAGAGTGATCATTGGGGAGAAAAAAGTTATTCCTTTTCATTTGGGAAAAGACGACGTTTTTGCCAAAATATGGCCGTCTTTCCCCGAGTGAATACACACGGGAATACATACTAATATTTTAGCAAATAAAATTTATGAATAATTTATTTGCTAAAGGGGAATGGAAGACTCCAGATACAGTTTCAAATTCCTATTTCTTTCTTTCTTTTCTTTTTCTTTTTTCTTTTTCTTTTTTTTTTTTTTTTCAATACCACTTAATGGCTGTTTCCAAAGCTTTTATTTTTTTTTTTTTTTTTCGGCATCAAAAATCATTGTACAATATGGGGATGAGAGATCTATATATATTACTATATCTATGATAGAACTACATTAGCACTTTATCAATGTGTATAAAATCTTTAAATTGATTATGACGTCAATTTTCGTGAGATGCATAATTTAACTTTTTATAATTTTTTAACGTTCACGTTTGATTAAATGTATTTATTTTTATGTCAAAAGAAAATGAACTCGTATTTTTTTTTTTTTTTTTTTTTGGCAACAATTAAATTAATGGAACTCACAGATATTTTGGAGCAACTTTAATAAAGGTCTATAATTAACAAATAATTGCAATAAAACAATATTGTGACAATAAATTGAGATAAAAACTATCCTATCTCTCAAGTTGGACCAAACTGCACACAGTGTGCAAAATTTCATTAAAATCGGTTCCTTAGTTTAGGAGTTTACCCCGGACAAACATCGTGACACGTAATTTATATATATATACAGATAATGGGTAATAACGTCAATAATGTAATGTCTTAGGCATTTTAGCCGTATCTAAAAATCTAAGGAAACTTCAAGGTTTTTTTTCTCTCCCTTTCCTGTCTTCCTCAGACATCTCAAATCGAAAAAAATCACCGAAGGCCTTGAATGAACATGTTTTATATTTGTTTCGGAAAGTATAATAAACAGTTGTAACAGCTGTGTTTATGCTTTCTTTAAACTATTTTACAAAAGCAATGTCGACTAATATAATTTTTCAATTTTCTGGAAATTCACGCTCGAAACTCATGTTATTGTCGCTGGAAAAATATGTTGAAATAAAGAAAAGAAAGTATTCATGTTTTCAAAACAAAGGTTTTTTTTTTTTTTTTAAATTTTTGAATATGATTCAAATATTTAATATGTTTTTGATATGATAATATTTTGTTATGATAATAAATGATCAGCACAATTTAGATAATGTTATTTTATGAAAAATTTAAAC
This sequence comes from Salticus scenicus, assembly GCA_963930645.1. NCBI lineage: Eukaryota > Metazoa > Arthropoda > Arachnida > Araneae > Salticidae > Salticus > Salticus scenicus. Next base: position 110,248,996 of record OZ005656.1, read on the forward strand.
AAAACCCTTTGTTCCTATCTTTTTGTCGCGGAGTGTAGTCTCAAATAAGAAAAATTTTACTCTTAAAACTTTTCTAAATTAGTCTTAAAACAAAAATTAGTCCGGGAATAGTGTTATTTTATGATAATAATAAATGATAAGCACAATTTACATAATGTTATTTTACGAAAAATCAAAGAAAAAACCCTTTGTACCTACCTTTATGTCGCGGGATGTATGCATACCTATCTGAGCTATGTGGTGAAATCGCCAATATCAAGTGGATCTATTTTGATAGTTTTACGCATGATGAAAACCGTTATGAAATTAATGCTCTCGAAATTGCTAGTTTAGTGTACGCAATTTAAAGATTATTAGAAAATATTGTCTTTCATTTTAATCTTATTAATTTAAATTAAAATTGCTTTATTGTAAATTAGTGGGATTAATTTTCACACGATTTTAAAATGTTAACGACAGCTAAATAAGCTTAGTTGTTTTAGAGCAGGATGAAGGTAACTGAATTCTTCTTGTTTTTAGACACTTGTAGTCAAATTTTTATTTTAAAACCAAACTTACTTGTGAAATGTTTCCGTGTTCATGAAAAATTCTTTCAGTTTCTCATTGTACTATGTTTTGAGGTGTGTGGAATTCGAAAATCTCGAAATCGATATGATGCCCGTTAGTTTTTACTTCCATTACTCTACTACCGTAGGGTAATGGAAGTATTGTATTCGGTCCAAAAATTCGATATCGAGATTTCACCTAATTTACACATTTTAAGGTCCCCTGAGTAAAAAAAAAAAAGTGTTTTTTGGTAATTGGTCACTGCGTGTGTGTGTGTATGCATTTGTGTGTATGTATGGAATCTTCTGGCTATCATATCTCCGAAACTAATAAAGATAGAACTACAAAACTTCAGAATTAAAACAGATCTGGTGTACAAATGAATTTTCCAAATTTTGGTGAAAATTGAAAAACCGGAAGTAGGGCATCGGAAACCAGAAATGGGACTGTAAGACCGTATCTCAAAAACGGCTCTAACGATTTTCTTCAAATTTGCTATATAAACACTCTATTATAGATGTCTTTTCGAATGATCTAGTTGGTTAGTTCAGGAAAATTGATAGGCGTCCTGTATAAATAGCTCAATTTCAGATCTCGGAAGCGCGTTCTTTTAAAAATGGCTGTACGGATTTTTTTTAAACTCGCCAAATGAACTTACTTTTAAATATCCTTTTTTATGTAATTATTGTTTTCCGGTCAATAATTGAGTTTTGGTAAAAGTTGGTATCTCAAAAACGGCGCTAATGATTTTCTTGAAAATTGTTATATAAACACATCCCTTTCGCATGTGTTACGTGGTTATTAGCGGAAAATTAACAGTCATCCTGCTTAGGTAGGTCAGTTTTAGATCTCGGAAACTGGTGTTCCAAAAAATAACTCTACCATTTTCCCCTTATTTTTTACCTCGCTGTATGTAAGCTTCGTTTTATATGTCTTTACATGTGTATAAGTTTCTCTTACTGGGGAAAAAAAAATATGTTTCTACTTTTTTAGGTCACTTTTATGTCTTCTGATCACATTATTTTAGTCTGTGCTGACATTATCTTAAAAACTAATGATCGTAAAGTATCACTTGCGATACTAGCAAGAACCCTATTGAATTTCAACATTCTGCTTTGAAAACTTCGTAAGTTATTCAAAGTTAATATTTTTTTTTTCTTAAATATGGGAGAATAGTGCGAAATTTCGCATAAATGTGTGCAATATGAGGGATATTGTCATCGCAAAGATGTCAGACACTTTTTAAATATCAGTTATGACACTGGTGCATGGATATCATTGACGTAATTTGGAAATTTGGTAAGTCATTTGAAACTTAAGATTTCTTAACATAAAAGAATAATGCAAAATTTTACATAAACGCGCATTAAAAGGATTTTTTTCATCGCAAACATGTCCATTTAGCTTTAAGATATCAATATTGCTGTGAACATTATTGAATATCAACATTCTACTTTATATGCTTCTTAAAGTATTCGAAGTTAAATATTTCCATACCATTACAGAATAGAGCAATATTCCACATAAATCTTCATTATAGGTATTTTTTCTGAAAACTAAAATATAAAATTAATCAGCAAATTAGTATAAGATAATTGTATCGAATCGAAGAAACAATAATCAAATGATCAGCCAAGTTTATTTCTTTTAACATGTACATAGTTAAGGCCTGTAGTAGAAATTTATGAGAAAAGTATATGATAGGGAACTGAGCAGAGTCCACCTAGGCCAACTTGTTTGTTATGTATTTCGTCTGAAAAAGTTAATGCAGAAGAGGATGTAGAAATTTCAACTTTTCGTTTATTATTTAATACATATCTAATTATATTTTGCTGGTTTCAGTCAAATGCAATACATTTCGACTTGATTTTTTTACTTTTCTTTTTGTGAATTATACCACTTATTTATTTGAATTATGTTTTTCATTACCAACCCATATAATGCTACCCGTAATTTAAATTTTTTTACTCTATTTAAATTTTCATTTTTTTTCTTCATTTTTTTTTTTTTTTTTTTTTTTTTAACTCTTTCGTTCTACATTTCTTCCTTCAATGAGGAGATTCGATGACACAATTTTCTTGACCCATGGTTTTCTCAGTTTCATTTAGTAGAGAAAAACTTAATGGCCTATTTTTATCCCGGATGCGAAAATTTTTTACTAAAACTCGAAGAGTAACCATTTTTTCAAAAAAATTAGTTAATTGCGTGTAGTAAATGATAAAGGAAATTATTTCCAGTCTTTAATTAAAAATTATCGTCTGCTCTGAATTGGTTGGCTTATTAACTCTTCCTGTTATTTTATACCTTGGCTATCCCCCCTCCTTTCTTTGCTTGTCGCTTTTGGTATCCGGTTACTGTTCCTTGAGATAGTGTCCTGAATAGCCGAAAGGTGAAGTACCTTGATGCTTTATTGTTTTTCTGCTTGTGTTTCAGCAGATCGAATGCGGGGCACCAAATAGAAAGGTGTTACAAATACTTTCGCTACCAGGCCTTACTTGTGATAAAAATGGCAACACGCGCTTTCGTTTACATTCTTATTTAAATGGATAGATCTTTTCAAGGTCTTTGTGCGTTTCTCTGTTTCGTTTTTACACGTTAATTCATTTTGCATGCGTTTGATTTTTTTTTTTTTCTTTTTTTCTCGTGTTTATTATTTACAAAAATGTTTGACTGTAGAATCAATGTTTAGCAACATTTTAAATTTTGTTACAAAAAAATAAAAATAAAATAAATAAAATAAAGCACGCAGTTCGCATAGATGAGAAACTCTTTCCGGGGTTGCCACACTACCTGGAAAACCTGAAGAACCTGGAATAGTCAGGGAATTTGAATATTTTAGCCAGAATCTGGAGATGTCAGGGAGTTTCATACGATGATTGCCCCCCCCCCCCAAAAAAAATAAAAATAAATAAATAAATAAATAAATAAATAAAAAATAAATAAAAAAATAAAAATAAAATAAAATAACAATAATTTTTCCTCTAACGTAGTCATTTTTCGTGTTTTTTTTTTCTTATCTTCTGCCATTTTTTTAAACAAAACTTCTTAGAAGGACCTCCATCAAAGGCAATCTCTTCTTAGATCAAAGTAATATGTAACTTTTATATTTTCAAGTAGCACCATAATTATTTTATCCTCAGCACAGCCAATGCACAATATATGGCTAGACTGGAATTTTCTTAGAGCACGCAGGGGTCGATCCAGGCAAAATTTGGGTCCCTATTGCGGCCCCTTCACAAAATTCCCCCAAGTAAAAAAGGACCCTTCACAAAATTCAAATTCATAAAAAGGGACCTTTCACAAAATTTAAATTCATAAAAAGGGACCCTTCACAAAATTCAAATCTATGAAAAGGGACCCTTCACAAAATTCAAATTCATAAAATGAGTCTCTTCACAAGAATTTTTTATAAAAATGATCCTTTTATTAAATTTTTTCAGTATTATTTTTAATTAATGCCTTAATTTGTCTCAACGAAACTATTAACTTGATATTAAACATTACATAAAGTGATTGTAAAAATGAAAAATTTTACACAATATTTTACTTTTTCACAAAAATATTTTATATTTCACAAAAATAAATAAAAATTTCACAAAAAATATTTTGTTTTTCACAAAAAAGGGACCCAAAAATTAAAACCTAGCACGTCTGGAAAACCTGGAAAAGTCAGGCAATTTTATTCTCCTATTTGAGTGGCAACCGTATCTTTCAAACTGTGCTTGTACTTTACATTGAACAACTTTCAGCATATCTCTGGGGCAGTGTTGCCAGATTGGGGACTTTTTTTATTCAGTATCCACCACTAAATATTAATTGTAACGGTTATCTAATCACTTCGAAGATTGATCATCTATTATGTATATCAAATATCATTTTTCAAATTTATTGGTGATTTTTGAATAAAAAAAGTCCCCAATCTGGCAACACTGCTCTGGGGTGACACCTCAAAATATATTACCTTAAAAAAAAAAAAAAAAAAAAAAAAAAAAAATCTGGAGTGACTCCACTCGACTTTCTGAACATTGAGTAATTAACAGTTTTGTAGATAAAGTAAAGAAAGAGGAGTTGTTAAACAAACAAAAGAGAGAAAACCATAATAGATTGTTTTTCTCCATATATTACACGATGTTTTATTTAACGCTACTGAACTTTGAGCCCATAGATCATAATGATAAAGAATTTTTCGTTGTGTCCCTGTAAAAACCTATAAATGCTAGATTCACCAAAATGCTTATAGTTAGTGCAACAGTGATTTATAACATTCATATAAATTTTCAGCTCAATTGAATAAGGCGTTTAGATGCTATCGCACTTTTAAAAATTTGGTCCCATAGGCCATAATGATAACGAAGTTTTCTTTGTGACCCTGTAAAAAACCTGTAAGTTCTAGATTCACCAAAATCTATACAGTTGGTGCAACTGTGACCTATAACATGTGTACAATTTTTTTGCTCAGATTAATGAGGCGTTTAGACGCTATCACACTTTTAAAAATTTGGCCCCATAGGCCATAATGATAAAGAATTTTTCCTGCTGTCCCTGTAAAAAAATTATAAGTGCTAGATTCACCAAAATCAATAGGGTTCGTACTATGGTGACTTACAATATACGTACCAACTTTCAGCTTATTCGAACAAAACGTTTAGATGCTAGCGTGTTCACTCACAGACATACACACATACATACATACATATATCATCGCAAAAATAATGAAAACGGACTCAGGGGACCTCGAATCGTACAGAAACATCAAAATCTCAAATTCGGATTTTTGACGTGATTACAATACTTTCCTCTCTATAGTGTTCGGAAAGTAAAAATTGTGGAAGAAGAAACATTCTAAATTTATCTTCATAGCTTTAATCTAATGAAAAACATTAGAAAGATGGCTTTTGTGTAAACTTGTATTTCGTGTAAAATTTTTATAGTCAGGCATTATATAGTATTCGAAAAAGGTCTTGATAACATTGAAAATTTGCGCTGAGCAATTTTCAGTAATATCCCATATTTTTTCTGAATAACTTCATGCGGTCCTCGAAATCGATCACTTATGTTAATCATGACTTATTTTACAATAAAAATAGTTTTGTAAATCATAATAATGTATAGTCAACAAGTTATTTACACCCTCCCCCCCCCCTTTTTTTTAACTGCAAATTTCGTAGATTATAACACATCTGCAGCATCACTCACTGGTCATGAATTTTTTTTTTAGGAAGTCCCTAAAAAGTCCCCCAAAAATCACCAACTTGACTATCAAATACTCTGTAGACAGCCTGAATCAGAAAATATAAATAACTTTAATAAATTATGTTATCTTCAATGCTTCTAATTAAGTGAAATTTAACCGAAAAGTTAACGAGGCCATTAAAAATATCTTACTTGTGTCGTGTTTAGTCGATACAAATGAAAAATAGAATAAAGTTTATTGCAGTAGGTAATAAGTATCCGTAATGATTGCACATTGTTCATTAGATAGACCGAAAAGACTTTTTTTAGAAAATCGCTTAATACTTTAGATTTGTTGTTTAAGAGCGTACAATATCTGTCTTTGCCGCCAGAGAAAGCTTATATTCTATGGGGAAATTTGTTTATAGAAATACAGTGAAACTTGGATAATTCGAACTTGTTTAATTCGAAATTCTGGATAATTCGAGTTCTTTACTCGGTCCCTTGAATTTTGTATTAAAATAATGTTAAAAAATCATGGATAATTCGAATTTTATTTTGGATAATTCGAATTTTTCATGCGATTAACTTTAAAATATTACAGTAAAAATTTTTTCCCAAGATTTTTCTCAGCTAAAATGCATTATTTATTTTAATAGTCTTTCAAAATAAGGATAAGGAAATACAAGAAAAGTCCCTACCTAGTGCATCAGAAGATATGGTGCATATACATGAACTTCGAGGGATTTTTGAATTGAAAGTCATGTCTGATGTAGAAGATTCTATTTTTGTATCAACTGATATGTTGAAGTCATATGCTATGACACAAAGATTGTACTTGAAGAATCAATAAAAAATATCTGACTATTTCTTTTAAAAGTGTCGAATAATTAAGCTCATAAAAAATATTGATTTAATGGGAGGGGGAAGAGGATGTAGCAATCTTCTTAGACATAAAGTTTATATGTTAAATCTTGATCGTAGAGTTTTATTTTTTTTTATTTATCTCTTCTTTTTGACAAAATAGCATGCTTGCCAACATTCTAATTAATATTCTGTAGTGTTGTTAGACCTGCCCTTTTTTTCACACCAGTAAATTTTTAAAGTAATATTTTGCAAATGCAATTACGATTAAATAAGAAGAAAAATACTCTGAAAGGTTAGTGGTGTGAAAAAGAAGGCGGGGCTAACAATACTATGGAATTTTCATTAGTATGTTGGCACGTATGAAATAGTATATGTAATTCGAATTTTTGGATATTTCGAATTTTTCTCAGGTCCCTTCAACTTCGAATTATCCAAGTTCTACTGTAGAATTACTCATTACCTAATGTTTTTTTTTTTTCCCCCGTTTTCACATCCGGAAAATTCACAACCGTATAATTTGAACTCGTTATCTAAAAACTGATTTTTAAAATTTTTTAATTTTCCATTTTAGAACTAAAAAAATGCGAAGAAAACACTTAGCTCATTTTTCGCTTTTTCCAACTCAAAAATAAACTAATTGGCATAGGTGGACTCTGCTCAGTTCCCCATCATATTTATGTTCTCATAAATTTCTAGTGCGAAACATATTATAATCATGTTAAAAGAAATGAATTTGACCAAAGCTTGATACGGTGACAGAATGAAATCCCCGCCTAATAGGCTATCCACCGTTCACTTCGATATATTTATCTTATTCTACCTATTAATTTATTTTATCAGGGTCAATTCTGTTGCTTAGTTTTCATGCTACTATTTCCAATGCAATAATCCTCAAAATTCATATTTATATGAAAAATTTACAATTTCGATATGTTGATAAAATCGTAAATTACGAATAATTTACGAAATTCTCCTATTAGAAAATTTGTATTCAATCATGTTCAAACAAATATCATAAATGTAATTTTGAAGTTGTCTAATGTATTTATGATCCTCAAAAAGGAAGTTTATGCTCAATTTTGCCTTATTCTGACATGTTAAGTAAATCGTAAATTCCAAATAACTTACGAATTTTTTTAATTGGAAAAAGTCTATGATATTCATCCAAAATAATATTTAAAAAGTGGTTTGACATCTTTACGATGAAAATATCCCTCAAGATTGACGTTTATGTGAAATTTTGCTCTATTCTGCCATGTTAAGAAATTCGTAAGTTTCCAATAACTTACGAAATTTTTATATTGGAAAATTCATAATCATTAATATTCATGCCAGTGTTCTAAATAATATTTCAAAAGTAGTCTGACATCTTTACGATGAAAATATCTCTCAAAATTGACGTTTATGTGAAATTTTGCCCTATACTGTCATGTTAAGAAATTCGTAAATTTCCAATAACTTGCGAAATTTTCAAAGTAGCATATTTATAGTTACTGATGTTCATTCCGGCATCAAAACTGATATTTTAAAACTGGTCTGACATTTTTACAGTAAAAAGTTTCCATTTAATGCACGTTAAGTGAATTTTTGTCCTATTCTCCCATGTTAAGAAAATCGTAAATTTCTGATAACTTACGAAGTTTTTTAATTCTAATGTTGCAAATGAATAGGGTTCTTGCCAGTATCGAAAGTAATATTTTAAAACTGATTTCACCTCTCTACGATCATTTTTTCGTGAGATATCGTGTAAACAGACTAACACACTAACGGATTGACACACTAACGGACTAACACACTAACAGACACCCTACAGACAGACACCATACAAATTTTGTCATTTTCGGATTCCTCACACCTGAAAACGTATAAAAAAGTCAAAAAACGGAAGCCGACATTTTTCACGATTATACCTAAGTTCCCCATACCTATAGTATGATGGGGAACTAAAATAACTAATTTTTAGAAAACGAGTATAAGTTATACGGTTGTGAATTTTTCGAATGGGAAAACACAATAATAATAATAATGCATTAGGTAATGAATAATTCTACAAACAAATTTCTCCACACAATAACATGGGCTTTTATTGCCGGCGAGGATAAGTATTGTACGCTCTCGTGTCTTGTGAATATCCTGAGACTGAAAAATTATATTTTAATGATCGTTTGCTTCTGGTTTGTTTTGATTGAAATGGATGATTAACAATTTATTTTGAAAATTGACTCCTAAAATTGGCACATGATTTGAAGGTTACAGCGTAAAAATACTCGCATCAACAAATTATTAAGCGGTATAAAAATGAAGGCTATTTAATTTTAAATAAAAATAATTTTAATGTTTTAAATTCTAACCGGATAGAAACATCTATCTGTAAGAATTTAAAAAGAAAGTCACAAAACCATATTCTAACACTGTTTGAACGCGGGTAAATATCTACCCGCAATTTTCTCTGATTCTGAAAGGAAGTCCAACTCTCGAAACTGGAATTCTGGCTTATTTTAAAGAATTGAAGTTCAAATGAAGACAACAAACCTAAAAGTTCACCTGTGTTTGCAGTATATTGCGGGGAGAAACGCACTGAAAATTAATTAAAAATATATAGTAAATGAAAGTTTGTGATTAGTAACACGCGATAGTACATAAGTGTATTTAAGTGATTATAATAATACAAATTAAAAAAAAAATCTATTGCTCATTCGTTAAAAAGAACCATATGAAATGGCTTCGTCAACATATTGAAAATATGTATTTTCAAAATTCATGATAATTGCAGATTTTTGTAACAGCGGTAAATTAAAAATAAAAGTCTCCTAGTAAAACTAAATTTAATTCATTCTACTATAACCAAAATAGTTTAGAACTAACATACAAAGAGGAAATTCTAGCAATAAATAGAGAGGACATAATACATTTGAATTTAATATGAACAAAAAGCCTCTAGCCACACGTCTAAGTAAGCCAAATATTGCCTGTTTGGTAAAGTATTATACGAAGTAGTAATAAAATGTATCCAATTTAATAAAATAACTCTAAAAATCATCTGATACTTATGGTCTATTGTACGTTCTATTTATCAAAATGGGGAACAAAGAAAAAAAAAAAAAATTCCAAGGACAGTGAACGGACTCTGTGAAGTGATCCAGAAATAAGAGGGAGATATTAAAAAAAAAAAAAAAAAAAAAAAAAAAGTTTACATTTTTATATAAAATTCAAATTGAGTTACAATGAAGAATCAAAGTTTTTACACGGAAGCAAATAGCCGCAAAAAATATACCATTTGTGCATGAAAATTATTAGTTTCCTTAAAGTGCAAACAACCTTTTGTATTTTTTGCATTAAAAAAAAGAAAAAATCTGCACCTATGTCAATACAGTCATTGAAGTCTGTTGTAAATTTCGATCATTGCCCAGTGTGAATCATGGTGTTTTCTCTGCGAGTACCTTAAAAAATTAGAAACAGTTTTTTAATTAGAACTTTCTGATGTATTTATACGACAATTGTCTTAAATTAACTATAAACTTCTATTAAGAGCTTATCAAAACACTGAGGTATACTAATTAAACGCACGCTCTGAAAACCGGATACTTACATCAGCGACATTATTCAATTTGGTAAACCCGAGCTAGGTTAACTGTGACTTAATCAAACAAACAAACAAACAAAAAAAAGAAAGCTCTCTCGATGCAAGTGTGGCGAATAAGAATGAATCAGTCTTTTCTCAGAAAACGCTTCCAAAAAACACAACAAAGAAATGTTTTGTTTTGCCAATAATTCGTTTTTTTATTTTTCATCGTGTCTCAATGACGCGGGAACATTTCCTTCACATCGTAGTGAACTTCCTTCCTGGAGGAGGGGGAAATGACTCCCAAGAGCATGGAACATCTCCAGTTACACCACATCTCGCGACATCATCAAAAACGGTATAGTTTTATATCGTGGCCACTGCAACTATTAACGTTGTTCATCTCGCCACAAAACGTAGCTATCTGGATTGATAAATGAAACTGAAAAAATCCCATAAATTTAATTAGCGCGCTGCGTGTTGCACTTGTGGCCATTTCAAGACCGTGCAATGTGCCAGATAATGTAGACGAGCCTGACTTTTTTTTTTTTTTTTTCCTGACAATGTATGTATATATATATATATATATATAAAGGAATAGATTTTCACAATATGTTATACTATTTTAGTGTAGAAACACTTATCAATATTGAAAAATTCTTCGTATAGAGATGCGTCCCACAATCCCTTAGAGCGGTTCTGCGCTCAAAGCTGGTAGACATGAGGTGCCGGGTTCGATGTGAAAGAAACATATCGACCGATTTTAAATATAAAATAAAAGAAAGTGCTTCATTCACCTTTTTGGGTTAACTTTAGGTTGTCGCTCTACGGGCTTTTGAGCACTGAGGTTAATCCGAAGGGGATCTACAATACACCTTTTGAAAGGGTAATATATATATATATATATATATATATATAGTTTATATATATTTAAATATTGCATTTGCATCATGTTTAATACTTTTGAACACCTGCTGAGGAATTCCCAGTTTGCTGCTTTTGGAGAATATTGTATATATTGTTTTTTATTACCTTTAATATTAGTCCATTTTTCTTTTATTTGACAAATAGAAATAACCAGAATATTTTACAGACTTATACCAATTGATTTGTAGAAAGTTTTTACTGATTTTGCTTAATTCCTTGAACATCTCGCGTTCATGGAATAGCTTAGAATTCAACAAATAAATTCTAATGATTTGTATGTAAAACCAAAAACGAATGTTTAAAATTACATGTGTAATAATACAAGTGCATATTTATTGTTTGGCTTAATGCCTTTTCATCTTGCAGTTTATCTAACCATCATATTTAATTTTTGCATGGATCTGTGCATATTTCTCTTTCTTTTCTTTCCTGCTCTTTTCTTTTCTTTTCTATTTGTTCATTTATTTTGACACGCAGATAGAATAAAATTCAAACACTTTTCAGTTTTAGGAATTAGAATGACAAAAAAAAAAATATATATATAAATGAAACATTCAAGCTTAAAGAAAGATTGAAATTTTTCTCTTTCTTTCTCTTAGGCATCTCTTGCTTTAAGCCTTTTTCATATCTGAATGTGCTTGTTGTATTAGTTAATCTGCAGTACTTATTTTTGCTGTTATTGGTATTTTTCAATCAATAAAATCGCTTTTTTTTTCTTCTTTTTTCTCTCTCAAACTTATGTTTTTACTGTGATGCATTTCTTGGTATAAAAAAGAGCTACTTAATCGTTAACAGTTCGACTGTTAACATACACCCATCCTCTTTGCTATAAATACTAAAATGTGCTAATTCTAAGTTCAGTACGTGTCATATAAAAACTGCAGTAAAAAAGAATGGCTAGTTCATAAATAAAAAAATAATCACACCAGAAAAAAATATATCTTAGAGCGTTATTTGCTGAATCTGCAAAAGGCAGAAAAAGGAAAGATATTTTAAGAATGAGGTGAAAAAGTAAAAAAATCCAAAAATATTAATTATGAGATGTGATATTGTCTTCATTGAAGTAAGAAAAGCCCAGAGCTAAAGTGATTTGAAGATAGGTGCAGTATTAATCAATTTTCTCTAGGTGTAACCAATTTTTTAAATGCACAAATCACCAGATATTTTTTGCGATTTAGTACCTTTATTCTTTCTTTCGAAAAAGACGCCATTTTTTCTTTCTTTTACTTTTTTTTTTTTTTTTTTTTTACTCGCATTACATGCTTAATTAATTGATTAAAATTTGGATTCATAATTACCGATTAACAGTTTTAGGGCTGTTGAATGTGAACGGTAATCTTGATTTACCAAAAACCAGGACTTGTTAAGTATGTAAATTATCTGCCTTTTTATGAATTATTACTTTATTATTATTTTTTCCATCCTCAAAAAAGCTTTCTTCCATTACGCTTATCTTTCATCTAAATCACGTGCTTGATTAATTGGTTAAATTTTGAATTCGTTATTTCTTTTTGATAATTGGCAACGGACCGATCTATATTGCGAATACGGTATTTGCGAGACAGAACTGCGGAAAATGTGAAAAATAACATAAATTTTAACGATTGATTTACTTTTTATTTGTTTCAGATAATTCTCTGAATAGGTCGACTATTGTATAGTTAACGCATATATAACAGTTTTCACTTATTAAAATAGTTTATTAAAAATTAGGGATGGACCGGATATCCGGAAAATATCCGGTATCCGGCATATCCGGCTGATTTTTCAATATCCGAAATATCATCGGATATCCGGATCAAAATAACCGGATATCCGGTTAATATGCCGGATATCCGGTTTTTTAATATTTGCTTTTTTTTTTTCTTTCATTAAGATATGGTGAGAAATGCGAGAAGCAACTTTTCTCCCTCTGTTTGCGGGGAAACTTCAAAAAATAGCTTCTTAAATCACGTCACTAAATCAATAGTATCATAAAATTACACATTTGTGTCTCCGTTAGTTTGACCTGGCATTGCTGAGCGAGCAAGCACGTCAGTCAGGAGATCTGCCTTTATAGATGTAGATTCCTGCAATTCATTTCTTTTAATTAAAAACAAGTATGTTGTGGAAATCACAAGACTTTCTTCTATATTTTCCTATATAAATTCACTAAGGGCAAATAATTTATTAAAATTATTATTTATTAAAATTATCTAACATAATGAATACAAATAATTTTCATCTTAGAAAAAACTGACATTAAATATTCAAAGAAAGACAGTTTTATTGTGTACTAGCAGGCTTTGCCCGCTTCGCTGGTCATTATATATTTAAGGAAACTCTTCTCTATATCGCTTTATTAAAAAAAGAATAAAAAAATACTGAAATCGCTCAAAAGCTCTTCTTGTGTTCCCGCTGCCAGTTTGACATAAATTAGTGCCTATCGACAGTTGGTGTCAACCAATCAACAGGTGGCGCTGCTATGCAGCGACTTCCACAATTTGAAAAAAGGCAATATCTGAGGAACTACTATGCGAAATTGCATAAAAATTTACATGTGGATGCCCCTTGACATAAGTTACAGCGGATCCACTTTTGGAACTAGTTGCTCAATAGGCGGCGCTCCTATACGGCGATTTCCTCAGCTTAAGGGAAGATTCAAGGTTCTAATGTGTATAATCAAACAGTACTTGATATGTGAGAAAGCCTTTATGAGACATTACACCGATTCAATCTGGATGTATATCTACCAATATTTTGCGCTGCTATAGGGCAGTTTTTTCCAGAGAACGGGAATGCATGCTTCAACTTCTATGGCATTTAGCTGTACGAAACTTCATACATGAGATAACCAGTATGAAAACTTATTTTTTAAGGTGTTAGTTAAACTGTGTTTCTTTGAATATTTAGTATTAGTTTTCTCCAAGATAAAAAATCGCCTGCATTCATCATGGTAGATAATTTTAATAAATAATAGTCTTTGTAGTTTATTTTAACTGAGTGAATTTATATAGGAAAATATAGAAGAAAGTTTTGTGGTGGTCACAACATACTAGTTTTACTTTCTCTTACCCATGTAAATGGTAGAGAAATAATGCTTTTAGGTCAAATTTTTTAAGTCGAGTTTTTTTTTTTTTTTTTTTTTTTACACGATTTAAGGTCCCCTGAATCCAAAAATCCTATTTTAACGGTTGGTCTGTGTGTCTGTGCGTGTGTCTATCATCAGCATATCTCAAGAACAAATAATAGCAGAAAGTTCAAACATGGTATTATAAATTTTTATGACATAGGGATGCTACACTAAATCTTTCATCAAGATCAAACAAATGATTCGTATACAGGGACACCCAAGAGAATTCAAATACATTGCGTCTATGGGGGAAATTAAGTATATGCTAATTTTCGTCAAGGTGCATCTACATGTAAATTTATATGTAATTCTGTGCAGTGGATCCTTAGCTACAGCCTTCTCTTAAATTACGGAACTCGCTGTACAGCAGCACCACCTGTTGGACGATAAGTATTCAAATTGAACTGGTATTAGGACTCATAATGACCTTCTTACATATTAAATTTTATTTGATTGTACGCAATAGAACCTGAGATATAGCCTTCTCCTTAATTTGCGGAAATCACTGTATAGCAGCGCCACCTGTTGAGCGGTTGACAAAAAAAGTTGGCAGGCACTAATTTAGGTCAAGTTGCATCTGCGTATGAAACTATCTACATTTATGTGCAGTAGTTCCTAAGATATAACCTTCCTTTATAGCAGCGCCACCTGTTAGTTGATAAGCATTCAAATTGCACCAGCATAATGACTTACAATGGTCTTCTTACATATTAGTTTTGTTTGCTTATACGAAATAGATCCTGAGATATATAGCCTCCCCTTAAATTGAGAAAATCGTTGCATAGCAGTGCCACCTTTTGAGCAGTTGACACCAAATATTGATTGACACTAAATTAGGCCAAGTTGCATCTGCATATAAATTTATATGTGATTTTAAGCATTAGTTCCAGAGATACAGTTGCCACAAAATTTTTGTTCTCTCTCTCTCTCTCTCTCTCTCTCTCTCTCTCTCTCTCTCTCTCACACACACACACACACACACACACACACACAGACGGACAAACATTTTCTAAAAATGATCAAATCGTATTCTAGGCCTTTCAAAACGTGTAAATCCATCGAAAACGGAAGTCAAAAATTTTTATGAATCCAATACTTTCTTTTATTGAATAGAGAATAACGTAATAAAATAAAATAACTCTTCTTAAATTATTTATAAATACCTTACACAAGCTTTTCATTTAATTTTTTGGCTGATTAATTTCAGTCACCCCGTGACCATCCTCACTCCTCACAGCCAAGACAAACGTCGACGTCCTTCTGTTTATAATCCCGCGGAATGCTGTGGTTGTCACTTCGCTTCACTTCAGAGTTTCGCAAGATCTGTTGCCATGCTGCAGGGATGATGGAATGTTCTCTATCGTTTACTGTGTTAGCGTTAGTAATAATTTCGAGGGCCTCCCGTTTTAGAGCGTAATTATGGTTATTGTAGGGTGCTATTTTTTTTATGTTAATGGAGTTAATGTTTATAGGGTTATTATTGTGGGTGGCGGAGAAAGCGATAGAGGTTTTTCCTAATTTAAGATCTGCACGGTGTTCTTTTTCTCTTTCGGCGATTTTGCGTTTGGTCATCCCAATATAGCAGGCTTTATTACCATTGATATGTTCAAAGTTGATTTTATATATTCCGGAGATTTTATATAAAACGGGAGGCCCTCGAAATTATTACTAACGCTAACACAGTAAACGATAGAGAACATTCCATCATCCCTGCAGCATGGCAACAGATCTTGCGAAACTCTGAAGTGAAGCGAAGTGACAACCACAGCATTCCGCGGGATTATAAAGTATAAACAGAAGGACGTCGACGTTTGTCTTGGCTCTGAGGATGGTCACGGGGTGACTGAAATTAATCAGCCAAAAAAAAAAAAAAAAAAAAAAAAATTAAATGAAAAGCTTGTGTAAGGTATTTATAAATAATTTAAGAATTAATATGCTTTTCTTTAAAATTAAATAAAATAAAATAACTCTGTTATGGCTTTATTATCCCAATGATATTTACAATTTTACATTTTTTACCAAAGTATTGGATTCGTGAAAATTTTCGAACTCCAGTTTTCGATGGATTTACACGTTTTGGGATGTCCTGAACACGATTTGACTGTTTTTAGAAAATGTCTGTCTGTCTGTCAGTTTGTGTGTGCGTATCACAAATTTTGTGGACGCTATAACTCACGAGCCAATAAACGAAATTTAACCAAACTTGGTATTTAGTTGAAGCCTGACATAAACTGGTGCTGATTAGATTTGTGGAACAATTTCTGAATAGGTGGTGCTGTGATCGCATTTTTTCTAAATTTTTAACATGCCAGTATGGGACAAAATCTTGTATAAATGTACATAATGAGAGTTATTTTAATCGTATGATTGTAAAATTAATATGAATTATTTATAATAGTAATAGTTAACATGAAAAAAAAAATTGTGCATTTTGCAGCATAGCTTCACCTTCTGGAAGGGGAGTTAACACCCCCCCCCCCCCCACGGAGGGGAGTAAATTTTCAATATGGGTGTTTTGTTTCGAAAGCCTTCCTCATTACCTTTAAAATAAATGGTTTAAGTATAGATCTGTGATAAATTAAAACAAAGTTATAGATTTTTTTTATCTTTTAACGAAAAAAAATTAGAAAAAAATCTTATTTCTTTAGATATTGGCAAAAAAATTTACTTTCTTTCACCATGTAGTGATATAATTCTTTCAGATAAAAATCATCTGCATTTATAACAAAAAATAATTTAATAATTTAATAAAAAAATTATGTTCAATGAATGTTGTATAAAATTATATAGAAGAAATTCATGTGGTGGCCATATCATATACTAGTTATGCGAATGGAATTCAGTTGTATAAAAACAAAATGCAAATATCTTTTTTACTTTCTTTTATATGCAATAGAAGAAAGTATGGGATTCGTAAAAATTTTCGACTTCCGGTTTTCGAAGGATTTGATACGTTTTGGGAGGTCTAAGAACATGAATTTACAATTTTTAGAAAATGTGTGTGTGTGAGAGAGAGAGGGACAAAAATTTTGTGGCAACATTATCTCCGAAACCACTACTCAAAATTGTATATAAATTCGTATATAGATGCACCTTGACCTAAATTAGGGCCTATCAACTTTTGGTGTCACGGCTCAACAGGTGGCGCTGCAATACAGTGATTTCCTCAAATTAAGGGGAGGCTATATCACAGGTTTTATTGCGTTTGTTCAAACAAAACTTCATATGTAAGAAGGTCATTATGATACATTATGCTGATTCAAGTTAAATGCTTATCGTCCAACAGATGGCGCTGCTATACTGCAATATAACGAAGGCTATATCTCAGGAATTACTGTACAGATTTGAATATAAATTAAAATATTAGTATCTGTCAACTTTTGGTGTCAACCGCTGAACAGGTGATGCACACGCAGCGATTTCTGCAATTTAAGAAAAGGCTATATCTCAGGTTTTATTGTGTATAATTAAACAAAACTTGATATGCGAGAAGACCATTATGAGACATTATGCAGATTCAATTTGGATGTATATCTACCAATAGGTTACGCTGCTATAGTGCAGTTTTTAGATTGCTGTAAGATGAAAATCGCCTGCATTTATCGTGGTGGGTAATTTTAATAAATAATGCTTATCGGCCAACAGGTGACGCTGCTAAAAAAGCGATTTCCGCAATTTAAGGGAAGGCTATATCTCAGGAACTAATGCACAGAATTGCATTAAAATTTATCTGTAGTTGAATCTTCACATAAATTAGTTTCTATCAATTTTTGATGTCAGCCGCTCAACAGCTGCCGCTGCCACACAGAGATTTCTGCAATTTAAGAAAAGACTATATCTCAGGTTCTATGGCGTATAATCAAACAAAACTTGATATGTGAGAAGGACATTATGAGACATTACGCTGATTCAAGTTGGATGCTTATAGACCAATAGATGGCGCTTCTATACTGACTATTTCCTCTATAACGGGAAGACTATATCTAAACTTGTATGAGATATGAGATAACCATTATAAATACGCATTTTTTAAGATTTATTTATAGGCAATAAAACTGTCCTTATTTGGATATTTGGTTTTAGTTTTCTCCAAGGTAAAAATCATTTGCATTCTTCATGTTAGATAATTTTAATGAATAATAGTTTTAGAAAATTATTTGCCCTTAGTAAATTTGCATAGGAAAATATAGAAGAAAGTATTGTGGTGGCCACAATATACTAGTTTAATTATTGTGTGCTCTTAAAAAACTGAAAATTTCATGTGAACTGGGGAAGGGGACTGCCGGATATCCGATGATATATCCGGCCGGATATCCGGATCCGGCAAAGTAAAAAAATATCCGGAATGCCGGATATCCGGATCCGGTTATCCGGTAAAATCCATATCCGGTCCATCCCTATTAAAAATTGTATTATCAAATGCGCAACTTTAAATATTATAGGCATTATTCGATTAGTAATCGATTACCGTTTAAAATTAAATAATTATAAGATAAAAAACTTTTTATATGCAATGTTTTTAAATTTTCTGTTGAATCATAGCTATAGAACTACATTAGCACTTTACCAATGTGTATAAAATTTTTAAAGTGATAATGACGTCAATTTTTGTGAGATGTATAATTTAACTTTTACAATTTTTTAACGTTCACGTTTAATTAAATGTATTTATTTTTATGTCAAAAGAAAATGAACTCGTATTTTTTTTTTTTTTTCTTTTTGCAACAATTAAATTATAGCTAATATTTTAATGGCTATTTTTAAAGCTATTATGAGGTTATTATTTTCATATTTTAATTAACTAAAAGAAAACTAATCAAAAATTCGTAAATTAGGCTTCGAAGTATTGCGTTGTCATCGGGTTCCGAGCTATTCTGAAAGTTTCAAATGTCTAGCTAGTAGGGAAGTTAGCTAAAAATCGATTGCAAGATTTGTACCGGGCAAACAAGAATAGAAGTTAATAAAAACATGATAACATGGTAATAAAAGTTAAGCGATTTTTAATATAGCATTATAGAAAAATGATTTGCAATCGGCACTCATTATAGGAGAAAAACAAAACAAGAAATATTTGAATCACATAATTCTGTTACTATGTTAGTTTGTTTTATAATGTCATTTTAATAATTTTTTATGATTATTTTTTATCCCATTTTTTCCGCTTGCTGTTGAATTGATGTTTTCGATACATTCATCTAATAGTACATTGAATTTTTGAAATTTTTGTTTATTGAAGAAAAGCTCATTACTATTATATTTATTAACTAGTTGACTTTTGCCCTCCTAGCGACCGATATTTAGAAATGAACGCGTTTCTGAATTTATTATTCTTTGCTTGTTTATTGTTTAGCTTTTACAGCAATTTATATGATTTAACATCTTATGATACTTCAGATACAATGGTTCTTTTTCAGTACAATGTTTTAAAAATCCAAAAAGCTTCAAAAAAAATAAATAAATAACCCTTTAATTTAACTCTATATCACATCATTATCAGTTAAATAGGATTTGAGCTTGTCATTGTCAATTTAAGTAATTATATTCCTCCCCACAAATAAATAGATTAAAAAATATATAATATATATATATATATATATATAATGATAATAATAATAAAAATAAATAAATAAAAGAGTAAGCGAAAGTAGTAAAATGCTAACCGAATTCTGAATTCTGTTAATATGTAAAGTATGAATAAGTTTTCTTGTTTCAAATGATGTTTATTAATCCTTGGGTAACAAAATCTGTATGTTTACATTAGAATACATACATTGTAATTACCCATTCTTATAATTTTTTTTCGTTAAAATCCATGGATAACATTATATTTCATTTTTCTTTACATTATTGCAGTTATGTTATTTTTTTTCTGTTAAATTATCCTTTTAAGATTTTATTCGTTGTAAATCATTGGATAAGATTTTGTTTTTTTTATCTCTGTACTCTGTACTATAACATCAAAGTCTCAAGCCGAATGATTCATACTGGAATTATTATGTAACTAATGTTCCATAACAGTAATATGTACAGTCGAACCTAGTTAACATGAAACTGAAGGGGAATAAAAAAATTTGTTCATGTTATCAGTAGTTCATGCTATCAGTAATCCAGAAACTAATCTTCATTTCGACGGGGATTGTGGAAATAGCTCATGTTATAATTCACGTTAACGAGGTTCGACTGTATACATATACATACATACATATATATCATAAGCTATTTTAATAAGCGAAATCGTAATATTAATTTTTTACTCATATAAGATTTTTAGAAGGGTTAATATTATTTGCTCAGTATATTTTTATTCTGCTTTGCCTTAGATTACAGATTAAATGCTCATAATTCTATAAGTAGCATATTGGAATAATAAGATATTTTGCGCAATGAAAACCAATAAACGAATTCGAATTTTTATTTGTTTTTTAAAGGAGTTCTTGTCAAAGATTTGACATTGATTTTTCTCTCCCCACTCTCATGTTTATCATTTGTGTGTTACTACGTGTTTTATTTTCCCAGTTTTATCAAACTCTTATATCTCATCGATTGATTTGTTATCGATATCTTTAACTTATTTTGATGGTCAAATCGAACACATAAAAAATATTATGCTAAGTTGTTTACCAACCATTTTATCGAAAATAAAAAATGGAAATTTTTTAATTCAGTTACCTGACTGCCGTAAGAAAAGGAAGTATTGTATTCGGTCAAAAAATTCGATATTAAAATTTCAGCTGATTTATACATTTTAAGGTCTCTCGAGTACAAAAAAACGTTTTCTTATTTTTTTCTTTCTCTTTATTTATTTATTATTTTAAGTTGGTTGGTAGGTATATGTGTGTGTGTGGAAAATCTTCTGACTATCATATCTCCAAAGTAAAAATTGATGAAAAAACGAAACTTTATAATTAAGATAGTTCCAGTGTTCAGATAAGTTTGCCTACTTTTGTGTAAATGGTGAGACCTTAAGTACGTATCTCAAAAACGGCTCTAATGATTTTTTTTCAAATTTGCTATGTAAACACCCTTTTAGATGACCTCTCGTATGCATTATTTCGTTATTGCAGGAAAATTGACAGGCGTCATTTGGTAAGTCAAGTTTAGGTCACAGAAGTGGAAATCCTATAAAAGTCTAGACATATATATCAGGGTGTCTACTAAGACATGGAATTCACCCATCGGTTAGAATCCTGCATTGGGTCGGGTTTTGGTGAATATCGGGTGTGGGACGAAAATCAGTATATCAAAAATGCCCCTAACTATTTTATGCAAATTTGCTACATAAACTTCCTTTTAGATGCCCACGGTGTCCCAAAACAAAACATTTCTTTAAATCCTAATTAAAGTATTAACCAATCGTTGTGAAAGTTTTACTTTTGGTTGCATAGTTGCCAACATTTTAAATTTTTAAATCAGATTTCTCGCCACTATTCCTAAAACTTAATTTTTTATATGTATTTCCGACGATCAAATAAAAAAAAAATTTCCAACATGACGTTTGACACCTATATGCATGTCATATTAACTTATTCATTACTAGCGAGCTTTGCCCGCTTCGCTGGTCATTATATTTAAATTAATTAAAAAAAGAATATTTTGTATACCGTTCTACAAATTAAAACTAAAAAGAAAATACACTGAAATTGCTTAAAAACGCTCTTCGGGCCCTCGCTGCCTTCGGCAGGAACTTTCTCACCGCAACGTCTTGGTACTCGATAATTTAATTTAATTTAATCTATAGAGATGTCACTAATATGGGAAAAACTGCATTAGTCATTTTCTTTTTGATAATAAACAGAACGGAAAACACATAATATCTTACATGGGGATATTTTGTATATTTAGACCAATTTAAAAAAATCTTTTCTTTTTTCTTCCACTCGCATTACAAAAATATTTAAAATAAAATTGAGAAAAATTGTGCAAAAACAATGAAACAGCTTGAACCTCTTGGCGGAATTTGGAGTTTGGCACTGAAGTAGCTCGGACGTTTCTCGCCAAAATGTTTACTTACGCATTTGCGATACCCATATCAACTTATCAGCTATAGAACTACATACAGTTGCACTTTATCAATGTGTAGAAAATTTTTAAAGTGATAATGACGTCAATTTTTGTGAGATGCATAATTTAATTTTTTACAATTTTTTAATGTTCACGTTTAATTAAATGCATTTATTTTTATGTCGAAAGAAAATGAACTCGTAATTTTTTTTCTTTTTGCAACAATTAAATTTTAGCTAATATTTATTTTCATATTTTAATTAATTAAAAGAAAACTTTGCAACGTGATATCTTTAAATCTAATAACTTGATGTATATAGTGTCCTCACAAAAAATGAACAGTTTTTAGAGCTCTTTTAAAAAAGTATAACATGCAGTATCTAAAAAAAAAAAAAAAAAAAAAAAAAAAATCATCAGTATTTACTGATAAAAATGGCCGATTTTCATCACCAAAGTAGTTAAGTCTAGATCAATCAAAAATAGGAGTGGTCCACAAGGATGTGTTCTGCCGACAAATTCTTTGCTTTATTTATATAGATAAATGAAATATGGAAAAAAAGAAGGAAAAAAAATAAAGTAAGTCAGCGCTCTTTTTAACCCCTTAACTGCACCGGGCGTATATATTCGTCTCGCTATGCCGATGCATTAAATGTCCCGGGCGTATGTATACGTCTAGTCGAAATACGATCCTTTTTTCCCAAATTCTTATGTACTTACTGTCATTCACTACGGTATGTTTGTGAATCTCAACCAAATAAAAAATGCGCCTCTATTTTAAGGTAAATACCAGCTTTTTCATTTGTCTCTCCGTGGCTCAGTTGGTAAGAGCGCCATCTTAGTAATCCGGTGGTCCCGCGTTCGATACCCTGAAAGCCCGGAGTGTTAATTTTTGCAGACAATTTGTAGAAAATATGTCAATTGATAAAAGAAAATTTATCGTTGACTACACAGTATTCTAAGAATTTTTGAAGAGTTTTTTTAAGAAGCCTTTTCCTTACATCTCTTTTTAGAAGCAAAAAAGAGTCTTTTGTGGACTACAAGCGCCCTCTATTGGGCGGAATATTCACTAAAATGTCAATGAAACAATTACAAAATAAAAATGATTAGGAAAAACACATAAATATTAACCAAATCAGTAAAATGTTAAGTTATAATATAAAAAAAAAATAATCAT
Source organism: Salticus scenicus (assembly GCA_963930645.1). Classification (NCBI taxonomy): domain Eukaryota; kingdom Metazoa; phylum Arthropoda; class Arachnida; order Araneae; family Salticidae; genus Salticus; species Salticus scenicus. The sequence goes on from OZ005656.1 coordinate 110,272,357, forward strand.
CTAAAATAATAGTAAAAAGGTTCCTCAAACAAATGATTAAATTGCAGATATTGGCCCTTAATCAGAAAATGAAATCACAAAACTTAAATGCAATCGTGTGGTGCTGCCATCTATTGTGAATTTTAAGAAATAATTTCTCTTTTCTTAACACAGTTCAAATTTCCCCAATTTCGGTTAATAAACAAAAAAGTTACTTTTTTTTTTTTTTTTAATTAAATTTTATTCTAACTTCGAAAAGATTTATATGATACGCTATAATAAGAATTTGAGTTTTAAAAGTTTTTTTTAAATAGACTTATTCTTTATTTTTATAGGTGCCATGTCTCCTGTTTTTAAAGGGAGACTTAATACTGCAATTTTTTTTTTATAATGGCTTTCAGTTTATTTAATTGTCTAAAATACATAAAAAATTCTATATTTCAGGAATAGTGCTGATAAATCTGATTTAAAAATTAGAAAAGTTGGAAGTTATGTATTTCATACTAATTAGTAAGCAAGAGTGTATGTGCATATCTTTCCCTTGTCCTTGTGGTGTAATTAAACGATTATTATTTATGTTTGTATTGCATGGCATATCATTCTTGAAACACTTCATAAAAAAAAAAAAAAAAAAAAAAAAAATACATAGTAATTATTATTTTTACGTAAACCTATGTAATAATCTACGTATAATAAATACATTTTTCTGATTCAAAATCATGCATTTAAGGGTAAAGCTCGCTATATTGAAACTTTCTTTTAGATATCTTTACGACGTATGTATTAATTAGTTTCTACAGGAAAATTGATATGCGTCTGATTAGTTAGATCAGTCTTATGTCTTTTGACCACACTATCTCCAAAACGAGTTTATAATATCTGTCGGAAAATTGAAACTGTGTGGTTGTTACGCACTAAATGTTTATTTATTTTAATTTAGTTTTATGTACTCATTTTATCTACAGATTCCTTTATATCGACATCATTGCAAATATTTTAAAGGTATCTGGCAACAATGTTCATATTCCTTTAAAAAAAAAAAAAAAAAAAAACCTCACCAATTTTTGTTTTATTTTATTTATTTATTTTTGTCATGCAGGTTTACCAAATCCTATTTATTCCCGTGAAAAACTAAAAAACAGGTTTACTTGTTCTTGCAGCTAAGTAGATTTAGTTTCATTATCAGAAAGTTAATGCTTGGTATAAGTTTTCAAAAATAACTTACCTAAAAATTTTAATATTTTTACAAAAAGGTCAAAATTTTGTAAATTTTACTCTTGCCTTTTGCAAATTATTATTATTAAAAAAAAAAATAATAATAAATAAATAAATAAAACTTTCTATATTTTCCTATATAAATTCATTCAGTACAAGTGATTTATTAAAGTTATTATTTATTAAAATTATTTTTTTATGATGAATGCAAACGATTTTTTTTTTTCCTCAGGAGCATAGCACCCAATAATATCGTCAGTTATCCTTTTAAGTAAATTCTATTAAACATTTAAAAAAAAAAAAAAAACTTTCTTCTATATTTTCCTATATAAATTCATTCAGTACAAGTGATTTATTAAAGTTATTATTTATTATTATTTTTTTTTTATGATGAATGCAAACGATTTTTTTTTTCCCTCAGAAGCATAGCACACAATAATATTGCCAGTAATCCTTTTAAGTAGATTCTATTAAACATTAAAAAAAAAAAAAAAAAAAAAAACTTTCTTCTATATTTTTCTATATAAATTCATTCAGTACAAGGGATTTATTAAAGTTATTATTTATTAAAATTATTTTTTTATGATGAATGCAAACGATTTTTTTTTCCCTCACAAGTAAACCTTCTCTCCTTTGATACCGGTTTTCCGGAAACCCATATATTTTCTGAAAGCTTATGTCACAAGTATAAAAACTGTGAAATATTAGGGGCAGAGGGACAAGCGTTTAGGAGATACAGGACCCACAAAGTATCAGTAAAGTGTGTATAGAGGGACATATTCCCATAAAAACGTCTCTATTCCTTGTATGTTCCCGTATATTCCTGTCAAGTACTAACGTATTGTATGTCTTCTCCTTACATTGCTTCTTATAATATGGATACTATAGTCGTTGTGGTGGCCTTGGTCTCCCGATTCGGAACAAGTAATCGGTCTCCGAACATCCAGGAATCAGAGATGATAAAACACATAATTATTCTCCTGGAAAATGATATGGAGATTGTGGAAGGGATCCGGATATTAGGATTTGCTAGAGGCGATGGAGAAGAACGGACGAGGATATGGACTTCGAAGATGATGGTGTCTATAAGGAACAGCAATGCTCGTCGCAACAGTCACAGTCTCCACTTCTGTCATGACATATTTTGGCCAAGTATGGCTAATGACAGGAAGAAAATTCTGCTTTTAGTGGATTCATGGTGTTCTAACAAAGATCATGCATTGTCTGCTTCCGAAGTACTTGATGGTAAAGTCCTACAAAAAGAATTGGTACCTGAAGGATGTACAGGAAAGATTTAGCCTCTGGATATTCATTTTTTCAGACACTAGAAATCTTTTGTTCTTTACATAATGGAAACAATTATTATCGAGACACATGAGCACATCTGGCACCGCGATAGTTTTCTGGCCCTGCAGTCTTTTTTCCCTATATCAGTTCAATGCTCCTCGTTTCAAGAACTTGATTAAGTATGCTTTTTATAAAAGCGGATACTTGGACGACAAACCTAGAATGTGGATTGCGCCAATGGATTACTGCTTCAATTCATTGACAAATGATGAGTTTGCAAATGTGCGGCTATAGCTTTTGTAAAATGTGCCCATTGTGAAGTGTCTTTCTGCCTGTCTCACTGTTTATTTGGTGAATTGTACATTGATTGTCTCTTGTAATGGACTTCGTTTGAAGTCAGTAGCAAGTTTCCCAACGTATACTGTTTCTTTTCAACGAGTTGTTTCTTCCTTTATAATGATACCTCCATCTTCTTACCATATTATTAGTTCATATAAATACGTGAAACGAACATTTTAGCGACTTTTGGTGTCATCTTTCCAACATTTTATGTCCTATAACTCCTAAACGCTTATCCCTCTGCCCCTAAGATTTCACAGTTTTTCTACTTGTGGCATAAGCTTTCAGAAAATATATAGGTTTCCGGAAAACCGGTATCAAAGGAGAGAAGGTTTACTTGTCAGAAGCATAGCACTCAATAATATTGTCAGTAATCCTTTTAAGTAGATTCTATTAAACATTAAAAAAAAAAAAAAAAAAAAACTTTCTTCTATATTTTCCTATATAAATTCATTCAGTACAAGGGATTTATTAAAGTTATTATTTATTAAAATTATTTTTTTATGATGAATGCAAACGATCCCCCCCCCCCCCTCCCTCAGAAGATATAGCACTCAATAATATTGTCAGTAATCCTTTTAATTAGATTCTATTAAACATTAAAAAAAAAAAAAAAAAAAAAAGTCTTTTCTTAAATATCTATAGAAGTTTTAGCATTTCGAAGATCATGAATTCATGAAAAATGCAAACTGAGAGAATGCAATTTAAAGATTTTAAATTTGCAGAAAAATATGTTCAAAAATCTGCCATGTTCAAATTACTGCCTGAATGTGAATATATATTTTATTGAACAAACCCAATATAGTTTTATAAATATTAAATGGAAATATAAGCTTTTATATGAGATCTTCCGTGGTGCCAAGTTCCCTTAAAGTTTAAAAGCCCATACTTCCATTTAAAATAATAATAATAATAATTTCGTAAATTTAGTAAGTATAATTAGTGGTGTCATTTAAATCTCAATGAATTTTTGGGTTTCTTTTTCTTTTCGAAAGCTAATTATTGATATTTTTTATATAAAGTATTTATAAACTTTGTACAAAAACGGAATCAAAAGTAAGTATTTCATTTACTGGCCTGCTCACAAAATTAGCTCAAATTTTGATATTAACATTCTTTTATTAGTTGAAATTCGTACTTTAACTAATTTTAAAGGCAATTTACTGTTAGTTTGTCTTTTAATATGGAGATAAACCCTTTAACTTATTTTTATAAAACAGGGTTCCCATGGCCCAGCCTTTTTTCAAGGACTCTTCCACTATTATCTAAAAATGTAATCCTTCTTAAACTTATATGTTTATGTTATAACAAATTTTGCTATACAAAAATACTGGTATACGAATTCAAAGCAGTGGAAACCATGTAATAGTTTAAAGAATCAATTTCTCGCCCTTTTTTTATATGTGTGTTTTAATGTAGTGATTAAAAATGCTTTTGTTTTTCGAATATATATAATCTTCGCGTTATAATTTTTTTACTTAACTTTACAAAACTTTAATTTGATTTGATTGCAAGTAAAAGGGTTTTTTAAGCAAACAATTAGTTTTTAAAATATAAGTGTTTGTGGTACATTTTCTTTTGTTTCCTTGATTTTTTGGTGATGAATATTTTCAAAAGTAAAATAAAATTCGAAAATAAATAAAAATAAATAAATAAATAGTAAAAAGTAAATAATGTTGCTAATTTGCTGTATTTAATATATATATATATATTAACTTTAAAAATTTATAATTAGTTTTGTGAAAATGAATCTAGCGTATTATGAGTTGTTATTAAAATTCACGATATATTAATAAGCGTATTAAGCGCTTAACATCACATTTATTAGTATTTCTAAGTACAATAACTTTTTTCAGTTATTTAAAAAAAAAAAAAAAAAAAAAAAGAATGGGAAGGGAATACGCATATATTACAATAGCTTACACCCTTCTTCAGAATCGTCTGCTACTGTTATCCTTCAAAGAAAAAAATGCACATATTTTTATATTTTCTTGTCCTTTTTCATTTCCTTATTTATTGATTTGTTCTCATCAGTGATACTTGAACATAAAATTACAGATTATTCTGAAAAACATTAAAATATTCCAAATTAGTAACTTTTTTACCCGATTCTTCATGAATAGATGCTGTTTTTCTTTGGATTCGTACGTTTAATTAAGCTGTAGTGACCGTTGCTATGCAACAAATTCAAATTTAAAAACTTTCTTTTGTATTCTGCAACTAAATTCCTGCAGCAGAGAGAGAGAGAGAGAGAGAGAGAGAGAGAAAGCTTTATTCTGTTTTAGATAAGGAAAAAAGAAAAGAAAAAAAGTCTCATTCCAAATTGTATCTAAATAGAATAAAAGAAATATAGTTTGAAGTTTTTTTTTAGCATAGTATAAATTATTCTTTAAAAGAATAAATAAGAAATAGTTTCTTAAATTTGAATAAACAACACATAAATGAAATATTTCAGTATTATCGTTCGATTCTAAGGTAGGTTGTGTTGAAGAATATACAGTAAACAGGGCTGCCACAGTCGACTTTTTTTTATTATTATTAATATTTTCGTACCATTATTTCCGTAATATAAAATTTATAATAAATTTATGCAGGCAAATTGCAGATTTACATGCATAAATATATTATGAATTTTATTTTTTGGAAATAGTGGTGCGAAAAGAATAAAAAATAAAATAAAATAAAAAGTCGCCTGTAACAGCCCTGGGTAAAGTTAGAAGAGATTGCGCGGTAAGAGAGATTGCACACTTATTGGATCGGTGAAAGGAGTAGAGTAAGCGTGATGAAACTTCAGTTAGTTAGACAACATGAATAGTGGAGTACCGACTTGAATGTGCATGTTAATTGCTTCAAGCGTTTAAGAGAAAACGTAGTCTAATTTTCAAAAATGATTGCTTGAATTTTCATAACCCTTCCTAAGAATTTCTGTAGAATAGAAGTATTACAAAATATTTTTAAATTAAACAATTTCTCATGAACTAGTTTATATGTATTACTTGTGACAGGCGATTGTACGAAAGCTGCACCTTTTTTAATAGCAGACAACGACAGATTAGGTCAGCAAACAATAAACCATTCAAACTGAAAAGGAACTATACTAATTTTAAGTTAAGCGTGTTATCTAGTAACTAAATGTTATGTTTTATGATCTGGTCTTGGTTTCTTTTTCTTCTGGTTCTTTAATTTTTTTTTCTTTAAATATATATATATATATTAATCCTTTTTAAATTTCTGTTATTTATTTATTTATTTATTTATTTTTTAATTGAAATACCCACTCTTAACAAAAATATTTGTTTACAAAAACCTTGCAACAATGTCATTTAAGTACAATTATTATTGTTAACAATTTAATTGTAGTTATAATTAAGCACAATCTTTCCTACCCATGTACGCAATCTCTCCTACCCTATAAGGAGAAATTGCGCAAAATAGCTCTCTTGGTTTTATTACAGCTGTTGCTTTAATTTATAACGGAATAACAAAATAGTAATGGAAATGCATAAAATACGAAGGAATTCAAAGTTATTCAGCAATAGTTTAGCAAAAATTTAATATTTGGATGTTTGTTTTATATCATTCTTTTGAATTGTGTGCAAACTCTCCTAGTTTTACCTTATGGAACAGTACTGGGAAACTCATATAATATTATTTCGTAATTAGTTGGTTATAAGCCTTTTTATGAATTTTTATGAAATCATCATGAGAAACGGAATATGCAAATTTATATACTAAACTAGAACCAAAGTTGTTAAAATTAATGTGTCCTCCTGATTTTCAGCCATTTGGGACGGCAAGTCCATATATACATAATTTTTATTTCACACCAGAAATATTTAAAAATTCTTCGATGTTGGTTGTTTCTCTGCAAAAGCGCTGCTGTAAGTAAAAAATTTTTTTAAACTATTTTGCGTGGCACAAACTCGTGATCACTTCGACAGGACGTTACATAAGTATATAGTAAGTTTAAATACGATGATTATTTGCTAGAAAGATTATTTATTTATTATTAAAAAGGGTATTATTGATAATTATTATTGTTATAAAGAAGTATAAGAAAAAATATCGCGTATTCTAATGTTACACACACACACAGGGAAAAAAAGAAAACTTTTGTAGCTTAGTGTTTGTTTTATTTAAAAAAAAAAAAAAAAAAAAAAAAAAAAAAAATGAATAGAGTGTCCAAATATCCAATGAAAACCTGTAAAACTGTGCAAAATGTAGCGTGTATCAAATATTTTTGTTGTGTTATAACGCTTTGGATTTAAATTTGTAAAACTATTAAAAAATCAAATTTAAAAACCTTCCCCCCCCCCCTTTGTTGTAATTTTCATGAAATGTTAAAAGAAAGTTAATTTCTAATCATAATTAAAATAATTTTACTATAAAGTTTGCGGTTAATGTATTTTATAAAAATATTTAAAATGTTTCACATTTAATTGCTATAAAAATTTTAGTATAAAGGAATCGATTTCACGCTTAACAAAAATGTTGCTGCGAAATCTAAAGTGTATTTGGAATTAATAAAAAAAAAAAAAACATGGAATAAACATTTTTTCTATTTTTCTTTTGAGTAACGAAATTAAAATTGGGTAAATTTAACTGAATTTTTTTTTCTCCAGAATTTTCTCTACTAATATGACATTTTCTGGTGTTTTTTATTGTTAGTATACTATGTTTTCTTTTCTCCCACTCTTCATTCACGCTTTTTTTTAACTTAATTTTAATCCATATTGAAAACAAATTATAATTTTATTTCGAATTTTCTTCAAAAATTAGTATGAGAAAGAAAATCCCAAAGATATTTTTAATCAGCTTTTAAAAAATCTGGAGTTCAAGGGTTACTGAATTTTATGTACTGAACTTTATATACTGAATTTTATATAATTTCACATACTGAAATTTTATCATATATTTATCTCTAGTTCTCAAATTATGATATCTTTTATATAAAAGCTACTTACATCTTTTTTTTTTCTTTTTCTTTCTTTCTCCTAAGTTTTACCCTCTCCCTCTGTTTTTTTTATCGCTTAATACACATCTTCTTTTTGATGTGTAAATATTTGTAGAAATATTCATAGTAATCTACTATCGATTTCCTGAATTCTGATAGTTTCCGGCATCTAAATTTGAAAACCTGTGATTTTGTGAAGCGCGTTACAGAATGTTTGCTTTGGCGTGTTTTCTTGTTTAGAAGTACTCATATGTCATATTTTACTACGTTTTTTTTTTTTTTAATATATATACAATTTTTACGATACATAGAAAATAGAGATCTTTCAAGAAAAAAGTTATTCTGATGTCGGTTTTAAGACTTACCATTTTTAACAGATTATAACTAGTATGTTGTGGCCACCACAAGACTTTCTTTTATATATTCCTATACAAATTCACGCAGTAGAAAGCATTTATTAGAATATTTTTTTCTAGAAGGCTACGCTCGCTTCGCTGGTCACTAAATTTAAATGAATTTTCAAAAGAATTGAATCACTGTTTGTTTTTTCTATTACATTAAAAAAAAAAAAAAAAAAAAAATGAAATGCTGTAATTCTTGTTTCATGTACCCTCCGTCCGCACTGCATTGGGTTAAGGTTCCCATTACCTACAGAAAAGAACTTTCCCGGGTACATCGGTCTGGATATGTATCGAAGACAGGTGGATCTGATATTATTTAAGAACTACGATTTTAAAGATAACTGTATCTCAGCATCTATTAAATATTTTAGTTTTTGAAGCATGTATCTTATAGCTCTCGCTGTCTACGCTATTTTACCACATGATTACGACCAACATAACAAGCAAAAGAAAAAGTAGGTTTTATTTTAAAAGGAATTGAATAAAAATAAACAAATAAATTTTAATTAAGCTTAAAGTTTAATCCTTTCTGCTATACACTATCATTTTTCGGATAAATAGTATAAATAAATAAATAAAACGATTTCCCTTTCAAAGAATTAATTGAAGAAATAAAAAATGAAAAGTTGTTATACTATAAGAATGATACATAAACATAACTGTTATAAATACTTATTTTAAATTTAATATACTTAACTTTTTCTACTTCATTACCATTTGATTTTCAATAAATATAATAAAGAAAAAAAATATTTCGCCTTCAAATGAAGGAATTAAATAAAATATGAATAGTGTAATAGCCATTGCTAAGATACGCAGACGATTGTAAGTTTTAGAAAATGAAACGGAAAAATCAATGGATGAAATCTAATAATAATAATAATAATTTTTTTAAATTTAAATTCGAAAACCCAAAAATTAAAAAAAATATATATATATATATATATATATAATGGCTGTTGCTAGGGGAATCAATGAACAAAATCTAAAAATTTAATATGATTAATTTTTTCTAGTGTATGTGTATAACTATTTGATTTCAATAAATATAATAATAAAGATTTCTTACTCAAATGAATTTGAATAAATAAATAATTTAATAGCGGTAGCTAAGATATACGCAGACTTTTGAAACGAAAGAAATTTCTGAAAAATGAAACATTGAAGCCAATATTTAAAATCGAAAAATAATAATAATAATAATAATTAAAAAAAAAAATCAAATACGAAATTCGAAAAAATCTCGATGATGTGCACACCTTACAGGGTCCCAGGTACCTATCTGCCAAGTTTTGTAGCTCTGCGTTCAGTAGTGTAAGCACCAGAGCGCAGACAGACAGACACACAGGCAGACACTTCTCTTTATTTATATAGATTGAAATTATTTTCCATGATGAATGCAGAGCGATTTTTATAGCAGAGAAGTAAAACGCTAAATGCCGAAGAAAGTCAATTTTGTGCTGACATCAGAAGAAATGCGATATTTTTTCTAGTTTACTACGATTGTTATCAATAATATATATTAATTTTACAATCATGTGTTAAGAATAACTCTCATTATGTACATTTATACGAAATTTTGTCATACACTGTCATGTTAAAAATTTCGAGAAA